>CM021101.1:183267140-183583063 GCA_007115665.2 Sequoiadendron giganteum | reverse complement strand
CTCTCCCTCTCCCTCTCCCTCTCTCTCCCTATCCCTCCATCTCTCCTTCCCACTCTCCCCCCTCTCTCCCTCTCCCTCTCCCTCTCTCATTCTTCCACTCTCCCACTCTCTACCATTAACCCTTAGGCCTATGTGTGTAAAAATCGGATATCTGATTTGTGAAACTTCGATGTGTAGAGCTAAAATATTACCATTGTAGAACATGTTTTACAAATCAGATATCGGATTTGTGGATCATAGAAAAACCCCATGTGGGTCATTTTTGTGCATTCCAATGGACCCTACATTCTGTTTGTAGCACTTTGCAGGCGACAAATGCGCAATTTCAGATAGGAAGAGACAAAGATAAACTTTTTGGAGCATCTTGTACTCAAATTTGTCATACATAATGATTTTTTAGCATCTTTTATTTGGTATAATGGGGAGCAGTAGTTGTCAGAAGCAAAAACGTAAGAGAAAGCTGACAAAAGAACAAATTGAAGGATACAGACAAAGAGATAGAGAAGGTCATAGGAAGAAAAGAAAAGGTATGTTAAATATTGGTGAACCTAAGCCCTATGGTCTTTCAAGTGAAGAGGAAATTGAATATGTTCAAGGTGAAAATGTAGAACATGATATTGAAATTGGGAATGAAAATGTTCAAATTGATATTGAAAATTTTCAAGGTGAAAATGTTGGAATTGAAGATGTTGAACATGGTATTGAAATTGGGAATGGAAATATTGAAATTGAAGATGTTGAACATGATATTGAAATTGGGAATGCAATTATTCAAATTGATATTGAAAATTTTCAAGGTGAAAATGTTTGAAATGAAGATGTTGAACATAATATTGAAGCAAGTGTAAATTATGTTTCACCAGATTACACAAGAAATGAAGAACCTTGTGTGGAAGAAAGACATATTCCAAATTCAAGACCTTCAAGGACCCCTAAATGGTTAGTTGAAATTGATGATAACATTATAAACAATTTTGAAGGCAAGAGGTCAACACGAACTGTTCGGTTTTGGGCTAGAATACTTTTCGACCAATATTTTACTGATAAGACATTGATCGAGCAATTCCAACTTTTTGTACAATTGCTAAAGATGCAAAAGATGAGACATTTGCTAGCCAAATTGAAGATTCGTGTGAACAAGAGGACCGAAAAAAATTCTATTATTGTCAAAAATATTTTTAATGCTCTCAAGTCTATTGGAAAAAAAAACAAGGAAAAAGATAAGAGAGTTGTTCGGAGATTCATTACAACCGCCCTAGTAAGCCATCAATTGAAAAAGGCTTGCTTTATGAGACAAACTTGTATTGATTTTGACTGAAATCATAAAAATTTGGATAGAGCACTTGCAAGAAGAGAAAGAATAGATGATCCTCTTCCAAATGATACATGGGATTTTTTCGGGAGGCTTCCATGTGTTGATAAGAAGCTAACCGATAATGTAAAGCAGACAATTTAGCAATTTTGGCATGATAACTCTAGAGTATCACCCAATGCAAATGATGTTTTAAAGTTAAGAATTGGAAGTTGAGACCGTACACCGCATCCTAAAAATTTCTTGGAATCAAGCCAAACAATGTTGTTCAACAAATTTATTCAAACACATCCAAATATGGAAATCTCGCAAAGAACTTTTGAAGGTTTGAAGCCATTTTATTGTGTGTTCTTAAGATTTGTAATGCTTGTTGTTGCAAATACCATGTGGAGTTTCAATGTACCATGAACTATTATGCTATATCCATTCTACTTTATACTAATGAAATGTTGCAGGAGTGTGGTGCAATGCATCTTCTCAAATCATCAAGGGACTTGCTAGATCTATTTTTATGTTCTAGGGATGATGGTTCCTTTTTCTATAGAAATAATTGTTTAAATGCGAAGTGCTCACAATGTGGTGGCTTGTAAAAAAAAATTCAATGTTTTCATGAGGGTTCTGAACATGAATTTGGAAAGAATCTTGTTGAGAAAAAGAGATATGAGATAGTCAAATATACTTTGCAGAGTGGAGTTGAAGGTTCTAGATGCGAGTTGGTTACAAAAGAATGCAGTGTTGCTGATTTTATTTCATATTTTAAGGACAATATTTTCTACAAATATGCAAGGCATAGTCATAGGTCTCAGTGGTTGGATCAACAATTCAGGATATGTAAGGACTCTTTTCCGATTGGCACTATTATATCAGTGGTTGATTTTGCTGAAAACTACACATTGCAGCCACAAAACGAGGTACAATCTCAGTATTACAATTCCATTCAGATTGCTATTTTTGTCCACATAACATTTAGACATGCACCTAATAGTATAGAGGAGGATCAAAAGATAATCAGAGAGTATCATTTTTATATGAGTGATGATAGATCTCACTCATCTAAGTATGTCCAACATTGTTTCGAGATTTTTTTTGAGTTCTTGCAAGAGCATGATATAGCACTAGGCCGACATCTCATTTGGTCAGATAACTGCATAGGTCAATTCAAGAATGCTCGTATGTTTTATTGGTTGAGTAGAATGCATGTAGAGAGGGGTGTACCTAATATTTGGAGTTTTTTTGAAGTTGGGCATGGGAAAGGGGAGCATGATGGAGTAGGTGCATGTGTAAAGAGATCTCTAGTTAAGGAATTATTGAAGATTTCAGGAGCAAAATTCAGTGATGCACATTCTATTGTTGATTGGTGTAGTTCAACATTGTCACAAGGAGGGACACTTGATTCAACAATGCACATATTTTTTTGGTTGGTTGAGGAGGGTACAGTGGGAGGCAGATCAAATTGTCATACAATCAAAGATTCTTCAAAGATGCATTTGTTTCAAAGCTCAGATGCAAGCACATGGACCATTTGGACATGATAGTTGGCTTGTTTTTGTCAGAGTTGTATTCAGTGCAAGTGGGATCAATGCGAGTCAAGTGAGTGGGTGGATACATGGGTTCCACAGTATCTAACTCCTTTATCTCAAACTATATCCATGAAAAATTACACAATGGAAAGTTCGCTTGATTATGACCAGCTTTTAGATCTACTACATCCACGACATGTGTTTGCAGTTGTTGCACCGCAGGGGAATGAAGAGAGATTAGAATATTGGTTGGATCAATGTGTGTGGGTAAAGCACAAGCTAACACAATCAATGGAAGATGATTATGGGTTCGTGTATCCTACAAGTTCAGTTGTGGTTGCAGGCACTTGGTTGTGAACATACATGATTAGAAAGAATGGCATACCTGCATTTGAAGACTACGAGAAACACAAAACCATTCTCATGTATTCACACCTTGTTATAGAAATAAATGTTAAGTTGTTGAAGCATCATCCCAAACCAAAGAAAAAACAACTATGGACACTTAGTAATGCTGATCATGAAGCAATATTGGATACTCTTAAGCAAAGAGATGACCCTTCAAGCACACTTGAATAGCATATTCAAGAATGGAAGGTACAATGCTTAAGCATCTTTTTTGTTGTGACAATATAGATTTATCATTTGACAAATGTTTTGATATTCCTCGCATGATTGATCATGGACCTGCTGCAACAATATCCAGCTCTGATCCTTTCAAAGAGGTATGCAACAAATTACAATAATATAGATTGGTTATTCAAAGCATCATTTATAGTTTGCATTACCAATTCATCATCATTCAGGCTATTTAGATTTGTTATTCTATGCATCTTTTTTGTTGTGACAATATAGATTTGTCATTTGACAAATTTTGTGATATTCCTGGCATGATTTATCATGGACCTGCTACAACAATAGGAAGCTCTGATTCTTTTAGAGAGGTATGTGACAAATTAGAGTAATATAGATTGGTTATTCTAAGCATATTTTCTATTGTATGTAGTTTAACTACTACCTTGATGGTTTGTACAGGTGCTTGTCACTCCAAAATGCAAACATACTACTCTTGTGGAAGACTGTGCCCTGAAGGCCTCAAATAGGAAAATTTTGTAAAAATTGAATTTTGAAATGTGAAACAATGTAAAAGGGTCATAACTGTGTATAGGCATAATCTATATCAAGTGATGTTTTTTGAAATACGGGTCAAATGTCTGGCATTGTATAAATGGTATGTTTAAAATGTAAATATATTTTTATACTTAATCGAGCTACAATCAGAGGTTTTCTTCCTGGTTCTTTTGTGTCGGTATGCTCATTTGAACCAGGTTTTGTAATATATCCTATTTATATATAACAAATTATAGTGTCTTGCCACTTTTTCAGAAAACAAAAATGTAAACATTTCATGTGAATTTCATTTCCCATGTAATTGATTCAAGTTGATCGGGTAAGAGTTTTCTGATGCAAGAGCTAGGACTTGCAGAATCTTGATCCAACCTTAAATCTTTCTTCCCCCACATTTCATTAAGATTAGCACTTTGGACTCTTAAGGGAAATCATCGGTCCAATGCAGCTCGAAGTGATTCGATGTATTTGGGTGCAAAAGAGGACCATACCTAGCATAAACATACCCATCCAAAAATGTTGGAATAGTGTGTTTGGTCTTATGAGTTCGAGAATGAAAGTTTCACCACTTTACAACTTTACACCATTTGCATTTGACAACTTTTCCCTCAACTGAAAACTCATCACCACGGGAAAACGCCTTCGAGATAGAAAAAAATGAGAGAGGTTATTGTAGATGGTCCCAACACGATCCCATATCATTAGACAAAGAGTCTGTAAGAATCACAGTTTCTGAGGAATAGTCCATCAAAGATTGCTGCCTTTTAGCACTTTGGACTCTTAAAGGAAATCGCCGGTCCAATGTAGCTCAGAGTGATTTGGCATATTTGGGTGCGAAAGAGGACCATACCTAGCGTAAACGTACCCATCTGTACATGTTGGAAAATCTCATTTGGTCGTACGAGTTTGAGAATGAAAGTTGCACCACTTTGCAACTTTACACCTTTGTAGAGATTTAGGGATGTCCTCTTCAGATCACTCTATTCTAAATAGGTTTGCGGAGCTACCAATGTTAAATCCAAGTTGACTAACTTCAAGAGAATCCAAGTTGACTAACTTTGAGAAAATTTGATTCCTTGAATGTAAGACTCCCAAGATGAAGGAAGACCATTAAGAGCCAACATGGTCAAATATTTTCCATCAACAATATGACCAATGTTCGAGAGTTGATCTTTCAATTCAGAAATCTTCATGAAGCAGGTGATGAAAAATTATCCTTCTACCATCTTAACATGATGAAGTTGTTCCTTCAAGGCTAGAGCATGACTTGTGTCGTTGATCTCATACATCTCCTCCAAAGTCTTAAGCATTTCTCTCGCTATCTTCAACTTAGAGATGATAGGAACAACATGGTCCTTCATAGAGTCAACTAACATCTTCTTCACCTTGATATATTTCTTCCTCCATTGAACTTTCTCTTCCATATCTGTAGGTTCAGAAAATTTTCTCTCCACACTCAACGAATTTGTTTTCCTCCAAAGTGAGCATAATTTTGAATCTCCATGAAGTGAAGTTTGATGCTCCTTCAAGTCTATCCTCAATTTTAAGACCATTCACCATCTTGACTAAGATAGAGATAGACAAAAGAAAGGGAATAGAGGTATCGCTGCAATAACTGGTCCCAACATGATCTTTTTCAAACCCACTCTGATACCATGTTAGTATTTTAATGATCAGATAATACAACTGAAAGCACTCAAAAAATGCAACACATAAGACAATAAACACAACAAGAAATTTTCTTACAACTCGGGCCCATCTCATGGTTGAATTTGATACAATGAATAATAGCACCTCTCCTAGATGCAAAGATACAATCGAATATGCTTCTCCTTGAAACTAGCTTGCTGCTGCAAGATGAAGCGTTGTTGCTCAAGTGTGAACTTCTGCTTGGAATGCAAATTATGCTAAATGAACTTGATTGAGGAAATGAACAAACATCACCTTGTATTTATAAAAAATAAGGTGACTCTTCAAGGAGGTCAGCCTCTCTTGAAAATAATAAATTACAAAATAATATCAAGGAAGGTTGGCCTCATCCATTTAAATAAAATGAGTATAAATTAAATAGCCAGAGGCTATCATTTAATTTATTACAAGTTAATGTGATTGCTATCATGTATGAAAAATGTGGTAGCATAGACAAGGTAGTGAACTATTTGAAAAAAAACTTCAAAGAAATGTGGTCTCATAGAATTCAATGACAAACAAATGCAATTGACAACTTCTCATAGTTTTCAGTTATGCAATGTGAAGTAATTGCATAACTGCTTAGGTTGACTTTGTAAAAACTATATTAAAATTGAAATTTTTTCATCTATGAACATCTAGTTGTTAGTTATGCAATGTGAAGTAATGATTTGAGTTTGAAAGATGTGTAATGCAATGTAATCAGCAATATAAATATAAACTACATAATATAACCATTCTTTTTTATGGTATTGTACATTGATATTTAACCATTGCTCAAGATAAAATTTTCAAAGATTTTAATCATGCACATGAGGAACAAATTAAATTTCAATTGTCAACTTCTATATATCAAATTCTCCAATAATAAAGTGTATGTCCATATACAAAAATAGCATCGGTGCCAACTCAAACAAAGTTTTACAAAATGTGGCATATGCCATCTCAATATGTATTCAAAATTTACATGCCAAAATTTCTATCTCATCCTAAACTACTGGTGGATCATCAAAATGAAGCCTCTTTGAAGCACTTGTTGGCTCTGAAGGTAGCTACACAAGAAAAATTCAAACCACAATTGAGATTATTTATATTATACAATTTAAAATCGAATAATTAACATCAAAATCTATATACATTGAATTTTAATTGAACTCTAAACTTGAAATCTTGATTACCTAAATTTTACGTCTCTTCAAAGGGTCAGGAGTCCTAGAATATACCAAACCACATTTGAAATGCCAATCTATATATGTGAACAAAAACATAAAATTGATCCAAGTTAGCATACGATTATTTGTAATAGGAACATATTTACCAAACACAAAATAAAATAAACACATACCTCTTTAGGTTGATCTTTTTTTTTATCTCCTTGAGGTGTTTCAACACCTACTCCTTGAGGTGTTCCAATACCTACTCCTTTAGGTGGTGTGTCACTTGTCAACAAATCTGTATAGCTCATAATTGCCTATACATAAAATTGACAAGTACATATGAAACTACCAATCTATGTTGATGTATGTATAATCAATATAAGATCTTAAAAATCTTAATTCAATCCAATTTGAATTCAATTACCTTCCCCTTATCTAAATTTTCACCTCCATAGTCTGGACAAGGCTGCACCTCACTCGCACTAGGTATTTCCTACAAGAGGAAAATAAGATAAGCATATAAGTTATTATATAATTTCATTAATGACAATTCAAATGACAAGAAAGTATATAATATAAAATGTAAATGAGTGAGTGTGAAAATATATACTATGTGTGTGTGTCCAAGCGAAATTAAATGGCCCTAAGGGTGCTATCAGTCACCTGTGTGAGCTCCTCCTCTAACATCAACTGTTAAATAGACCATGCAAATAAATATTAGTACTTGATACTATCTCTTATTAATATTCATTTAAAAACAAATGAAAATTATGAAATTACAACTTAAATCTTACCTGTGTCACTATTCCAACGTCCCCCTCTCTAGTAGGAGAGGGCTCTGTAGGGTGCACTCCACTCCCCTACGACTAATCTATAATGTCAAAATCATGTAGGCTATAATCAAAAGTGTCCAAGGGATTCTCAGCGGGTTGTACAAGAGGACACAAGCATATCTAGTGGCATATAGTACAAGTATGTGGCACACAAATATGTGGACCTGAGGAGGATGATGTAGCAGCACTCGATCCTTCACAAACATCACCAGAATGTGGCTGAGCTACTGTAGAAGCATGCAAAACCAAATGACCACTCAAAGAGTGAATAGCCTGAATAGTTTGTGTTGCTGCATCCTGGATAATCTCTCGATGATATATTGGAGGTGGCGAAGGAAGGGGAGGAAGGGGAACATTTGGGTGCGAGACTACCCTAACTGCCCCTGGTCTATCCTGGGGCATACCTCCACCAACACCCTGAAAGGGTTTAATATCAAATTAATTGACATGATGCCCTAACACAAACTCAACATATAATTTTTTTATAAAGTAAAATGGTATATCAGAATTATTGTTCGGTGGTTTATCAAAAACCATACACCAACAATCCAAAAAGTTTGCTACAATGTCCCTATGCATGCACCATTTTATAGAAAGTTTTTTTTTATTAACATTCACTGGAAAACTAGTGCGGGGGTCAATGAATAAAGAGGCTATTTGGACTTTGGTTATTTGGAGATCTTTCACATCATCATAAGACAATCCACTTCAATAATATTCCCTCATGTCTTCTCACCATCAATGAAAGGAATTATGTTGGGTGGAGAGGGTTTCTATATTTTTAATTATTTCCTTCAATGTGTTTTTCATATCTCTCAATCAAGGGATTGTCTTATAAACTTCACAAATGCCCCTCAATTGCCCCAATTTTTCACAAATTAAGTCTTCAATTGGTGGTTGCGGAGGTGGTGCAGTGTTTGGCATTTGTGGATTTTCACTCTCAGCCATAATACCTAATTAAAGTTAAAAACTAATTAATCTAATTAAAATTACACAATATAAATGAAATTACTGTAAAAAAACCCTAGTTTTTAATAAAAATCCAAAAAAAAACCTACTTTTTCACAAAAATCCATAACAAACTCTATTTTTTGATAAAAATACATCAACAATACTAGTTTTTAATCAAAATCCATTTAGAAACATTAATTTTTAATAAAAATTCAATGTAAACTCTAGTTTGTGATAAAAATCAATAGAAAACCCTATTTTTGAAAAAAAAATATAAAAACTACTTCAAATTAAGAGAATCTACTTGAAAAATCGATTACAACATTTAAAAAACCAAATACTTACCTTTGAAATCGGATATCTGATAGAAGCGAATATCTGATTTTTGCTTTTCCTTGTGCGTCTGTGTGCAAACTGTGAGAAATGAAGTTATAAGAGTCGGTTGTTTTTTATTTAATGTTTCCACAAATCGGATATTCGATCCCAAATCGGATATCTGATTTGTAGAAACTAGGTTTGGGCTTTGGTTTGGCTAAATGTGCTAACACTTGAACCTCAAAAATTCAACTCGGCATTTTCGCATTTTTGAGTCGATCCAAAACGTGATTTTTTTTCATTTCCACTTTTTGGCCCACCATGATCCTGCACATACCCCCTATACAGTGCCAACAATTTCTCCCTTTATTGTGTGTAGGTGGAGAGAACTTGGAGCAAGCTGGTGAGGAGAGCATTGTACGAGATCATCTTCATCACCTTAGTGGTAATACATTTCTTTATCGTATTCGTATTTGCATTTCTCTTCACTTAATCTCATTTTATCACTTCAAACATCTCTATACTAGGTTAATAGTCTCCCTTTCAAAGATAGATTTCCATATTTTTGGTTATTTAGTCGTACAGATGCCAACACACCTATGAGATGCCAGTGCGCCATGGTGTCATCCTAGAATTGTGATTTCGTCCTTAGATAGAGAGCTACCTGAGACATGAATCTGACTCTAAAGTTTGACTCATCTAGTATCCTTCGAACATTCGAGATTGTTGAGTGATCAAAGGATGCATAATCCTCATCATTCTCATCCTTTTCATCCTAACTTCCCCTTAAACTAAGGTGGGTTAGGGCAGCCTTTTCACTCTTGGCCTTTTGTGACCTGGGGCCTTGCAGTGTGTAGTCCCCTTCTCTCACAATGTTAATTTCACTTGTATTATCACAAAAAATAGAGATTGGATCCTCATACATTACGCAAATCCTTCAATGTTTGTCTCATCCAAAAAAATTGTGTCCAACAAGATGCTACAACAATGTACTTCGCCTCTACAGTGGATGAGGAAATTGAATCTTACTTTTTTCTTAACCATGATACCAATCTGCATCCAAGAAAGAATGCACCACCACTTGTACTTTTTCTATCATCAACACAACCTACCTAATATGCATCTGTATAAGCACTCAATATAAAATTAGTATCCCTAGGATACCATAAGCCATGATCTGGAGTGCCTTTTAGATATTTGAATATCCTCTTGATAGTTGCAACATCTATTTCCTTAGGATCCTCTTGAAATTTAGCCACAAGACAAATTTCATGCATGATATTTGGTCTAGTAGCAGTTAAATACATTAATCCACCAATCATTGATCCATATTTTCTCTTATCAACCTTAGGAGAATCATCATCCTTACTCAATTTATAGCCAACTACCATGGGAGTGCATACTAGTTTGGAACCATTCATCCCAAATTTCTTCAACATTTCTTTTGCATACTTTGATTGTGAAATGAAAACCCATTTGTTTGTTTAACTGATTTACATTCCAAGGAATAAATTCATCTCACCAAACATAGACATCTAAAACTCTTTTTGCATCTCTTTACCAAACATCTTATACATTGTTTAATTTTATCGAAAGATAATGACATCCACATACACTACTACTATCAAGATCTTGTCATCTTCAAATTTGAAATAAAGGTTTCTATCTGCAGTACCTTTCCTAAAACCTTGCTAAATCAAATATCTTTCCAACATTGCATACCAAGATCTGGGAGCTTGCTTCAAGCCATATAAATCCTTTTTCAATTTGTAGACAATATCTAGTTGATCTAACAACTAGAATCCCATTGGTTGTTCCATGTAAACTTCTTCCTCTAGCTCTCCATTCAAGAAAGTGGACTTCACATCCATCCAGTAAACTTTAAAGTCCTTATGAGCAGCAAATGCCAAAAACATTATGATAGCTTCCATTTTAGCCACCAGAGAAAATGTCTCCTAAAACTCTATACCTTCCACTTGTGAGTAGTCTTTACACAAAAGCCTTTCCTTGTTTCTAAAAACCCACTTACTTCCAATTATGTTCTTATTTTCTAGTCTAGGAACCAGTTCCCAAGTTTGATTTTTCTTAATTTGGATAAGTTCTTCCATTACTTCCATCCAATGTTCATCTTTACATGCCTCACTAATTGTCTTAGGCTCAACTTTATAAAGTAAGCAATAATTTACCTCAACTTCAACAAATTTTCTTCTTGTCAATACACCTTTCCTCTTGTCTCCAATGATCTAATCTTTAGAATGATTCTTTTGTGCATACTTAGGGGTTTTAGGAACCTTTTCTAGAGCTTCTTCTTCTTCTTCATTCTGCATTTTGTGTTCTTCAACTATTTCTTCTACTTCTTTGCAATCAAGTTCCTAAAACTTCAATTGAGTTCTTAAAAAATTTATCAACCTTGACTTTTGTGCTTTCTATTGATGCGAGGGTTTAATTGAGGCAAGCCCCTAAACAACCCCAACACTTTTCTCGGTCTTATGTGTGTTGATATTGAAGGTTATCATTGCTAAGGGCTTCATTCTGAGACTCCTCATGAGTGTTTCCCTTCTTCTCTTTCATTTAATCTAGTTAACATTTATCTTTGTTATTTTAGTGCATTTTAAGATTTTAGTTATCAAATTGTTAGTAGATTCCTAGCCATCTTCTATCATAAAATCAATTTTTGTTCTATACGAGATGCTAGTGCACTATAGGGACATTTGCGTCATGTTGTTGTTCTTGGCCAAGAGCTTTCCAATTTTTCTAGAAGATCTCTACAACATAATCTTTCAATTTCTAAAATTCTCCCATTTTAACTTTGCATAAAACATACAAAATCTCTTCATCACTCATCTCGTCACCTAAGCTTTGATCCCTAAGGTAGTGGAGGCATATTTTTCCCTTTAGATCTCATCATCCTGAGGGTGTCGAATCTCTTCTACATTTTTGTGAACCCAATGTGAACTCATATTTTCTCTTGTTTGGAAGCTTGTTGTATTTAGTGTTGTGATACTCTTATGAGTTTCATGATCCAATCTACAACTTTTGGGTACATAGTAAGAAGAATAATTCAACACTTAGACATGGGTTCAAGATGTCATTTTAGTTGAACCCATCAATACCCTAAAATTGATCAATTCACCACGGGTTTATCACCTAGCTATACACATCCTTGAATTTTTTCTCATCCATTTATAGGTGTTCAAACAAGTTCGCATCCAAGTACTCCATCTAGATCTTCTTTTTCTATATACCATGAATCTTCTCTTAGGGTACCCTTTGTATATTTTCTAAACCATAATAATTTGTATTCTCAAGTTGCTCCTATTGTCTGTGGTCTAGGAAATCTAATCATGTCAGACCACAAGGGTTTTAATTTTCTCCATGAAATAGCTAATATAGTAGAGACTCATGTACCCTTATACATGACAATCTTCAACCACCATCAAGATACCTAATTGAAGATCACTAGTAAACAGTTGAATCTTCCAATGCTAGAGGTGTTTGTGCACATGGTGGATACTAATACCTTGTTGTAAAAATGAGCATGTTGATATATGTTTTTTAATTGATGGAAACCCATTGTAGAAATGCAAAAGTGTTGGTCCAGAAAAGACCAAGTTTCTGGAGAATTGACTAAGTCTCATTGAACATATTCAGTGATTAGAGGGATAGTTTTGTGGTCTTCATTGTTACTCTATGTAGAATATTTTCATTCAACTTTGAGGTTCTCATGGTATGTTTTGGATGTGTCTAAAACCATTTTTTTGGATTTTATCTCTTGTGTAGTTGAAGATATTGTTGACAATGTATCAGGCATAGTAATGGCAATATTATAGGTGTAGAGTGCATGTTGGAATGCTCTATATTCCATCATTGATGAATATTATGTTGTGTGGTTTTAAGGAAGTGTTGAAAGGTGTCAAATGTGTGTGCAATCTATGTGGCAAGTGATTTTGTGGTCAACATTTTGAGTTGTGAATGAATAGTTGGTTCATTCAGTTGTTGCTTCACCAGTAGTGCCAACTTAGGTTCTGGGGTCATGCAAAGTTCAGTAGTGTATAAAGAGGAATAATGGGAGTGATTATAGGTCATGCCAACCTATTTTGGTGTGGTAAATGTTTTGGTTACTTCCATAAAGCATGTGTGATATATTTTTGGGTTGATAGGTCATGGTGTTACATGGTTCATGCAATTAGGTCAACCTAATTGATGTTTAGGTTGATTATGGTATATACGAGGTTAATTCACTCTATGATGAGAATGTAGAATGAATGTGATATGTGAATGAATATGTGATGTAGAGATTATGTGTGAAAGGTGATAGTGGTGAAGTATGAAGTGTGTTAAGTTAGTTTTTCTAGCTTAATTGGAACTATATTTTTAGCATGTTGTAGATGCATTGTTAGCAGTCCATCCTTGGTAGTGAGCCACCCTTTCTTCTATATATTTCTATTTTGGGCAATGATCCATTCTTTATAGATAGTGATTCTGCCATTTTAAAAATCCATTGTAACTAGCTATAATATATTGCAAGCTAATCCTCACCATGTATTTTCCCTTTCAATGGTTTTCCACGTAAATCTAGTACTCTTGTGTTTATTGGTGTGATGCATTATTTAATTGTTCCTTTCCATTTCTACAAGTTTGATGAGATGATTTGAATGGATTTTTAAGTTAATGAAAATGAATTTTAGTGAATATTGATTCATCTCCCCCCTCTCAGTATTTTGAGTGTTCAACAATTGGTATCAAAGCTTGGTTCCTTCAATTAGCTTAACCATTGAGGTAGGTCTTGGAGGTTGAACACATGGTACTTAGGAGGTATCCTATCCCTCTCGAAGAGACCATCCCTAAAGGGTTTATTGAAGAATACTGTGAATTTGATTTTGAAGGAGAACTCAAATCAGCCCTTGATAATGTAGATAAAGAAGAATGTGAGAATAGAGACCTAAAAGAGAATCTTAAGGATACAAATGAGTGTATTAAGAAGTTGAGGGAGCAACTCAAAAATGATAAAGAAATATTCAAGGAAATAAATGAGTAGCTCAAACAATCAAATGAATCAATCACTAATTTGAAAGTGTAAGTTGAAGAAGGAAAAAGAGTTGAAGACTACTTGAATGCCAAAATGTTCAAAGCTTGAAGAAGAAGTTGTGTCTCTAAGGAAAGACTTGGAGAAAAAAAAGATTCAAGAAGATAAATTCAAGAAGGGCTCCACCTTGCTTGATGATATACTTACAACTCAAAAAGATTCAAAGGAAAAAGAAGGATTAGGGTTTGAAAAAGGAGAAAGCTCAAAGAAAAATCAAACTCCAAACAATATTAAAAAGAAAAATGATGAAAAAAGGAAGACTAGAGATAAGAAGAGCAATATCAAACATGTCTGGAACTAGAATAAAATTTTGAAAGGACCACCTATCAAAAAACTAGCTACATAAAGGTGTTCATATTTTAATTGTTACTGCTACTCTTGCAATAAATCTAGACATAGATATATAGAGTGTAGAAACAAAATAAATTAGAATGTTCAATCATTTTTCGATCAGTGTTATACATGCAATAGATTTGTTCATAAAGCTAGTGAATGTATAATTTAGATGATGAATGGTTACATCAATGGTATGATGTTCCAATCATTAAATGGTTATTATTATAAATGCAATGGATAGGGGTATAAGGATTATAAATATAGATCTAAAATGGAAAGAAAGAAGTTTTTTCAGAAAAAAAATGTCATAGCAAGAATGTGAAACCCTCTCTTTCATAGATGAAGGTTCATTTGGTGGAGATGAAGAAGGAAATGAACAAGATTTGGAAGAAAAATGAAGAAAATGAAATGAATAGTGAATCTATGCCAAATGTTGGTACAAATATTTCCTCTAAAAACTAGATAAAGAGCTTTGGCTCAGGGGGAGATTCAGTAGAAAATTTTCCTACCCCTAGGCAAAGATGAGATGTTGATGTCTTCAAAATATGTGTAGGTTGTTATGCCTGATCTGTTGGTGGTATCTTCGGTGTGAAATATCTTGCTACACAAATTTGTGGAGTGATTAAAGGTGCCTATGACAACATAATAAGGGTTTTCTATCTTTTTGACCTAAATTTTCACTATAGCAATTAATGCATATTAGGTCACTAGAAAAGGGTTTATATTTAATTTTGAGCATTTGAAGTGGAGAGTAGAGAAAATAAGTATTGAAGTGATTTTGAAGTGTTTTTGAAACCCCACCAGAAAATTCCAAAGGTATTTATCAGTTTCTTACAAACCCTAGTTCTGTGAAGATTCAAAATGTTTACTCCTCAAGTGATTGATGTGCTTGAGGGACCAAGACCTAAATTAAAGAAAAATCTATATAAATATATGGTTATGGACCCCAAGGCATGTTCTCTAGGGTATCAAGTGGTGTAATGCACACAGAGGATGTGCGGATCTACATTCATAAAAATGTGGAAGAGTATGATTATTTGAAGATGGTAGAATATTGGGAGAAAGTATTGACTAGAGATAACTTTGAGATGAAACCATATTATGAGAGTCTAACAAAGAAGAAATTGGATGTAGAACAATATCCACAATTTATGTTATGAGGATGAGTGGGGTAAGTATGTGCTCAATAAGATACATGAAAAATTCATGTGGTTGGACATGTCACACATAATTGACAAAGAGGCAATAAGAGTTGTAACCAACTTGTACTCTAATCAACTAGTTCTGATATTGAAGGTCATGAAGAACAATGTGGTAATGAAGCTCATCAAAGAAATTTTTGAGAAGCATGCCCTAAATGTGAATGATATTAATGATCTAGTGATGAAGTATGCTTTGATGGCGATTGGTTATAAGATATTATATGCAAATAGAGAGAACTTTGTTTCTACCACCGTAATTCACACACCTCACCAAATGGTAAAGGAAGGAATAGACATAGATTTGTGTGAGCTTCTTATACTATAGTTTATGGAGATCTTGTAGAATACAAAAGAGTCGAGGTACCCATTCTAGTATGGTACTCTTATTATTATTTGTTTGTTTTATTACTTTCTAAATGAGTTGTCTAGTACAAATAACGTGATACGAGATGATAGTGTTTTGGTAGTTGTACAAATAAGAGATCATTTGAGAAGTTTTATAGACCTATAATCCTAGAGATCTATGTTGTGGGGATTCTTCAAATCATTCCAATCCTGGATGTAAGAGAGATATAGAATTATGTCAAGTGTGGTTGAGAAATACAAGAATGGCATAATATTCATGTTGAGTAGATACTAATGCTATACGAAAGTAGTTGAACCAAGAAAAATTTGGGTTCCAGAGCTTGGCTATGAGGTAATAGAAGATGAAATTTCTAGCCTTGTAGAGGTTGTATTGAGTAAACCTGGAAATCCTATAGTTGAGAGGTATGGTACCTATGAAGAAAAAAGAAGTCAAGTAAACCTAGAGAGGAAGAAGAAAGATATTGTAGATAATGTTGGGAAGATTATAGCTGAGTTGTAGGAGATGATGAACTCACCCAAGGGTTCTATGGAGAAATTCAAAGCCACATCTTCTATTCCACAAGCTACTCCAAGTATCACAAAGTTAGAAGGACCTTTTTCCCCTCTTATGATTCTCCTAAGTCCTCTAAAACAAAGCCTGCAGGGACTTCCAAGAAGAAAGAAACATCTAACACCCCTGAGACATTGAAGAATCCTAAGAGGAGAAGAAAAAAAAGGATGCCAAGGAGAATTACATCAGTTTTAAAGATGAAGAAGATGAATAAGAAGGAACCCAATTTTTCTGAAAGAAGAAGTCTCAATTCTCTCAAGAGCTAGTGCAAAAAGATAAAATGTTGATGCAATAGACACATAAAGTGAAGAGGAATTGGAAAAAGAAAAGAAAGCTTTTATTTTTCAAAGAAGAGAAAAGAGTTTTGGAAAAGAATAAAAAACACCTAAAGGTAAGGGAAAGAAGAAAGAGAAGATTCCTCTAGTTAGGGAGCATAGTCCAATGAAGTTAGAGGCATTGATCAGTAGCATTGCAGAGTTTGGGATGCTGAAGGAAATTGCTGAAACGTTTCCAGATGCAAATGATGAATATAAGGCAACCATAGAAGAGGCTATTGTTAAGTATATGCTAAAATTTTCTAGTGGTGTAGATAAGATAGAAGATCAATTTCCTAATGATTTGAATTTTTTTTTAATTGCAAGAAGACAAGAGGCTATTGAAGAGGATATAAAGATAAAATATTTTTCCTTGGAGAAGATTGGTTCTTTAATATCTCATGAGGATAGATGCAAGTTGTCTAAGTTGTACAATTAGGAATTTAGGACAAAACAAAGAGTTAACACTCTTATGAGAAATCACAAGGAATATATTGAGATGCTAAGGAATGAGACACTACAAAATATTGATAAAGAGTTGAGAGATCCTCTGAGTAATAAATATCATACGCAACAAAATACACCCCTGCCAGAAGACAATATTTCTACTGCAGAACAACATGAGCATGAGCTTGAACAAGAATACATGCTGATAGATAATACCCCTCCAATTGGGGAGAATATTTTTGAAGAGAAGGAAGATGATAAGTGTTGAAATTATAAGGTATTGTCATTGATGTCAACTGGTTGGTGTTGTCATTAGTGTCAACTATGTGTAGAGGAATATGGTCATTGATTATATATGTTGAGGATATTGATAAAATTGTAATAAAGAAGGTTTACAATTTATGCATGTATAGTTGAGATGTTGAAGAAGTGTTGAGTACGTAGAGTTATCCTTATGTTTCTATGTTTAGAGGTGAGTTAGAGTAAAGTAATGTGTTGAAATGATGTCTTTGGTACTTGGTCTCAAAGTGGTTTTGAGAAAATTTGATAAATAGAGAAAAAAATGTCATGTAGGTATTCAGTGTATACCTCAGGAAGTGCTTCGTTGTTTCTTCTAGGTTGATTATATGCTTGTGTAGATCTGAGGTATTGTTCATGATTGTTGGTAGTTTCTATATCTAGAATTTGGGCTTCTGTATTTTCCTATAGTGTGATATATTTTCACTAGTATGTGAACTATGCATTTCAGTGCACCTCGCTATGGTTTGGGAGAAATGTATTTGTTTTTTATTTCTTTGCATTGTGGTTTTAGGACTTGCATTTCTAATAATAATTTGATAAGGTTTCTTTCTTTTTTTATTTAAGAGGAATTGAGATTTCGTGTTGTTGTTGATGAGTTTCCGAGTTGCAATGTATTATAGTGGTTGACAGGGTTATTCAAATGTACAAAATGATCATACTTATTAAATAATTTTTGTTGTGAAGCTTCTAGATGAATTTACAAGTTTTCATTGCATACTCCAGATTGTGTTTGAGTAAAGTTTGTTGTTCGGAAAGTTTGAACTAGGTTAAGGATGTGTGTACTTAACTATTTTATTTGTTTTCATGGGTGTTGGGCAACCTTGTGTAAAACACTAATTATGATGCTTATGGAAGTATGTTGAGTGGTTTTGGGACTCATTTAGGTCCTTAAGAATGTGTTTGGGCTGCCCTCATTCTCTTCCACCGTAGGAATGCTTTGGTATGACCGTACAAATTGTGTATGACCGACCTTGGAAGGGTTTCAAGGTTGAAGAAAGTATAAGTATATGATGAGATGTTTGTGAGAGATATGATTAGATGCGAGATATGTGGGTGTGATGTGAGTAAGAGTAGATTTGTGTGAAATTCAAAGTGGTGAGTTTTTGAAGGTTGTAACTTGAAGGTGTACTCTATCTTTCAATCATTTTTGCAAGAGTGTGAGAAAAATGTGGTGGAATTCCTAATGAATTGAGATATTTTTCTATCTGTAACAACTCTCTTTTATCTTCTTTGTGATTTTATGGTAGTGAGCCCTCATTGCATAGTGTGTCCTTTTTTGGAAGTGAGCCTCTCCGGTAGTGAGCCTTTGTATTTGGTTTTGGGATTCTTTATATTGTGAGATAATCCTCACCATGGTTTTTACCTTATTGGGATTTCCATGTAAATCTTGTGTTCTTATGTGCATGGTTTTACTAATTTCAGTTTATGTTTCTGCACTTAACAATTAAACACATTAGCAAAGTAAAATTTTGTGAATCCTTGTAGATCTAACTTCTATTAAGAGTTTTAAAGGTTAAAATTTGCTAAAAAATGATTCACCCCCTCTCAGTTGTCTTGTTCAACAATTGGTATCAGAGCAAGGTTCCTCATAGAAGATCTTAACCTCCCAAGGAAGGTCTAGAATGAAAAACAAGATAACTATTGAGTGTATGAGGTTTAATTGCATTGACTATTCATTTTGGAAAATAAATATAGAAGAATATATGACATATTGTGTATATGAGATTGAAAATTCTATTTAGAACCAATATGTTTCTCCTGCTAATGGTGCAAATACTGTTGATGAGATCAAAGCACATAAAATAAACAATAAGGAAAGGATTATTATTGTAAATAGTCTTTCGCATTTTGAATTAGTTAAAGTTATGAATCTAAAGACTCCTAAAGAGGTTTCAGATAAGTTGGAAAAGATGTATGAAGGAGATGAAAACATTAAACAAGAAAAGTTGCAGAACTTGGAGGCAAAATTTAAGATCTTGTGAATGGCTGAAGATGAAAATTAAAATCCTACATGCAAAGAGTAGATGAGATAGTAGGTGGAATGAGAGGACTTGGTGCACAAACATATGAATCTAGGATAGCGAAGAAGGTACTCAGAACTCTCCTTGATATATACAGTGAAAAGGTATCTGCTATAGAGGAAATTGTAGATTATAATACTTATACTAAAGATCAGTTGATTGGTACTCTAACCTGATTTGAAATGAGAAAGCTTAGATTGAAAAATGGAACAAAGATAGAAACTTATTTCAAGGCTACAAAAGTGGAAGATCCAAATGAAGAAAATCTTGATGAAGTGGAAGCTAATTTTGTAAGAAGAAAGAAAAAGGGCTCTAGTAAGTATAAAGGTAAATTACCATTCAAATGTTTTAGTTGTGGGGAAATAGGTCATTATCCTTCAAGATGTCCAAAAATATCTAAAAGAAATAAACATAGATAAGGTAAATAAAATAAAGGAAATATGATCAAAAGAGCATATTATGTCAGTGAAGATGCTAGAATTTCTAATGATGAGTCTAATTATGGAGATTTTTATGATAATGAATGCTTCTTCATGGCTTTAAAAGATGAATCTACTCTTGTTAACTCTAAAATATGTGTGAAGGAAAGTGTTCTGGAGAAGGTTGAAGGTACTGTGGTCTCTACTCTCCATGATAAAAAAAAAAGAAAAAAACTATTGGGTTATTGATAGTGGTTTCTCAAATCACATGACCAATGACAAAAGTAATTTTGTTAAACTTGAAAAATATAATGGAGACTTAGTTAAGTTTGGGGATGATTTTGGCGCTAAGATCTGTGGGATAGGTTCAATTAGTTTTTATGATAAACATAATAATGATGATGTCTATTATGTTAAGGGTTTGAGAAATAATATCTTGAGTGTCAGATAAATGTGTATTAGGGGATATAATCTCATATTCAAGGATGAAAAACTGAAATCAGAAAAGGGTTCGAAACTATGATTGTTGCTGGCAAGAGGACTAAAGGAAGCATCTATCAACGTAAAGGTGTTGATGGACATTAATTTATGTATCATATTAATGACAGTTGGTTATGGAATCAGAGGATGTGCCATATGAATTTTTACAACATGGCGAAAATCAATGTAGTACAAGCTATGAGAGATTTACCAAAAATCACAAAGCCGATTAATACTATTTGCAAGGACTATCAGTTCTAGAAGCAAGCTAGAAATAGTCTTAGAACAAAGGAACAATCTACTATCAGAATATTGGAATTGGTTCATATAGATCTTTGTGGTCCTATAAGGGTGAGAAGTCTACAAGGTGAGGTATTTTATGCTTTTGATTGATGATTACTCTAGAATGACATGGGTTACTTTTCTTAGAGAGAAATATGATGCATTAGAAAAATTCAAGTCAATTAAGGCTATGATTGACAATGAAATGGATTTGAAAATAAAATGTTTGAGGTCTGATAAGAAGATAATTTTTCCCCCTAGAACACCTCAACAGAATAGAGTTGCTGAAAGGAAGAACAAGACAATTCAAGAAGTTGCTAGAACAATTATAACAAAGGCATGTCTATTGGAAGTCTGATAGAGAGAATCAATTCACACTGTTGTTTATGTGTTCAATCAAGTTCAAGAAAAATCTAACAACACTCAGACCCTCGTATGAGCTATGGTATGGAAATATTCCTACTATTAAGTATTTCAAGGTATTTGGAAGCAAATGTTATATCAGGAGATATGAATAAAACCTAGGAAATTTTGATGCTAGATGTGATGAGGGTATCATCCTTCGATACTCTCCTAGAAGAAAAGCTTATAGATGCTACAATAAAAGACTAAAAAGTGTTACATGAAAAGGGGGTCTTAAGATCTAGTGAGGACCCACTCACCAGGTGGTGAATGGGTCCTAGGTCACTAACCTAGGACACATACTTTGTAAAATTAAATGTTGTGTAATATTATTTATGAATGCCAGTCTTTATCCCTCAGAATCTTCAAATAATTAAGCTTGGATTTGAATTAAAGGGGTCAATTAACCTTAATTAATTAATAAATCCCTAGATTAGTGTGAAAGTGTAAAGATACACTTTACAACACCCTAAATAAGGAACCATTGACTCTATTTTATTAAGAAGGGGTCATAAACTTAATGTGAATGTGTAAAAAACATTACAACACTAAATCAAGGAAAAATTAAGCTCCTTTTAATATTAATTATTCCTAAATTAAGGAAAAAGGGATGCTTTTCCATTACTATAGTCTTACATATTACCCAATTACATCTGCATACATCAATTAGGCCAGCCTAATTAGATGTAGCCCTATTTTAATTAAAAATAGCTTTGTCGGATCCACACATGATTCGAAAACATCTTCGTGCTTAAACCAAACATGCAATACTTGACTAAGGTTACTAAAATCTACTATATATAATTATTCTTTAAACACATAGCATATATTAGGTTGGCCAAGAATTAGACCTAATCAAAAAATAAGCCAACAAATCACACACTAATGATCCATATAATCATATGAACACTCACCATCTAGAATATATATATAGTAATGAAACCTGTGGCAATCTCCCAAAATTGCTAAGTCTAATTGTCAACACTGGAGGAATGCAGACCAAATTACATCTACCCAATCACATTGTATAAGCCAAAAATTGAGTGTCAAACTTTTGTCACTAGTAAATTTCAAATTTTTTACCAAAAATATTTGAAATCTTGATCATAGATGCACCTAATAGTAAATAATAACATATTGTAACCTATTGAGCCAATCTTGTTGTATGAGAAATTCCAAACCAAAATACTAGATTAAAATATATGCATTCTATTCACCAGATTATGGAAAAATATCAACAATTAATGTTAGCATCAATGAAAACACATCAAAGGGTTAATTCTTCATTCTTTCAACACTCATCATACAATATAAAATTCCTAATTTTCTCTCCCACCCCTCAGGTTTGAATTGTTTGTGTTCATGGTGGACGTTGCTTTGGTGGTACCCCACGGTCCCCCCTATCCTATTCTAACTAAGTTCTTGCCTCGACACATGTTGCTCTAACACCCTCAAGGGACCCCCATGTTATTTGTTGTTATTGAACTCATGATTCTAGTTCTGATTATTAAAGCTATGCGAGTGGTCTCTATCACTCTAGATTTGAAGGGTTAGAAAAATGTGTTGCTTAACTCAAGCTTGACAATAAAGAAATATCATCCTCTCTCAAACAACATGATTCTCACTTCTAGTATGAATTTTTCTATCCTTGAAGCTATTAGTGATAGGATTGTCTCTTCTATGGAGAAGGTAGTGGGAAGATTTTTCTCCTTTCACCCTATTGTGGATATGGTGAGAAGATGGTCGACTGCAATGGCACATTAAGGGCACTGTGAAATTTTGTGCCATGGCTAGTGGGATTTTGTTGTTCAAATTTATGATGACTGCAGATATTCTTTCTACCCTTTCTTCAATTCCCTAGGTTTATCAGAATCATGGGCTATCCCTATGCCACTACAAACCTAGCTTTGACTTGGCAGTTGATCTCAATAAATTAGCCCCTAAATGGGTTCGTCTACCAAAACTGCCTCTTGAATATTGGGATGATTCTATGTTCTAAATCATTGGTGATTCAATGGGAAACTTCATCACACCAGACACCATTACTAGATTGAAATCTAGCTTAGTATTCATTTGGTTTTTTGTTAATGTTGATATTGACAAATCTTTACCCAACTTTGTGATGTTGTGTTCCAAATTTGGGTCTTGCAATCAACAGATCTGCTATGAAAATGTTGTGGTTTATTACCAAAAATCTGCTAAACCTAGGCATCTTATTTCAGACTATAAGTCCATGATAAGAAACAACCCTGGTCCCAGTGAACCCCCTATGGATGATCTAACTAATAGCTATCCTTTCAAGTATGACCTCCTTAATATCATTGACTCTCTGACCAAATCTGGGCCTTCTTCTGTCCCTGTGTTTTTGATTGAGGAGGAGGTTTATTTTGACTATTTTTGGTGTTGGGTGTGTTTGCTCTGAGTAATGCTCCTTTGGATCTAAGTCTTCTCCATTTCTTCAGAATATTTCAGAGACCCCATGGCTCCGCAAGTTGTGTTGGCAAGATTTTTATCCACTAACTAGAATATGACTAAGGATGCTAAAGAGGGAGAAATACTAAGTGAGGTTGAGAAGAAAGACTCTGGACCCAAACAGATAGGTACTACAACCCTATCACAGGGCCAAACAATGAAGATGAGAGTTGGATAATGCCAAAGAAGAAAGTTAAAAAAAATAAAGTAGATGTAGGGGGGACTCTAAACCTGGAAGAACCAACTAGAGACAAACCATAAATAGGGTGACAACCAAAGAGATTACTATTGGGAAACAAAGGACATTGGAACTGTCCTCTAAGAAAGGGTCTAAATGAAAGTCATGTCTTGGAATGTGTGTGGGCTAAATAGCCCCCGCAAATAGTTGGCTCTAAATAATTATGTGTGGAAACATAAGATAGATGTTTTACTATTGCAAGAAATTAAAATGAAAAAAACAAACTTTGAAAACATAGCTAGATATATTTGGCTGAATGTGCATTATTCCTCTAGTGATGTGGATGGAGCTTCGAGTGGGTTTTTTGTGATCTATGGGATCCTAATATACTTACTGGTTTTGAAATATTCCAATGTATAAATAGTGTGGGGATACACTTCTCTCATTCTAATTTTTCTGAATGTGCATAAAGAATTATGTGTGGGAACATAAGATAGATGTTTTACTATTGCAAGAAATTAAAATGAAAAAAAAACTTTGAAAACATAGCTAGATATATTTGGCTGAATCTGCATTATTCCTTTAGTGATGTGGATGGAGCTTTGAGTGGGTTTTTTTTCATCTATTGGATCTTAATATACTTATTGGTTTTGAAACATTCCAATGCATAAATAGTGTGGGGATACACTTCTCTCATTCTAATTGTTCTTGGTTTTTGATCAAAATTTATGCCCCAATATAAGGAATGCTAGGAAATCCCTTTGGATGGATCTCACTAGCTAGATACAGAATAACAAGGGGGACCATTGGTTAGTGGTAGGATACTTCAACTCTCCTTTATACCCCTCAAAAAGCAGAGGGCGTTTGACAGACTATTCTAAGTAACACAGGGCTAGTGGACATAGACTTACATGGCCAAGATTGCACTTGGACCAATAGGAATATGGGGGACAACCTCATCCAATTCAGACTTGATAGATTTTGTTTCTCTCCTTTTTGGAATGCCTTAATTAACTCCAATCTACTAGCTTTATGTTGAATTGTCTTGAACCATAACCCTCTATTGCTAGTCATGAATGAACAATCTATTGTTGGTCCTTTTCCCTCTTGATTTTGAAATCAAGTGGAATTCCCACCTAGAACTCAAGAATAAAATTTTGATTAGTGGAATACCCTGATACATGGCTCCCCTATGTTTAGGGTATTCCATAAACTCAAGTATATCAAAAAAATGGTTAAATGTTGGAACAAAAGGATGTTTGGAGATTTGTTCCATCAGAAAAGAGTGATCTCTAATAATCTCATAATAACACAAAAAATGATGGAGGAGGGAGATGTTAGTCTTTATACTTTCCAAAAGGAAAGGAATGAATGCATGCAATGGGAAAAATCTTTAAAAAAGAGGAGATATTTTGGAAGAAAAATCTAGAGTTCAATGGCTAAAAGAGGGTGACAGGAACACTTATTTTCTATGTTTTGGCCCTCAAACATTGGAAAAGGAATAAGATAAAAAAACTAAAAAATGAGCTAGGTGTTGAAGTTACTACCCCTACCCAGATTGGTCTATTGGCTTCTAGTTATTTCTAACGTGCCTTATCTAGACCTATTGTGCCACAAAATTCTGATTTTGGAGACCTTTTGCTGGAACTTGTTCCTACCTCTCTATCCTATGAGGATAATAATAATATTTTGGGAGCTATCACTATGGAGGAATTCAATCTTGTTGTATTTAGTATGGGTTCCTTCAAGGCTCTAGGACCTAATGGGTACCCCTAGATTTCTTCCAGGTATTTGGGACATTGTTGGTGAGGATTATTTTTTACGGCTAAGGATATTTTCAAATTTGGTAAACTACTAAAATAGCTGAATCACACCTTCCTAGATCTCATTCCCAAAATTTAGGAATGATAGACTATGGCTAACTTCTAGCCTATTAGCCTTTGTAAAACCATTTATAAGATCTCCAAAATTTTGGTAAATTTCTTGAAAACTTACCTAGAAAAAATGATTAGTCCTAGCCAAGAATGCTTTGTCTTGAACTATCATATCATGGATGCTACTATTTCCACTCAAAAAATCTTACACTCTATGGAAATATGTAACAATTCTAGTATGGCTTTAAGCTTGACATATCAAAATCTTACGACAAAGTGTTATGGAGTTTTCTACCTAAAGTTTTAGCTAAATTTGGCTTCAATCATAATATTATTAACCTTATTTTGGAATGCACTAAAACTGTGAAATATTTTATTCTGGTCAATGGGGTGCCCCATGGGATTTTAATGTTTAGAGAGGTATAACACAGGGATACCCCCTATCTCCATACCTATTCATAATGGTTGTTGATTTTCTCAGAAGGAATGTTTCTAGAATGTTGTTGGAGGGATCCATCAAGGGAGTTAAACCTGCCACCACTCTAAAATCAGTTGGCATACAATAATTTATGGATGATACCATCTTGTTCAAGAAAGCTTTGGTTATGGAAGCAAGGAAACAGAAAAATTTCCTAAATAACTATGCTACTTTCTCAGGCCAATGTATAAATTATAATAAGAGCATGATTTATTTATTTAATACCACTCTTATTTTGCAAGAAAAGGTGAAGGTTATTCTGGGGTGTGTGAGTGCCACCCTTCCTTCGGTGTACCTAGGTCTTCCTCTCACTGTTAAAGAAGTTACTCCCACGTTCTGTAATTTTGTCCTTGAGAGATTTCAACAGAATCTAGCTAGATGGAAGACTCAATCCTCAGTCATGCAGGTAAGCTACAACTCCTTACTACTGCCCTCTAATGGATCCCAGTCTATTTCCTTTCTATATTCAAATTTCCTAGATACATAGTAGAGAAATTTGATAAAATTCAAAGGAATTTCCTCGAGTCTAGCACAAAGGAGAAAAAGAAGTTGGCACTAATTAGTTGGGACAAGGTCTACCTTACTAAATCTAGGGGGGTCTTGGTATAAGGAAAATCCAGCCTACCAACAAAGGCTTACTTGCTAAGGTTGGTTGGGATCAACTAAGGAACAAGGACTGGTGTAGGATTATGAATGTTAAGTACCTTGGCAACTGCCCCCTTGTCAAGTTCCTCTTGAACGAACACCCTAGTGGGTCTTTGGTTTGAAATAATATATGCAAGATGAATAAGTTTTTACACTCTGGTCTAAGATGGAAGTTAGGGGATAATAGTTGCATTAGGTTCTGGGAGGATTTGTGGCTGAATGAAATGCCACTTTCATAATTTAAGTTCAATAATCTGATGGGGCCTACGATGTTCTATTTCGATAGGAATGTTAGTTACTATATTTATGGTCTCCATGGTTCTAGGAGGTGGAAAATGATAGAATTGTGTTGCTCCCTCTCCCCATAATTAAGGCTTTTGGCTAGGTCCCTACAATACATCCTCTCCCTAACAAAAATTTCCATCTCAATTATGAAGGATGCATTTTATTGGGTCAAGGAACATAAGGGTAACCTCTTTGTTAAGTTGGCTTACTATTTTCTATCAAAATAGGGAATTAAGAGAAGACTATGGAAACCGGTCTGGAACATAAATTTAACACCAAAAATTAACTTCTTCTGGTGGACAACCTGTCACAATAGGATTCTAACTTGGGATAACTTAAGGAAAAGGGGATTTAAAATCCCAAATAGATGCATGTTATACAAGAATAATGAGCAGTCGATTGGCCACCTATTACTCCACTACCTATTTGCTACAGAATTTTGGGACTTGGCTTTTCATAAATTGGGGATTCATTGGACCATGAATAGTGATATCAAGAGTTTTAATGAAAGTTGGTCAGGCCCTTTTCAACATCCTCTCCCTACTGAGATCTGGTATCAAATTCCTTACATCCTTTATTGATTTTTATGAAAGGAGAGGAACAATTGGATCTCTAGGGATATTGAAAAAACCCCTAAGGAGGTCTTTGGCATTGGTCTCAAGCTTGTTGTTGAGAATGTCTCCTTATATGATTGGAAATCCCCTAACAAAGTGCCTATTGTGTGGGAGATCAACACGGAAAAATCATGGAATAAAAATTTAGAGTCCAACTCCTATGATAACTCTAAATCTCTGGCAAGACTGAACACAGTTTGGAAACCCCTAGATATTGGTTGGCATAAACTTAATTTTGATGGGGTAGAAAATGGGAACCAAAGAGTGGCTAGCATTGGAGGAATTATCAAAGATTCTAAGTGTATTTTATTGGTAGGGTATGATGGTGGTATTGGTATTCAAAATTCCATGATAGTGGAGGCTAGAGCATTGCTCAAGGGAATTGAAATTGTTGTCACTATGGGTATAAAGAAACTACATATTGAAGGTGACTCCAAGATGGTGATTGACTCTATTAATAATGGTCTTTGTCATGTGTGGAGTATCAAATACATACTCCTGGACACAAAGTACTTGATTTCTAAACTTTAAACAAAGATTCTGACTCACATATTTTGTGAGGGCAACTAGGTGGCGGATGCTCTAGCCAACCTTGGTTCCTTATGGACCCTATCCAAATGTTGGGGAAGACTTGAGGCTCTCCCTATGAATATACAAGGTTTTATCCTTGATCAACATAAAAATATTACCATTAATGATGGTATCCAACTTTTCTAATCTAGGCGGGTACATGTGACTTTATAGGTTTTGGCCTTTGATGATGTGGAACAAGCAGGATGATGTGGAGAGGAATAAGCAAGATTTTAGGTAGTGTTTTGAAATGATGGTGGTGAAGGGGTGGGTTCTTCAAAATATTAAAGAGAAGTCTTGTGAAAAGTACCACAATTCAAATCATGTCATTAGAAACGTGTATTTGGAAGCGTATCTTCAATTTTCTTTTCATTTATCATCCGATCAATGTTATCATGGCTCCTAGTTTAAATTTGGTGTACTTTAAAATGATTAATTATGGTCCCATGGCTATAATTTTTAGGAATGTGTGTATGGAAAAATCTATCCCCAAACTTCTGGCAAATAATTACCCAATCAAAGTTATCATGACTAATTAACTTAAGCCTTTTGTAATTAAGAAAGTTTTGTTATGGCCCCATGGCCATAATTTTCTTGGAAATGACCACCAGTTCGTGTAATGTTTTGGATGCATTAATTAGGCACAATTATCCTCATTGGTTTGGAGATAACAATAAATGGGTGATTAAAGTTACCCATTGCTAGTTTAAAATTTTTCTAACTCTGTTTTTTTGGGTAAGTTTCATTGTTCAGTGTGAAGAGATGGGAGGTGATAGGGTTCAAACTGAGCTAGGTTCCTATGACTAGTTTTGTAGAGACCTTATAGTTTGGCACATCTACATGGAGGGAGGAATTATGCTTCTTATGGAGAGCCTGGTGGGTCACGATGTGACACTATCCGTGTAATTTCCTTGTTCTTGGAGTGACAGGAGAGTCATTGTTGGCGGAATAACCTTTGAAGTTAATGAGGATGTTATAAACAAGGCGATGGGCCTATCCTAGACTAGCTAGAAACTCATGAAGCACACCAAGGTGAAGCATTTAGAGAGCCTCGATGCTTTCTTCATAGGGAATTAGAAGTCTATAAAAAAGCATTAAGGGTTTAAAAGGGAGATGCTTCGAAAGCCGTGGGATCAATTTTGCTTAGCTATCATGAAGTATGTTATTTTAGAGGGGAGATTTAAAGTTTTCTATTTCTACCATCTACCATTACTTAACCGTTTTAGGAACAAAACTCTTATAATTTTTCCTTTTTATTTTCTTTCCTCTCTAGAAATCTTGATTAAGGAAACCCTTCATTATGTTTTCTTGTACCCTGAAATGCTACCACCTCCGCCTTTACACCAGGGCCTCATTATTCAGCTCTACCATTTTCATTTGGTGCTCTACCCCCCAAGCCTATATCTTCTTTCTGTGTTGAAGAGTAGGAACCTTCTGACCACTCTCCTGAAAAACCTTCCCCTCCTACTTCTTTTGGACCAAAAATGAAGAACCCCTTTATGCATGACGAAACCAAAGATGTCCCTAAATCCAAACCCCCTACCAAAAAGAAGAAGGGGGTGTGGGTTTAGCCAGTAAAAGGTGGCTTCCAGGCTTTGTGAGATAAAAAATCCTCCACTAAGAAGGACAACAAACTGATAGCCAAGATGAAGGGAAAAAAGGACACCCCATCTCATGCGGAGATGTCGAAAATGGACAGCGAGGGAGGGAGCCCAGTGGAAAAATATTCTAAATGTGATATTGTGGTGGTGGTGAGTGTGGATATTGGGATAGAGAAAATTAGTGTTAGAAGGTCTCATAGGTTGGCTAAAAATAAGAAAGAGGTGTCGGTTGACAAGATATCTAATAGCTTAGAGTGGACTAATGGTAACAAGATGTGTAAGTAGTAGGATACTGTTGAGGAACCAGATGATTTTGTCGAAGGCCCCAACCACTTCTCAAAATTGAAAAAAATGATAAAAGAGGATTCCACCACTCGGTCTTCAGACCACATGGCTAGGGTGGAGGAGGAAATAAAGGGGACTAATGGCAAGGATGAGTACTTCAAAAAACTACATGCCCGGGTTGGAAAATGGGAACAAAAGTTTTCTCGACTAATGCGCTTCACAATAACAATCATCCACAGGTCCACTGTCACTCTCTTTGAGTTACTCAAAGAGGTAGTGGAGAAGAAGTTTGGAGAATAGGGACCTAAATGGGTGGGTGATGATGTCTTGAATCTTGTCATTGAGAAGCGGTTGGGTCTATTTGTTGGGTGGTTGTTTTTATTTGCTCTCAGTCTGTTGTGTCTGTGTGTTTTTTGGTTTCTTCTACTTTTTGGTTAGGGCTTAATGTTGCAATTTTAGTCTTGGTCTCTTTTTGGCCCTTTGGGCTCCTTGTGTAAAGGGTATTGCACCTTGAAAATGTAGCTTTCTTTATAAAAAACACTCTCATCATATAAATGACTAAGTCATTAAATTTTTTGTGCATCTCTAATATGGGTTCCTAAGGTTGCCATGTGTCATCTCCACAATCTCTACATGGATGAAAACTATAATCGAGAACATGCATTGGTCCCAAAATTCCACAAAAGCATCCAACCAATCATACGCTAAAATGCAAAAAAATGCAACCAATATGCAATCACATGCAAGATAAAAATCACCATAAATCATGCAACAATAAAGATAGACATCCACCATGAGAAAATAAAGTGAAATTCTAATTTATAACTCAACCAAGTCTCCTAGTCATTCCAAGTGACAACTCAATATTCACAAAGATTCTTTCCCTTCCAAGCTTTGGTCCACAAGTAAAATTTATGCCACATGGAGCCATAGTTCACTTTCTTGAGTGTTCTCATAATATTCTTTGCTCAAAGTTTCCTTGTGATGACAAGTGTCACCCTTCCTTTCTCTCCATACTCATACAAAGGAATATGCTAACCACAGGTCTCGAAAATCACCACATATTGGAACTTGGCATCCAAGCACTCCTCCTAGGAATTTTACAAATTATTTTTCCAAAAATGAGTGCCCAAGTGGCACTCTCCTATGACACCATTGACTAGTCAACATACCCCCTACAAAATAGGAAACTTTCAGGTGGGTCTCACTTCCATAAAAATAGGAATTGTTTAATTCTTCATTTCTTGGCACAAAAATACTCCTATAAAATAGGAACTCCTAAAAAATAGGATATAAGTTTGATACATTGATTCTCAACATTCTCCCACTTTTTGAGACCTTCCAAGAGTCCATGGAATCAAAAGGATTTAATTTCTAAGAGTCAGGTGATGAAAACACATCATGTAAGCCATACATGCAATCACGTGAGTCTCAAACAATTCTCTTGTGATCCAACCAAGAAACTTGCAACAACATCCAAGATGTCCACCATTTCAAGAAATAGTTCCTACCATCCTCCAAAGGAAAGGAACAAGCCATGGTGTATATGCACCTATCTAAAGAACACAAGCATCTGATCCAACCGATAGAAAAGGCTACAAGATACTACCACAAATCCATTGTTCTCATGAGCTAAACAAAAGCTCAACTAAATTCAATCCTATAACTAAAACACAACTCTAGAGTCCAAACTTCTCCAAAAACAAGATAAACCATCAGCCAAAACAATAACTAAAATAGGTTGTCCTCATCCAACTGATGAACACACAAGACCAAAAATAAAACCCATAATAAATGTTAATCCATCCAATATACCATACCGCAAAAGATATCCACAACATTAGAAAAACCATGCCAACAAAATATACAACCCATTAACCAAAATCACAAGCTCCATGTGCTAAAATAGTCGACAAAGATAAACACATCTAGGAATTCCCATTGCAGGGGTAATTTCTAGTTTAAAAAGATATCAAGGCACACTGATTCTACCAATAACACCACATAGAGGATGTATCAATGTAGTATCAAAAACCATCCACAATGACATGCACAACCTACAAAAACACCACTGCAAATACATCTCTCACTACAAGTATCCAAAGCTCTCCCATGTTCTCCACATATGACAAAGGATAGAGATAAAGGAACCTTTATTTCATCACCCAAAACCAAGTGACAACACATGACCACAAACCAATGATCACCATAGCTCCACACATGATCTCAACTCCAATGTCATGTGAATCCAAAAATCCAAGAAGAAAACCAAGATTAAAGAAAGAAACTATGTACATTATACACATCTTGAGTGTCCTTCTACATACACCTCTAAATGCTCAATGTGTCAAGTATGATCTCCTCCACAACCCCAAAATAAAAGCCTCAACAACACCCATCCTATTTAATCTCCAAGATCAAAAACAACATATAAATCATTTAATCACATGGATATAATATTTTTTGGCATGTGGCGACTAATCATGCAAATACTATACACTCATAGTGTATCCTTGTTGAGGTTCAGTGTCGGGCAGATCCAAGCCTCGAGTGGGGGTTCAAGGGCACAACCCCCTATTTATTTTCCTTGTTGCATGTCAAGGGGTTGGTATTTTTTTTGTTAATTGACAAATGAAAAATGACTCTATAAAACCCTAATTCTAGAAGCTTCCAAAAATCTTATTATAAGTGGTTGGGATGTATGTTGTGATAGGGTATTCACAAAATTGTTTTTTTTTTTTGCACTAGATAATAAAATCATTGGATGTTTGAGTTTTTGTGGATCTAGACCATATTGGGTGAACCATATTAAAATTATGTGTTAACCTCTTTTGTGTTATTCTTCATTGTTATATTTGGGTTATTTAATCTGCATATAATTTGTAATGTTTATTGCTCCAATTTGCTTGAAACCTAACAACTGGTATCAGAGCCATGTGTATTTTGGTTGATTGGTAGTAAACCTCTAGATTTGAGTGGGAGCAATGGAAGAAGGAAAATTCAAGGTTCAAAAGTTCAACTACTAGAATTATTAATTCTAGAAGATATACATGGAATATTATGTATCAAAAGGATCTATGGTGGCCATTGCAAGGAAAAGAAAAGAAAGATGTGATGTCCAATGAAGTGGGATATTCTAGATAGAAAGGCATTGGGAACCATTTGGTTGTGTTTTGCACCATTTGTGGTGTTCAATATAATAGAAGCAAAGACAACAGAGGATCTAATGAAAGCTTTGGCTAAATTGTAAGAAAAATCCTCTGTCTTAAATAAGGTATTTCTTATGAAATATTTGTTTGATCTAAAAAATTATTGAAGATGGATCTATGATAGATCATTTAAATGAGTTTAATATGATTACTAGTCAGTTAACTTCTGTAAAAGTGAATTTTTATGAAGAGGTGAGGGCTCTCTTGGGTTTATGTTCTTTGCTAAAAATTTGGAATGGCTTGGTAATGGCTATAAGTAGCTTTGTTGCTAGTTCGAATACATTGAAATTTGATGATGTTGTTGTTATCCTTAGCGAGGAAATGCAATAGAAAAGAACTAGTGAGAATTCAACACTGGGTAATGCTTTGACTATAGAGAATAGGGGAAGAAAAAGGAGACATGAAAAAGCCCAAAAATTTGTGGGAAGTCACAAGGGAAGTCGAAGATAGGAAAATATAAATGTAGAGGAAGAATGGATTGTTGGAACAATGGAAAGCTAGGACACTTGAAGAAGGATTGTTGGTCTCAAAAGGGAAAACAAGGAGACAAACAAAATGATGACAATAAGTAAGCTAATTTTCAAGTAATAAATTACAGGATGCTTTAATTCTATGTTTAGATAATGCTAATGATTCTTGGGTAATAGATTCAAGGGCTTCATTTCATGCCACATCCCATAGGAAATATGTTATAGATTATGTTCAAGGTAATTTTGGATAGGTATATTTGGGTGATGATGAACCCTATTAGAGTTTTTGAAAAAGAAAGATAAACATAAAGTTGTAGAATGGAAATGAATGGTTGCTATAGGAGGTAAGGCATGTTCCAAATTTGAGAAGGAATTTAATTTCTACAAGACAACTGGGTAGTGAAGGCTGCATAGTTACCTTTTTAGTCAAATTTTGGAAGGTGACTAAAGGTGAATTAGTAGTAGCTAAAGGTGAAAAGGTAGGAACAATGTATTTTTGTACTAGTAATTCTTATTCTACCTTAGTTTTTATAGAAATAGTTGCTACTGAGAAAGTTATAGCACTTTCCATAGGGACAAAAACAAAATTATGACACCATAGACTTGGGAACATGTGTGAGAAAGGGATGAAGATCCTTCACTCCAGAAATTTGCTACCATGTCTAAAATAGATTGACTTGGAGTTCTACAAAAATTGTGTTTATGGAAAACAAAAAACAAAATGATCTCTCAAAGTTGGAAAAGAGAAGAAGAGTGAGAAATTAGAGCTTGTGCATTCATATGTATGAGGACCAACTCAAGTATCTTCTCTTGGTAGCTATTACTATTATGTTACTTTTATCGATGATGCAACTAAGAAAACATAGGTGTATTTCTTAAAACAAAAATAAAAACTATTTGAAACTTTTGAAAAGTGGAAAGCTTTGGTTGAGAATGAGATAGGAAAAAATTTGAAGTGTCTTAGATCTGATAATGGAGGCGAGTATTGTAGTAGAAAATTTGAAAATTATTGTTCAGACAATAGAATCCGTAGCTAGAAAATGGTTCCTAGAACCCCACAAGAAAATGGTGTGTCTGGAAGGATGAATAGGACCATTATGGAGTGGGAAAGGAGCATGAGATTGCATATTGGACTACCCTTACACTATTGGTCAGATGTTGTACATAATATTGTTTATTTAATAAATAGGAGACCTTTTAATCCTTTTTATGGTGGCATTCTAGAGGAGGCATGGACGGGTAAAAAGGTAAACTATGCATTTTTGAAAAACGTTTGCTTGCAAAGCTTTTGTCAATTTTGATATTGAAAAAATGTAACTTCATTTGATATGGAGTAGATGAATTTGGTTATCAGCTACGAGATTATGAAAATCATAAAATTGTTAGGAGAAAAGATGTTATATTCAATGAGAAGGTCATGCATAAGGACCAGCTGTAGGAAAAGAAGCATGAACAAGCCAAAAAGGAATATGTGGTGCTAGATGAGATTCCAAAAAATAAAATATCAGTGATACCTGATGCTCAACAACAACAAGTTATCCCACAGACTCTTGCAAGTGTTAGACGTTCTACAAGGATAAGTAGACCTCCAAAAATATTTTCTCCATCATTATATTCTATATTCTTAACTAGTTCTGGTGAACCTAAAGGTTATGAAGAAGTAATACAAGTAGATACCAAAAAGAAGTGGGAGCTAGGCATGAAAGGAAAGGGATTCCTTGCTATAGAATCAGACTTGGGACTTAGTCCAATTTCCTGCAAGTAAAAGAGCATTGCCAAATAAATGGGTTTATAGGTTGAAGAAAGAAGATGGAGGCAAGAAAAGATATAAGACCAGACCCATGGTAAAAGGTTTTGCATAGAAAAAATTTATAGATTTTGATGAAATATTTTTCTTTGGTTGTAAAGATGACTTCTAATAGAACTATTCTAAGTCTTGTGGTTGTGAAAGACTTGCATCTTGAACAACTAGATATAAAAACAACATTTTTCCATGGGGATTTGGAAGAGGAAATATATATCCAACAACCATAGGGATATGAGGTCAAGGGTAAGGAGGAATTTATGTGCGAGTTAAATAAGAGTTTTTATGGCCTAAATAAATCACCTCAGCAATGGTATTTGATAGTTTTATGACTATACAAGGTTACAAAAGATGTCATTCTAATTATTGTCTTTATTTTAAGAAATTGGATAAGGGAAACTATATTATCATGTTGCTTTATGTTGATGACATGCTTGTTGTCGAGTCTAACATGCAGCATATTAATGAAGTTAAGTAGAAATTAGAAAAATCATTTCATTTACTATGAAGAATTTGTGTGCAACAAAACAAATCCTTGGTATGGAGATCACATGGGATAGGACAAACAAAAATAAAAATAAAAAATTCCCAAAGTGAGTATGTAGAGATGGTGTTGAAAAAGTTAAACATGCAAAATAAAAAAATAGTTAGTACACCTTTCCCTGGTCATTTTAAGTTGACTAAGGATGTGTCCAAAGACACAAGAGGAGGAAGAAAAAATCTCTAAGATACCATATGCATCAATAGTTGGTAGCTTGATATATGAAATGGTATGTGCAAGGCCAGATATTGCACATGCAGTGGGATTTGTGACTAGGTATATGAGCAATCTGAGAATGGAACATTGGAATGCAGTAAAATGGATTCTCTGATATTTGAGAGGTGCTACTACAAAGAAACTATTTGTTGGAGGAAATAATTCTACTCTAATTTAGGATATGTTGAATCTGATTTGGCGGGTGATATTGATAGCAAGAGGAGTACTATAGGGTATGTTTTTATTATAGGAGGTACTACAGTTAGTTGGATATTAAGGCTGCAAAAGGTTGTTTCACTTTCAACCACTAAAGTTGAGTATGTTACTACTATGGAAGCTAGCAAGGAGATGATTTGGTTACAACATTTTCTAGAGGAATGGGGAAAATGACAATAAGATATCCCTTTGTACACTAATAGCCAGAGTTTCATTCATCTTGCTAAGAATTCATCTCTACATTCAAAAACTAAGCACATACAACTCAAATACCACTTCATCCAGTCAACTTTGAAGGATGGACAGTTGACGCTAGAGAAAATTAACACAAGAATCTTGTAGATATGTTCACAAAGATAGTTACACGGGAGAAACTAATTTACTCATTAGTTTTTGTTGGCCTTCATGGCTGATAATGGTGGAAATAAGAAGCCAAGCAGCCCTATAATCTAGTGGGAGCTGCAAGTCCAATGGTGTCATCCAAGATCAGTATCCAAGTGTTAGATTATTTGGTGTGGATCTTGATCAGTCTTCAAGTGGGAGATTGTCGGTATGTGGTGATTGATCATGCAAATATTATACACTCATAACGTATCCTTTTCGAGGTTCGAGGCTGAGACAGACCTCAAGTGGGGGTTTAGGGGTGGTAGCCCCTGATAGTGGGGGTTCGAGGGTGGAAGCCCTCAACAGTAAGAGTTTGGGGGCACAACCCCCAAATTTTTTTCCCCGTTTTGCACATCAAGGGGTTGGTAGTTAATTTTTTTGTAACCAAAAAATGAAAATGACTTCATACAACCCTAACTCTAGAAGCTTCGAAAAAGCTTGTTATAACAAGTTTGAATGTATGTTGCAGTACGGTATTCACAAGATTGTAATTTATTCTGCACTAGATAATAAAATCATTGGATGGTTGATTTTCTATGGATGTAGCCCATATTGGGTGAATCATGTTAAAATTCTTGGTTCATCTCTCTTGTGTTATTCTTCATTGTTATATTTGGGTTATTTAATTTGCATATAATTGATAATGTTAATTGCTCCAATATTCTTGAACCCTAAAAAGCTTCTCAAGAGAAGACCAAAATAATTCCATTTCCCATATTAGGAAGTCAACTCTCTACCATCTCCTAAACACCTCATAAATAATTTCACAATGTCAACTCATATGCTCAAATAGATAAACATGCTAAACATCTATCACAATGAATCCTCCAAAACCATATGACCATTGATCAAGATCCATATCTATGAAAGATAATCATACCACCTGAGAGAACCAAGGGCTATGCCTCTCAAGTGACAAACTCTTGAGTAGACCAAGAGTAGGTAAATGTGAATGCTCTTCCAAGAGAAATCTCCTAATAGGTCTATTAAGAAATCATATCCATGTCCAAGTGAAAATTTTCTTCAGACTTCCTAATGAGATCTCATCAAGAGTACCCATCTCAACATATAACCTCACCCACATCTCCATGCATCCATGAGCACTAAAAATTGATCAAATTGTGCTAAGCTCTAAATAAAAATGTTGCACTATCATGAAGCTCTCAAGAACATGACTAATGTACTTAAAACATAGAGAAATTTCTAGATCACTTTTCAAAGTTCCAACTATAGTCAGGAACCTATCATGAAATCATGATCTAAATAGTATCATGCCAATTCTCTAATGTGTAATCCATAATCCATTATGGAACAACACTAGAAGCCATCCTCTTAATAGAGGATCACCATCTCCTCCAAAGAGATCACATGCTCCAAGTGAGACAAAGCATGGTCTCAAGAGAAATTTAATATGCCAAAACTCTAATGCAACACTAAGAGCATATCATGACATACCAACAACATATTCTAAACCAACATCACCTATCAGAGAATTATTGACACCCCAAGCAAAAACTCCAAGAGTCCTCCATGGATCTAAGGTATCACTCATCTCCAATCTCATGAAGATGACCATCTTCTAATAGTTTCCATGAAAATGTGAAAGAACCCTTCTACAACAATTGGATCTAAGAACTCTTCTTAGTAACATATGCAATACCAAATAAGATCATCCATCAACAAGTGATGAATCCATAGTCATCTCTAAAGCTCCCACTAAATAATGATACCAAGCTCTCCAAGCATCATGACTAAAACATCTCCTAATCTAAAGATCCTTCAAGTCCACACACCCACATGTCCATCAGACAATAATATCAAGTGGCTCTAAGATCTCCAAAGCAAGGAAACAAACCATCAATGTCACAATAACTCACAAAAAATTGTATCTAGGTTATCCATGACATCGTGATACACATGTTAGGTCCCCATAACTAACTATCTAGGTACTTAATACCATCCATCCTCTCACCCCAAAGAAACATACCACTACACTAATGACTATAGAAAATGCCAACAAATATAATCTTCATCAACACTGAACTAACCTAATGGATATAAACAAGCCACATACAAGTCATCTATGCAATTATGTAGGTAAAGATAGCCTAAACCATTACAAAACTTGTAGATCCAATCACTAAAACATGCAAAATCACCATCACACCCGTTAGCAGCAAATGTAGATATCAAATAGGATAATCATGTAGACAACATGACTCAAGCACCAAATCAAGCACAAAATTGATTTGAAAATCAATTCTACATCGAGCACCAAAGTCTAAGAACCATCAAGCATCCACCAAAAAATATTGAGTTACTAATTATTGTTAAAATCCAAGATCACCTACATGCAATCACCTATCACATGCAAAAGACATGCAAAACCAACAAGATGTTCTGTAAACCTCAAAGTGTAAAATGCATTATGAGAATCTTCAAATATTACAAAGAGATCAATCCTTATGAAGGAGATCAAGAAACCCTAAAAGGGAAACCCTAAATGAAACCCTAGTGTGCACACTTAATAATTAATCAATTATTAATGTGCCTAAGTTTAGCTTAAGCAACTAGAGGAATAAGTGACTTAATTAATTAACCAGTATGATATAATTAATTAAGCGTAATAAATTATTACTCTAACACCCCCCCTTAAGATGAACTTAGGAAGAAGCTAAAACACTAGAAGAAGATGCATACAAGCAAAGATGGGTCCCGACAACTAGGCCTGATCAGGTACCCATTTACAAATGCAAGAAAGAGGTAGAGGAGGAAAACCCAGTGGGACAAAACCCCCCTACAATGATATGACATGCTGTAAAGAAGCACTGGAAGAACACTGTAGAATAACACTGGAACCGCAATCTGGCAAGCAAGGAAAGATACTTCTGTCTACAAGAAACCATATCAGAATCATAATGATGCAACAACAGACCCAATGCCACGAAACACTCAAAAACTCCAAATGGGAACAACGTTGGAATCTATGAAGCAACAGTCGATTATTAAATGATGTATCACTGAAAATGAAGTGCAAAGATGCAAGAGGCACTCTCCCAACTGCCAAAATATCCAGGTAATCTCCAAAACACCCATCGGTTCAAATCTAGATTAATGAAAAACCTGGGATGGATACAAAAAAAAGTGCATGGATAGAAACATAGAGCTCCTCAATACCTTTCCAACACCGCAAAGATACCGAAAATCGGAGATCATGGCAAAAAGTTGAGCTCGGAAGTATAAAAATTACATCTGACTTCAACCAGCAATAAATGTAGTAAAATAGGAAAATACTGAAAAATAAACTACACCAAATGAAAGTACTTGGAACCAGCTTTTCGATGATATCTCATTTGCCCGATTTCAATACCATATGCCCAAGTTATGCCAAAAACAAAACAACTGCTCTTTTAAGGCAAATAAGGGTTAGGGGGACAAACTGTCGTATGGCTGATGATGTCATGCTGATGTCAGCACTTCACTGCAAAAAATTTGATGGCCATCTAGCCATCAGCGTAAAAATTTGGCCCCCCTGCAAAAAAAATTGGGCCCCTAGTTGCCATATGACCGTAGGCAGGGCGCAGGGGGCTGAAGTTGGTCGGGGGTCGGGCTCGGAGCTCCCGGTCCCCCATGTGACCATTGTGGCTGGCGCTGGAGCCCTCAGGGGCTGGTGGAGGGCCCCCGGTCATCCATCTGACCGAGGCGGACGCAGAATAAGCCCGCGGGGGCTGGGTAGGAACCGGCGGCCGGATGGGGGAGCCACCGGTGGCTGGCGGCTCGCGGGTGGCGCGGCGGTGGCCGCCCGGTGGAGTGGTGGCGGCAAGACCAGTATGAACTGTGAGCATCGACACAGAGCCCGAAAAAATGCCATTTTTCAATTTTTGTGCTATTTTCGACCTTGGAATGCGTGCTGGGGAGGCCATACGGCCTCCCTGGTAAAATTTTTTTGCCTCCCAGATCAAGTTCACCAAAATCAACCAAACGACAGGCATTCCTAGGGTTTTGAGGCACCACGAACACGATGGCAACATCTGTTTGAGCCCATAGTGTCCCAAAAAATTAGCTACCCCCAGATATTGCAAAAATGATGCCTGTGGAAACCCTTGCATTTGAAACTCACTGGGAAGCCATATCTTCAGATCATGAATAGGCAGTGGCAGGTCTGGAGCTCTGATACCATGTTATAATCCAAGATCACCTGCACGCAATCACTTGTCACATGCAAAAGACATGCAAAACCAACAAGATGTTCTATAAACCTTAAAGTGTAAAATGCATTATGAGAATCTTCAAATATTACAAAGAGATCAATCCTTATGAAGGAGATCAAGAAACCCTAAAAGGGAAACCCTAAATGAAACCCTAGTGTGCACACTTAATAATTAATCAATTAATTATTAATGCCTAAGTTTAGCTTAAGCAACTAGAGGAATAAGTGACTTAATTAATTAACCAGTATGATATAATTAATTAAGCGTAATAAAGTATTACTCTAACACCCCCCCTTAAGATGAACTTAGGAAGAAGCTAAAACACTAGAAGAAGATGCATACAAGCAAAGATGGGTCCCGACAACTAGGCCTGATCAGGTACCCATTTACAAATGCAAGAAAGAGGTAGAGGAGGAAAACCCAGTGGGACAAAACCCCCCTACAATGATATGACATGCTGTAAAGAAGCACTGGAAGAACACTGTAGAATAACACTGGAACCGCAATCTGGCAAGCAAGGAAAGATACTTCTATCTACAAGAAACCATATCAGAATCATAATGATGCAACAGCAGACCCAATGCCACGAAACACTCAAAAACTCCAAATGGGAACAACGTTGGAATCTATGAAGCAACAGTCGATTATTAAATGATGTATCACTGAAAATGAAGTGCAAAGATGCAAGAGGCACTCTCCCAACTGCCAAAATATCCAAGTAATCTCCAAAACACCCATCGGTTCAAATCTAGATTAATGAAAAACCTGGGATGGATACAAAAAAAAGTGCATGGATAGAAACATAGAGCTCCTCAATACCTTTCCAACGCCGCAAAGATAGCGAAAATCAGAGATCATGGCAAAAAGTTGAGCTCGGAAGTATAAAAATTACATCTGACTTCAACCAGCAATAAATGTAGTAAAATAGGAAAATACTGAAAAATAAACTACACCAAATGAAAGTACTTGGAACCAGCTTTTCGATGATATCTCATTTGCCCGATTTCAATACCATATGCCCAAGTTATGCCAAAAACAAAACAACTGCTCTTTTAAGGCAAATAAGGGTTAGGGGGACAAACTGTCGTATGGCTGATGATGTCATGCTGATGTCAGCACTTCACTGCAAAAAATTTGATGGCCATCTGGCCATCAGCGCAAAAATTTGGCCCCCCTGCAAAAAAAATTGGGCCCCTAGTTGCCATATGACCGTAGGCAGGGCGCAGGGGGCTGAAGTTGGTCGGGGGTCGGGCTCGGAGCTCCCGGTCCCCCATGTGACCATTGTGGCTGGTGCTGGAGCCCTCAGGGGCTGGTGGAGGGCCCCCGGTCATCCATCTGACTGAGGCGGACGCAGAATAAGCCCGCGGGGGCTGGGTAGGAACCGGCGGCCGGATGGGGGGGCCACCGGTGGCTGGCGGCTCGCGGGTGGCGCGGCGGTGGCCGCCCGGTGGAGTGGTGGCGGCAAGACCAGTATGAACTGTGAGCATCGACACAGAGCCCGAAAAAATGCCATTTTTCAATTTTTGTGCTATTTTCGACCTTGGAATGCGTGCTGGGGAGGCCATACGGCCTCCCTGGTAAAATTTTTGCCTCGAAGATAAGGATTCACCAAAAATCAACCAAGCGGCAATTCACAGGGTTTGAGGCACCCGCGAACGATGGCAACACCCCATCACGGTTTGAGCCCATAGTGTCCCAAAATTAGCTACCCCGAGATATTGCAAAAATGATGCACATTGGAAACCCTTGCATTTGAAACTCGGGAAGCCATATCTTGAGATCATGAATAGGCGATTAAGCAGTGCGGAGCTCGATACCATGTTGTCAAGATCACACTTGCGCCAATCACTTCACATGCAAAGACATGCAAAACCAACAGATGTTCTATAAACCTTAAAGTGTAAAATGCATTATGAGAATCTCAATTATTACAAAGAGATCAATCCTTATGAAGGAGATCAAGAAACCCTAAAGGAAACCCTAAATGAAACCCTAGTGTGCACACTTAATAATTAATCAATTATTAATGTGCCTAAGTTTAGCTTAAGCAACTAGAGGAATAAGTGACTTAATTAATTAACCTATGATGTAATTAATTAAGCGTAATAAATTATTACTCTAACACCCCCCCTTAAGATGAACTTAGGAAGAAGCTAAAACACTAGAAGAAGATGCATGCAAGCAAAGATGGGTCCCGACAACTAGGCCTGATCAGGTACCCATTTACAAATGCAAGAAAGAGGTAGAGGAGGAAAACCCAGTGGGACAAAACCCCCCTACAATGATATGACATGCTGTAAAGAAGCACTGGAAGAACACTGTAGAATAACACTGGAACCGCAATCTGGCAAGCAAGGAAAGATACTTCTATCTACAAGAAACCATATCAGAATCATAATGATGCAACAGCAGACCCAATGCCACGAAACACTCAAAAACTCCAAATGGGAACAACGTTGGAATCTATGAAGCAACAGTCGATTATTAAATGATGTATCACTGAAAATGAAGTGCAAAGATGCAAGAGGCACTCTCCCAACTGCCAAAATATCCAAGTAATCTCCAAAACACCCATCGGTTCAAATCTAGATTAATGAAAAACCTGGGATGGATACAAAAAAAAGTGCATGGATAGAAACATAGAGCTCCTCAATACCTTTCCAACGCCGCAAAGATAGCGAAAATCAGAGATCATGGCAAAAAGTTGAGCTCGGAAGTATAAAAATTACATCTGACTTCAACCAGCAATAAATGTAGTAAAATAGGAAAATACTGAAAAATAAACTACACCAAATGAAAGTACTTGGAACCAGCTTTTCGATGATATCTCATTTGCCCGATTTCAATACCATATGCCCAAGTTATGCCAAAAACAAAACAACTGCTCTTTTAAGGCAAATAAGGGTTAGGGGGACAAACTGTCGTATGGCTGATGATGTCATGCTGATGTCAGCACTTCACTGCAAAAAATTTGATGGCCATCTGGCCATCAGCGCAAAAATTTGGCCCCCCTGCAAAAAAAATTGGGCCCCTAGTTGCCATATGACCGTAGGCAGGGCGCAGGGGGCTGAAGTTGGTCGGGGGTCGGGCTCGGAGCTCCCGGTCCCCCATGTGACCATTGTGGCTGGCGCTGGAGCCCTCAGGGGCTGGTGGAGGGCCCCCGGTCATCCATCTGACCGAGGCGGACGCAGAATAAGCCCGCGGGGGCTGGGTAGGAACCGGCGGCCGGATGGGGGAGCCACCGGTGGCTGGCGGCTCGCGGGTGGCGCGGCGGTGGCCGCCCGGTGGAGTGGTGGCGGCAAGACCAGTATGAACTGTGAGCATCGACACAGAGCCCGAAAAAATGCCATTTTTCAATTTTTGTGCTATTTTCGACCTTGGAATGCGTGCTGGGGAGGCCATACGGCCTCCCTGGTAAAATTTTTTTGCCTCCCAGATCAAGTTCACCAAAATCAACCAAACGACAGGCATTCCTAGGGTTTTGAGGCACCACGAACACGATGGCAACATCTGTTTGAGCCCATAGTGTCCCAAAAAATTAGCTACCCCCAGATATTGCAAAAATGATGCCTGTGGAAACCCTTGCATTTGAAACTCACTGGGAAGCCATATCTTCAGATCATGAATAGGCAGTGGCAGGTCTGGAGCTCTGATACCATGTTATAATCCAAGATCACCTGCACGCAATCACTTGTCACATGCAAAAGACATGCAAAACCAACAAGATGTTCTATAAACCTTAAAGTGTAAAATGCATTATGAGAATCTTCAAATATTACAAAGAGATCAATCCTTATGAAGGAGATCAAGAAACCCTAAAAGGGAAACCCTAAATGAAACCCTAGTGTGCACACTTAATAATTAATCAATTATTAATGTGCCTAAGTTTAGCTTAAGCAACTAGAGGAATAAGTGACTTAATTAATTAACCAGTATGATATAATTAATTAAGCGTAATAAATTATTACTCTAGCAATTATGTACCAACATATCCATGCAAAACTTCAACTATCTTACACACAAAAACATTCCACATCATCTAAAAAATAGTTCTTCAAGATATCCACATAACCGTAAGGTTTTCGTGATCATGTAAAACTTGAAAAAACACCATGCACAAAGGGAACACATGCAAACCCATATACACTTATCATCTGGAAGAACCATAAGTCTAATCAAAATAATAAAAAATCATAGATCTACATCACCATATATTTTGAATAAAAAATCTATAAAACCCTCAAATCTAATGAACATGAATCTGATCCATGCAAGTACAAACATCCATAAGGGAAAAGTAGTTAAAGAAATATAAGCCTATTTTTAGGCCAACTCCCACAACCACCATCATGCACATGCATCTTAGAGAGATAGGTTATTTTAAAAGCTTCTAGATCATCCAATGATCAACTGCATAGCCTTCATGAATTTGAGCATTATAAAACAACGCCTTCCATTACCAAGAGCTAAAGCAAGCACCCAAAACAAGCACATCATACCACGATCACAACAACACAAATATCTCCATAATGCTAGGGGATCCATATCAGACACCCTATATGAAGACTCTACTACACATAACCATGAAGTGTAACCACACCCCATGTATCAAGTTTACTCAATTGTCTAACCACGAACTCCAAAACTCCATCTTTTTTACGATTCACACTGCCTACTATCTCCTGAAAACAAGATCAACTACAAAAAAATCACACACCAAAGGATCAATACTCAATTGATTCCTTCAAATTCCCTCAATCTTTCTAGGTTAAGAAATCTTCACAAAATGAATACCAAGAACCATAAACACTAGGAATTTCACATGCAAGAAACATGCGATTCCATGCAAGAAACATGTGATTCCATGTAAGAAACATGCGATTCCATGCAAGTACATGCGACACACATTCAAGTAAATGCAACTCACAATAATGCATAAGCAAGCAAAATGAAAATCTTAAACAAAGATCTAATACCAATTGAAGAGAAAATTTTATGTCAGAATAAAATTTGAGAACCTGTATGCACATCTAGTATCCTTTACTTTTTATGTGATAAAAGTACATACAACTATGTCTTAGAGAAAAAATAGACACAATTTCATTTTTACCCATTAACCCTTAGAGGAAAGAAATGTACTTTTCAGATCTAGAATAATTTCAACATAATGACATGTTAATTAACAATTAAATATCAAAAGAATATACATAAGAGAAGGAACTTAAATATACGCACAGAAAAAAAATTCAGATAAAAAATACCACACTCCAAAGCATAGAACCATATTATTATAAAAAAAACTAGTAACAATACGATTGTAGGCTCATAGCCTTATCATGGAGAGTGCATCTCCAATTTAAATTGAATATTACATCTTTCTCTTTTGGAGAAAATATAGTAGCATAACCCTTGAAAACAAAGCTTCTCTCACTGTACAAATGACTAAGTCACTAAAAAAATTATACATCTCCAATATCGGTGCCTAAGGTTGCCATGTGTCATCTCAAAAGTCTTTGCATGCATGCAAATCATAATGGAGAACTTGCATTGGTCTCAAGTCTCCACAAAAATATCCTACCAATTTCATACAATGACATGCAACCAATATGCAATCACATGCAACCACATGCAAGATAAAAATCCCCATAAATCATGCAACAATAAAGCTAGGCATCCACCATGAGAAAATTAGGTCAAATGCTAATTTAGAACTCAACCAAGACTCCTAGTTACTCTGAGTGACAACTCAGTCTTCACAAAGAATCTTTCCCTTTTGAGCTTTGGTCCACAAGTCAAATTTATGGCACATGGCATCATGGAATACTTTCTTGAGGGTTCTCATAGTATTCTTTACTCAAAGTCCCCTTGTGATGACAAGTTTCACCCTTTCTCTGTATGCTCATACAAAGGAATATGATAATCGCAAGTCCCAAAACTCACCACACACTGACACTTGGCATCCAAGCACTCCTAAGAATTTTACAAATTCCTTTGCCTAGAATGAGCACCCAAGTGATAAGTGGCACTCTCCCCTGACATTAGTTGACTAGTCAACATACCCCTACAAAATATGAAACTTTCAAGTGGGTCCCACTTCCTAAAAAATAGGAACTATTTAATTCTTCATTTATTAGCATAGAAAATAATCCTATAAAATAGAAACTAAAAAATAGGACAAAAGTTTGAGACACCAATTCGTAACACTTAAGAGGTTTCCATATCCATGAACATAGCCCTTTCTCTATCATTCCTAGAGGTTCCTTGGTCATCTTCATCAGATGAGTAGCCTTCCTCATTCATAATTGTTTTTTCTAACTTTTAGGAAATATTTTCCTATTTTCAAATGACTTCTTCTCATCATTGCTAGATTTTTTACATGGACACTTCACCATGAGATGACCTACTTCGCCATAATTAAAACATTTGAAAAGAAACTTACTTTTATACTCTCTAGAACCTCTCTATAGATTTCTGACAAATTTTTCTTCTTTTGGATCTAATCCATCTTTTGAATCTAGGTCATCTTACTTCTTGGATTCCTTGAATGTAACCCCTTTCCTTATAAAATTATCATTCTCGATTCTCATTTCGTAGGCAGTCAAAATTCCATGTAACTCATTTGTAGTTAGAGCATTCAAATATTTAGCTTCTTCAATAGTAAAAAAATTTGTATCAAACGTTTTGGGAAGGGATTTGAGTACCTTTTCACATCATACCTTCTTTCAACTCTTCACCAAAACCTCTAATAGATTTGTGATGCAAGAGCATCATAGGTGAAAAAGAAATCAACATCAACCAAAAAAAACTAACTTTTAAATTTGCATTTACATTTCATTTTAGGAGGCTATTTGAATGCATGATTTTAATTTTATTTATTTAAATAAAATTCCACCTTTTTATGCAAGTTGGAAGTGGAAATAGTGGAGGTATAATTACTTTTTTTTGAAAAAAATCTAAAAACAGCAAGTTTAGGCGTTGGGATTGGGAGTTACAAAATGAAATTAAAAATCATTTATTGATTTTTCCTTGGTGGAAACAACTCATTATTAGGATTTGGTCGTGGCTTTTCTTATTGGAGGGAAAAATTTAGATTTATCATTTTTGGAGAGGGTTTTTGTGGCATGCTTTTGGCATTCATTTGTGGTTGCAGGTTTGGAAAAAGGGAGAGTTTGGTGTGGTATTATCAAAGGAGTTTTTGAAGACTTTTTTATGTAGGTTCAAAGGATTTTAAGGCATCCATTAAAGATTGAAGGCTCCATGGTTGAATATTGAAGGGTTCTAGGTGATTGATTGCAAGAGAAAGGTGTGATTTTGGAGGTGCTTGTGAAGCACGCAGTTGTTTTTGGTTATTGTAGTTTGTTTTGTGTTTATTTTCAGATTATGTAAGGGTAATATGTTTCTTCCTATCAGTCATTTGACAAGTGAAAATGACTATGTATTTATATTTCTAGAATGAGAATACCTTTGATTGAAATTTTCAAGTAATTTCATGAGACTATGTTGTAGATTTGAATGTATTTTTTAGATTGTTTGAGTGTTTTTTTAGAAAAGAGGGTTGTTGAGAACCCCTCCTACATTAGTGGTATTAGGGTTGGAGTTCGTGAGTGTGCAATTGATAGAAGCGCCAATGTGTGGCAACTTGCACTAGGACTTGTGGTGGTGTGTTTATGATTTACATGCAGACATATCGCCAAATGTGAGGCAAACTATACTAGAGAGGATGGGATGGGTCATGAGGATTCCCATAATAATTTTATTCTGGGAACAATATTAGGAAGATGTGGAAAATTAGAAGTACTATATAGAATCTGAAAAGCTCCAAGTTGAAGTAGATGTATTGGAAAAGATGGTTAAGGAGGACGTGAGAATATGAAAAGAGATATATGGGAAGAAGAATGTTCTCTTAAAAGAGGAAAATGAAAAGAAAAGAAGCATAAAGAAAGGATGGAGAAAGAAAGAAGAGAAAATGGTCACTATGGATCATAAATTTAATAGTAATTTTAATGATTTTTTTACCTAAAGATTCTTTGTTTGTAGGATTCAAAAAAGATGAAGAAAATGGTGAAAAGAAGGATACATAAGCAAGAAAAGAGGTATCATTTAATTATTCTAGTTATTATTTACATGCAAAAGAAGTAAATGAAGTTGTGGATGTAGTTGCAACAATTTCAAAAATGGATTTGGATAGTTCTAGATTTGACAAAGAGAATAATGAAGAAGAAGATAGTCTCCTATTGAAAGAGGAGATAAGGAAGCTAGAAAGATTATTTGATGGAGAAATGATAGAAGAAAATGTGGAAAAGAAAGAGGTTGCGGCTATTACATGCCTCTCTAAAGGAGGAAAATTTGCAGAAATATCAAGGAGAAGAAAATAGAGGTAATTGTTGATTTATTGATTTTTTTTAATGTTGCTAATAAAGCTAATTTTTGTGAGGTTAAAATGGTGAAAGGAAGTGAAGAAAGAGAGATGGTAAGGTGAAGCAATAACAGGTTACAATCTATAATACAACAAGGTATGATGAATTTTGTTGACATAGAAGAAGAAGAGGGTGAAGGATAAATAGGTGAGAAAGATGTGCAAATAGAATTCATTGTTTTTCATGAATTCATTAATGATGATTTGTGTGTAGGTGTTGAGAATGATAAAGTGGCATGGAAAGATGAACATGGTATAGCAAGGTGAATTTTATCAGGGAAAGAAAGAGAGGAAAGATGAAGGAAGAGATAGGAAGTTTCAGAGTAAGGGGAAGAAGAAGAAATAAGTGTATAAGGAAGAAGGATGGATGAAGAACAGGCACATTATCTACAAATGTTTATGAGTTCAACTCATGAAAAAATTGTTTCTACTTGGGGTGTTTGATGTAGGAGGATCCTAGGTGAAAAAGAAATCACTATCAATAAAAATTAAATTAAATTTTACATTTGTATTTGCATTTACATTTTATTTTTGTAGGTTAATTTCATGTTAGGAGGTTAATTGAATATGTTATTTTAATTTTATTTATTTAAATAAAATGCCACCTTTGCTATGCAAGTTGGAAGTGAAGATAGTGGAGGTATAATTGTATTTTAAAAAATTTGAAAAAGCAAGTTTAGGCATTGGGATTAGCAGTTACAAAATGGAATTAAAAATAATTTATTGTTTCTTCCTTGGTGGAAACAACTCATTATGAGGATTTGGTCGTGGCTTTTCTTATTGGAGGGAAAAAATTTGATTTTTTATTTTTGGAGAAGGTTTTTGTGGCATGTTTTTGACATTCATTTTTGGTTGCAGGTTTGGAAAAACGGAGAGCTTGGTGTGGTATTCTCAAAGGGGGTTTCCAGGATAATGTTAGAGTAATAAAGTCATCACCTAATTAATTAATTGGGTTACTTTATGCTTTATTACACTTAAGCTAAACTTAGGAGTGATTTTATTTTATTATTAGATTTTATTAATTAGTTGTTTTTTGCATGATTAAAGCTTCTAATATTAGATCATGTTGTATCATTCATTCTTATGAGGACACTTGTCATGATCTAATCTACTCTTTATCTAGGGTTAGGTTTCATCCTTTTCATAAGGATTCATTCATTGTAATTGAAAATCATTCTCTATGACAACATATTCAATGCGGTAGTTGTTCACATAATGCATATTTGATGTTTTATCAAATTTGAGTTGTTGAGCAATAATATCTTGTGTATTTCTTCATAGTGTGATAGGTTTATCATTGTAGGTGATTCTTAGAACTATGGGAGTACATACATCTACTCTAACAGGGTATCAAAGCACCAGATCTGCAGTTGGTTTATCTTCCTTTTTCAAATAAATTAACTCATGCATTAATATCCATGATCCATGGTCAAATTTTGAGCATTTCATTGAATTCAGAGCTGTCGGAACAGTCAAGTTTTCCTTTTGTTTCATTGAAAAAGGCCTTCGTTTGTAAGATTTGTGAGGGTTTGAAGTTTATGAGGGTTTCCAAATCCAAAGCATACCTATAATTTTGGAGAGATTTGATCCCAAACGGACCTCACCATCACATTCAGAGCACCCAAAAACCCCAAAATTGACTATCAAATCATCAAATTCGGACATAGTGACTCTGGTAGGCAAATATTTTTCATTTCTAGGTCGTACCGCCTAGTATGACACACAATCCGAGAAAATAATAATTAAAAAACAGTGTTAATGGGCACCGCCATTAGTAAACCACTAGTGGTTAACCACTAGCAGTTAATGCTAACGGTTATTCTAACCACCAGGCTTTCCCCTAAACCCTTTTGGAGCAGTTTTGGTATTTTGGCCATAACTTTTGCATATGAACTTGGTTTTTCAAAAACAAAATATCGCCGAAAAGCTGATTCCAAGCCCAATCCAATGGTCCTAGTTTTTTTTTCTAGTCAAAATCATATCATTATTTTCATGCTTTTGAGGGCATATCCTTTGCATATAGTCTCTATTTATAAAAAATGAATAGGCGTTGGAAAGATCTTCCAGTGCTCTATCCAGATCTATGATCCATTTTTCTAGAATATTCACTAGGTATTTTATTTATGTATCAGAAGTCAGATTCTCCTTTTTTGGTGTATTTCTTGGGAAACGTGCACAAAGGATTAAAAAAATTAGTACTAAAAAGATCATTTTTACATTGTGAGTTATATACTGTTGTATTTTCATCCCATTACTATATCATTCAATTTCAAAAATGGAAAAACCTCAAAATATTCTCCTTACACCATACAACTATTATGAGTGGAAGAAAAACATAGAGATCAGTTTGAAGAAACTGGGGTTGTCTAGAGTAACCATGGGTACAAAGGTTGAACCAACATTAGTAGCAAAGAAGTGAAAATGGTTTAACAAATATGATGAAGCTTTTGGAACATTATGCATGTCTATGTCTCCTAATCTCTTATTTCACATTGAATCTTGCACTACACCTAACTAGATTTGGACCCAATTGAAGTCCTTGCTTGGTAAGCAAGATTATTTAAGGGGTTTTAAGTTGGAGAATGAGCTTATAGGTCTGAATCCTAGAGATGTTAGCACCATCCAATACTTTTTCACAAAAAATAGGTCTCTTAGATTATAATTGTCACAGTGTGGTACTACTAAGCAGGATTCATAGTTGATTCTTTCCATCCTTTCCAAGTTGGGCCCTGATTATTTAGTATTTGTTTCTACTTTCTATGCTACATGAGATGCACTTGGCACAATATTTACCATTCCTTCACTTTATTATTTTGCTTCTTCTCTCACTCGAGAGCAAGAAAAATTGGTTCAGATGGGTACTCTAAACTCTTCCAGTTCACAAGCTCTAGTTGCCATTCAGAGTCCTAAGGAGAAGGCTTCACCTAGCAAAGAAAATAAATAGAAAGAAAAACATGGCAAAGCAAAAGAATAATCTTCACATGCATCTTTTGAGTACTCACCCTCTGGCAAAGGGGGGCCATCTAGGAAGGAGAGACCAACTTGTGCTTATTGTCAGAAGTAGGAACATGATGAGCATCGTTGTTATGCTAAGTAGATTGATCATTTGACACATCTTCTACAATAGAACCATATACAATTTCCATCTTATATGTCTCATGGTCCATCACCTTCTTCCGCATCACCATCACCATCACCATATACATCTAAATATACAAGTATATTAGGTATTGCTAATGGATCTAATAATATGAAAGGTCATGCCTTACATGCATCAACAAGTCTTTAGTCAGATAGATAGTTTCTTGATTCAGGAGCTTCCCATCATATGGCATCTTCACATGATATGTTTTCTACATTTGGTGCAAGCACCACACCACACATTTTACTGGGTAACAATACATATGTCAGTGTTAGTGGGAAGGGTATAGTTTCCATTGATGATGGTATCTTTCAAGAGGTACTATCTATTCCATCTTTGTCAACCAACCTCCTCTTTGTCTATTAGATTACTCATAGTGGATCAAGGGAGACGGTGGATTTTTCTCCCAACTCAGTTCTCATCAAGGATATTCACACTAGGAAGATTGTGGTAGTTGGAAATGTTGATCATGCTTCTAGGCCTTATGTCTTTTCTCATTTTGCATCTGAGGATCCACCACTACCTATACCTGATATCTAATCTCCATCATCAAGAGTACATATGGAGAAGAAGTCTGCTCACTTGAACTTGTGCATGCATTCATCCACCATAATTCTTGAGACTCCTTTAGAGATTCATTCTCCTCCTCTTACTTATTCAGAGATCATACCTATTGAGTAGAAAACTGGTCATTCATTTTTTATATTTTTAGATGACTACTTACCATATATTGCACATCTATTTGTTGAGTCACACATTGTAGTTATTCATACAAGTCATTTCCCACCACCATATGTACCTTCAGAGGTTGCATTTAAGGAGTCTTCAAAATTTTTTGGTCTTGGCATCACTTGTCTTGGTTTAGATATAGAGATTTAACAACATCCTTTCAGGGCATCCATCTTCAGACTTCTTGGTCCTTCACTCTACACAAGGGTTCTTCAACATCATCCTTTAGATTTGTTTCTTCCCAAAGGGAGAAACAATTTTTTCTATTCTTCGATCAATTTCTACATCCTACATCGAGCTAACACCATTGTGACATGAGTTTCTTCATTGTGTGGGGGAATTCTAGTCTCCTATGGAGATTATTGTATATGTATTGATGAGATAGAAGTTTTCTTTGGGGGGTATCATGTAATCCTCCTTCTATTCTTCTCTTACTCTCATTAGTGCATTATATTCTTTACTTTTCTCTCTTTTGGAGGGGAGTTTTATTCCCGTGACATTTTCTCCCTTTATCCTCATTTACGAGAGATTAGCTTGTTGTACATGGGTACCTCATCATTCATTGGGGTGGGACCCACTCATGCATCTATTCATATATTTCTTTATCATAGTTTAGTTTCTTCCTAGTTCATCTTAAGGGGGGGTGTTAGATTAATAAATTCATCACCTAATTAATTAATTAATCATTAATTAATTGGGTTACTTTATGCTTTATTACAATTAATCTAAACTTAGGAGTTCTTCTATTTTATTATTAGCTTTTATTAATTAGTTGGTTTTTGCATGATTAAAGCTTCTAATATTAGATCATGTTGTTTCATTCATTCTTATGACACTTTTCATCATCTAATCTAATCTTGATATAGGGTTAGGTTTCATCCTTTTCATAAGGATTCATTCATTATAATTGAAAATCATTCTCTATGGAAGCATATTCAATGTGGCAGTTGTTCACATAATGCATATTTGATGTTTTATCAAATTTGAGTTGTTGAGCAATAATATCTTGCTTATTTCTTCATAGTGTGATAGGTTTATTGTTGTAGGTGATTCTTGAAGTTGTGGGAGTACATACATCTACTCTAATAGAATTTTTTTTGCAAGTTGAGAATATTTTAAGGCAGCTATTAAAGATTGAAGGCTCCATGGTTTAATATTGAAGGGTTCTAGGCGATTGATTGTAAGAGAAAGGTGTAAATTTGGAGGTGCTTGTGAAGCACATAGTTATTTTTTGTTGTTGTAGTTTTTTTTGTGTTTATTTTTCAAATTATGTAAGGGGCATATATTTATGTCCATCAATCATTTGACAAGTGAAAAGGACTATGTAATCAGATTTCTAGAATGAGAATACTTTTGGTTGTAAATTTCAAGTAATTTCATGAGACTATGTTGTAGATTTGAATGCATTGTTTGTGGAAAAATAAGGATAGACAACTGAGAGGGGGGGGTGAATTAGTTGTTAGAAAAATCAAACTTATTCAACATTAATCAACCTTAAATCTCAAATCTAATAATTAACATTGCAAACATAAACCAATAACACATCAGAGACACATGAACACCAAGATTTTATATGTGGAAACCCTGCTAGGGGAAAAACCATGGTGGATGTTAGTCCACAAGATTATACCCTATTAGAAGTATAATGAAGAATGAAAAGGGAATGCACTTGCATTCAGGCATAATACATAGAGCACACTGCTTAGAGGAAGGCTCACTACCTTATATACAATGATCAGATTAAGTCAATCTGATGAGTTTGAATTGACGTAATAGCTTCTACAAAAGCCTGATTATAGTTTCGGTTAGGCACACAAAATTCTACACACTCTTCCACACTCTGCTCAATCTCTTTCACACTATTCTCTACTCTTGAATGATATGACCTTTATTCGCACATGTAAATCACTTGTACAAACTAAGCACACTTCAAAATGAGTAAACAATCGCTCTTATTTATCCACCACACGGATTTACATCAACTGCTCTATCGGCCACAAATAAATAATGAATTACAACTGTTGACCTCAATACATGAATAAATCTTAATGCACACCAACACAAGTTGGTCACAACATAGTGAGGACCCAAAAAAACACCTTAGAACACACCAAACAATGAAATATTAATCCAAAAAGATCTACAACATGCTACCACCATCATGTCAACTAAGAACATGAAAATTTCAAGCGTACAATGAAAAATATTCAATCACGAACACGTTAGCCAATGTGGATGTACCAAACTAATAGAGCATGATCTAGACTCATCCATGAACATCACAGGTACATGCACAACAATTGAAATTGCCAGGATTTCATCCTCTTCTTCCAAGAACGCCTGCTATAGTAACAAAATGACTGTAGATGCATAGAACTTCATAACTTCCTCAAATATTGATGCGTACCACTGAAAATTTTGGACAACATACTAGATAGGCTCAACAAAAAACCCTTTGATGTGCAAATTTAGATCTTCAACGTACAAAACTTTCCAACATTCTAACCTTCTCAGCTCCACTTGTTGTCTGCAATATATTTATTACAATTTTCTCAATATCTTCGACATATACAACCTTAAGCATCATCAATGCTAATAGTGTTGACATCAATGACAACCACGTATCAAAAATGCAACCACAACATCCAACAATCTCCCCCTTTGGCATTGATGGATACACATGATGTGAAAAATAATGCCATCAAGCCAACTATCTCTTCTCCAACAATCCCCCACTAAGATTGTGCACTCTTTTCATGTTTCCTTCTTCTCCTATGTTTTTCACATTTCTCTTCTCTCCCCCTTTGACACCAATGGAAAAGGTACACATGCTCTAATCACATATTTGAATCATCTGACTACTCCCCCTAAGTAGCAGCCACCACAACATCAATCTGGAATAAGATATGGCTATGAATTCATAGACTGATGCAAAGACTTGCATCACTTAGTTTTGATCAGGAGGGGAAATCACCCCTAAATTTCCTCTGAGATACTCAAAATTATCCCTAGGCAAAGGCTTAGTAAAGATGTCTGTAATTTTCTCCTTGGTAGTTATACACTCCGGTCTAACTTCTTTGTCATTTACTTTATCTCTCAAGAAGTGATATTTTATGGACATATGCTTTGTCTTTGAATGCAGCACTAGATTCTTGGAAATTTTTATGGCACTTGAATTGTCATAGAATATGGCAATGGGTTCTTCATACTCAATTCTAAAATATCTCAACAGTTTCTTCATCCACAATACTTGAGTACAACTATTTGCAGCAGCAAAATATATTTTTCCTCAGTAGTAGACAATCAAACATAATTCTTCTTTTTGCTTAGCCAAGATACCAACTTCTTCGCAAAGAAGAATGCACTAGCACTAGTTCTCTTCCTGTCATCCACATCTCCTGCCCAATCAGCATCAGTGAAAGTACTTAGGATAAGATTATCATCCCTAGGATACCAAAGACCAAGATCAACTGTCCCTTTAAGGTATCTAAAAATTCTTTTCACAGCAATCACATGAGACTCTTTAGGATCAACTTGAAATCTAGCAACCATGCATTAAACATTCATTATATCTAGCCTGGTCTAATTCAAATAGAGTAATCCACCAATCATTGACCTATATCTTTTTTGTTTTAATTTAGGAGAATAATCATTCTATGTAAGTTTGCATCCAGTTACCATAGGTGTACCAACTACCTTTGAATCTTCCATGCCAAACTTTTTTAGTAGCTCTTTCACATACTTAGACTGAGATATGAAAATTCTATCATCTAACTGAGTGATTTGTAGTCCTAAAAAGAAATTCAGCTCTCCTATCATTCACATTTCAAACCCACTTTTCATTTCATCAGCAAACTTCATGCAAAAATCATCATCACCTTAAAAAATAATATCATCAACAAAGACTTCAATGATCAATTCTTTATTCTGATACAACTTGAAATACAGATTGTTGTCAACAATACCTTTACTAAATCCAAGCTTCAATAAGTATTTATCCAATCTAGCATACCAAGCTCTAGGAGCTTCCTTAATTCCATATAGAGTTTTATTCAATTGGCATACCATGTCATTTTCATCAGTCAATTGAAATCTGTCTGGTTGTTCAACATAGAATTCTTCTTCTAGCTCACCATTTAGAAATGTTGACTTTACATCCATCTAATAGACTTTGTAATTCTTGAAAGTAGCATAAGCAAGAAATAATCTTACAGCTTCAATTCTAGCAACAGGGGAAAAATTTTCTTCAAAATTAATACCTTCCATCTGTGAGTACCCTTTGCAAACCAATCTTGCTTTTTTTCTGACCACTTCACCTTGCTCATTCGGCTTATTCTAAAACACCCATTTGGTTCCAATCACATTTTTGTTCTCAGGTCTAGGAACAAGATACCATGTATCATTCTTCTCTATTTCCATTAGTTCTTCTTTCATCACTTCCATCCAATATTCATCTTTGCATGCTTCATTGATATTGTTGGGCTCAGCTTTGGAAATTAGACAATACTCTTCCAAAATTCTTCTTCTAGTTTGCACACCTTTGCTCTTATCTCCTATGATCTGACTGTCAGAGTGATTTCACCTTACATACATGGGAGTTTTAGGATTTTCTCTGACTTCTTGTTCTTGTGTTCTTTCTTCTACACTCTGCTAGTCTTTGCCTCTTGATTCCCTTGGTTCACCAAAACAATCTAAAGTTGATTATGTGTTTGAACATTATTTCCATTGTTAGTATTATCATGTTGATCATTTGAATCATATCCACTACATCTAGATGGTCTAACAATATCTTCATCAACTTTGACATTTGCACTTTCAACCATTTTCTTTAACCTCTTATTAAAGCACCGGTAAGATTTTCTTTTAGTAGAGTAACCCAAAAACATTCCTTCATCACTTCTAGCATCAAACTTTCCTATATCATCATTTCTCTTGATGTAACATTTTCTTCCAATTTTTTTGAAATAGTTAACAGTAGGCTTATAACGAAACCATAGCTTAAAAGGTGTCTTACCAGAATTAATGTTGGAATTCACCCTGTTAATGGTGTACATAGTAGTACTTATATCTTCTCTCCAGTAGAAATGAGGAACATTTGCTTCCAATATCATGGATCTAACAGTGTCTAGGATAGTTTTATTTTTTCTTTCAACAACTCCATTTTGTTGAGGGGTCTGGGGAGCAGATAGTTGTCTTTGAATTCCATGCTCTTCACAAAAAGAATTGAATTCCCAAGAAGTAAATTCACCACCTCCGTCTAACCTTAGGAATTTGATCTTTTGACCTGTCTCATTTTCTATCATAGCTTTGAAGCTTTTGAACTTTTCTAATGCTTCATGTTTTTCTCTTAAGAAAGCAACCCATATCATTCCAGAATAATCATCAATGAGAAACATAAAATACCTTTCACCTTGTAGACTTCTGCTTCTGGATGGACCACATAAATCAATATGTATCAAATCCAGTACTCCATTAGAGCTATAATGTTTTCTCTGAAAATAATTTATTATTTTCTTTCCCATCTGACATTGCTTACACATAGTGTTAGTAGGCTTCACTAACTTAGGAAGATCTTTGACTTCTTGAGTAGAGATTATCTTGACAATGTTATCAAATTTCACATGACACAATCTCCTATGCCATAACCATCTTACATCAACCTGAGCAATTAAACAACTTTCACTACCAACACTCAAATGAAATATATTACCTTTTGTCTTTGTACCTGAAGCAATCATATTTTTGGAGCTTCCCCTTATTCTGCACTTACCATCCTTGAATTGAAGATTGTAACCCTTTTCTACCATCTATCGAACACTTAACAAGTTATGCTTTAAGCCTTCTACATAATGAACATCATTAGTATTGTGCTTACCACCAAAAGAAATAGTTCATCTACCACGAATCACACCATTAGTGTTGTCTCAAAATCTTACAACACCACCATCATATTCTTCCAAGCTTACAAAATTTCTTTTCTCACCAGTCATATGATGTGAGCATCCACTGTCAATTACCCACTTGTCTTTTTCTTCAATTTTTACTACAAGAGCTTTCTCAACATTCACATTACTAGTAGATTCAGTGGACACCTAACCATTTTATTTGATGGCAATGAATACCCATTCATCTTCACTTCCAGTTTCTCTATCAGATTCTTCATTAGTTACACCTTCTTTAGCATAATAGCATTTCCTTTGAAATCTAGTCTTCTCAAGTTTGTACTTAGAAACTCTTTCAGGACATCTAGATGCAAAATGACCTATTTTACTGCAAGAAAAACATTTTATAGGTAACTTTCCTTTGTACTTACCATGACCTTTGGCTTCTCTTTTCACAATAAATGCTTCTAGTTCTTCTAATTCTCTTTCTTCATCTTCAATCTTTTTCATCTCATCTTCATATTTGAATGTCCTTTTGGAACTCTCTCCCGGATTGTATCTTTGCTAGCTTTTTCTAGATATAGTAGCTTTGAATGTAGACTCAGTCTTAGGAGTAGATTCACCAAATTCACTTAACTCAAAGGCAGAAATTTTTCCAATCAGCATGTCTCTTGTCACATTCGTCACTATCCTGAGTTCATCAATAGCATGAGCTCTTGTTTTGTAGGAGGGAGGCACAGTTCTAAGTATCTTAGCCACAATTTCTTCTTCATCCAAGGTTCCACCAGAACATCTAATGCTCATCACCAGTTCATATATCTTTTGATAAAAAGAGAGAATGTTTTCATCTTCACTCATCTTCATGTCTTCCCACTTTTCTTTTAAACTCTGTAGCTTAGCACTTTTCACTAGCTCATCTCCTTCATACAATGTTTCCAAGTTTTTCTAGATCTAGTATGCAATCTTCAATCCTAACACATTTGTCATCTTTGAATCTATCAAAGCACTCAACAATGCTTCAATAGCCCTGGTATTAGCTTATTCTTGATTGATCTCATCTTCAAAGGAAAGACCATTCTGAGGAATAGTATATGCAATCTCTATGATCTTCCAGAAAGGTTCTCTAATGCACTTCAAATGACACTCAATTCTAACTTTCCATAAAGAGTAGTTTGTACCATCGAATCTAGGACTATCCTTCTTGTATGATGCCATCTCAGATCACCTCAAGCTCTTAGGCTTCTTTAGGGGAAATAGCTCTAATACCAACTGTTGGAAAAATAAGGATAGACAACTGAGAGGGGGGTTGAATCAGTTGTTACCAAAATCAAACTTATTCAACATTAATCAACCTTAACTCTCAAATCTGATAATTAACAGTGCAAGAATAAATCAATAACACATCAGAGACACATGAACACCAAGATTTTATACATGGAAACCCTGTTAGGGGAAAAACCACGGTGGATGTTAGTCCACAAGATTATACCTTGTTAGAAGTATAATGGAGAATAAAAGGGAATGCACTTGTATTCAGGCGCATTGGCTGGATCACATTGCTTAAAGGGAAGGCTCACTGCCTTACATAAAATAATTAGATTAAATCCATCTGATGAGGTTGAACTAAGAAAATAGCTTCTACAAAATCTTGATTATAGTTCCAGTTAGGCACACAAAAACCTTCTACACACTCTTCCACACTATGCTCAATCTCTTTCACACTCTGCTTTGCTCTTGAATGATCTGACCTTTATTCACATGTGTACATCACTTGTACACACCGAGCATACCTTGAGAACACTTCAAAATGAGTAAACATTCACTCTTATATATCCGCCACACGGATTTACATCAACTGCTCTGTCGGCCACAAATAAATAATGAATTAGAACTGTTGGCCTCAATACATGAATAAATCTTAATGTGCACCAACACAAGTCGGTCATGACATAGTGAGGATCCAAAAAAACACCTTAGAACATGCCAAACAATAAAATATTAATCCATAAAGATCCACAACATGCTACCACCATCATGTCGGCCAAGAACATGAAAACTTCAAGCATACAATGAAAAATATTCAATCACAAACACATCAACCAATGTAGACGTACCAAATTGATAGATCACGATCTAGACTCATCCATGAATGTCATAGGTAGATGTGCAACAACTGAAATTACCATAATTTCATCCTCTTCTTCCGAGAACACCTACTACAGGAACATAATGATTGTAGACACATAGAAATTCATAACTTCCTCAAATCTTGATGCAAGCCACTGAAAGTTTCGGACAACATACTAGATAGGCTCAACAACAAACCCTTTGATGCATGCCTTCAGATCATCAATGTATAGAAATTTCCAACATTCTGACCTTCTCAGCTCCACTGGTTGTCTGCAATATATTTTTTACAATTTTCCCAATATCTTCAGCATATACAACCTTAAGCATCATCAATGCTAATAGTGTTGACATCAATGACAACCACATATCAGCAATGCAACCACAACATCCAACATTGTGGATATTTTTGGAGTTTTTGTTTTTAGAAAAGGGGGTTGTTGACAACCCTTCCTACATCAAGTTGACACCTTCATCAAATCAAAGTAGGAATGTGGTAATATTTTCTTCTTCCTTCATTTTTAGACTTTTAAACTGACCTCAATGAGTTTGAAGTTTTGCTTGTTTGACCTTGTCATTTCCTTCATAGATGTTGTGCAACTTACTCCATACTTCCTTTGTTGTACTGCAATGCATGTTATTTACAAACTCAAAGTTAGATAAACCACATAGAATATCATTTCTTACTTTAGAATTATTTTCACAAGCCTTCTTTCTGGCCTAATCTATTGGAGGACTTTCAGGTATCTCATATCCATCCAAAACTGATTGCCAAACTTCAAATCCTAGGGCCATAAGATATGCTTCCATCCTTTCCAAAATGTATAATTGGATCCATCAAAGAGTGGTGCCTTATTTAAAGATAATCCTTCTTGAGCCACTAAGTATGCCATCCCAAATCTACCTCAAGTTTCTAAGATTCTTCAAAGGAACTTAGCTCTAATACCAATTAAAGGGAATAGAATATACTAAGAGGAAGGGGTGAATTAGTATATCAAATTTATTTAAAACTCTTTAGTTCAACATGAATAACCAAATATGAATCAAAACTACTATTAATCAAGCAACATAGAAGCACACATTCACAAAATGAATGCCAAATATACATGGAAACCTAGAATAAGAAAAACCATGATGAGGAGAGTTGCTTGGAGCTACTACCCAAATCCAACCTCACAAAATAATGAATAAGTCACAATCATGAAGTAAACACCAACCTACTAGAGACACCAATTGATGAGCATAGGAATCCCATTATTTTTACCTATTTTTACTCATTCTTTTTCCCTTTTTACCTTTATTTTTTTCTACCTTCTTGTCACCAATTGATGAAGGAACTCTAACTTTTAGTAAAAAGAGAAAAGAAGATTAGGATTGATAATAATATCGAAATCCATAGAAATGTTGACTGTTTTGTGTTCCAAATGGAAGGAGATGAATGAAAGGGATGATGCAACTATTAAACATGTAGATAGCAAAGAGGAGATGAATGAAAGGGATGACGTAGCTCTCAAACATGCAGATAACAAAGAGGCGAGGATGAAATAGAAAGAGTTTCAAAGTTATTTTGTTCTGTTCTTAAAAGACATTTTTTGTTATACTAATAGTTGTAGCTATGGTTGTTTTTATTAGACTATACTCGGTTAAAAAGGGTTTTTGGCCAACGGTCATTTTATAATATATCAAATTAAGTTGTGCTTTGTTGGCCATCGGCCATAACAAACCAAGCATAGTCGACTGTTATATCATTTTGGTATAAATATGTGGTGCTTCGAAGATTGGATATAGAATTTTTGATATATAAAGGAAATACTGTCATTTTAACCTGCAATTATTATTATGTGAATTTGTATCATGTGTGATTAAGATCGTGTAAAGCTAATTTTCTTTGTGTTTTCTGGTGATCAAGGAGGTAGGGCCCATTGATCGTGTTATCAGGTGATCTCTTTCTTAGTTGGTATGGTGAGTTTTATATGTGCAATGTTCCTTGTGTATTTCTTTATGGTGTGATTTGTGTTTACCTAAATGTCAATTTGCAGTGGTAATTATATTATTGTCTGTATGTTTTCATATTTGGATGCAATTTACTTCATGGGGTATGTTTACTTCAGATATTCAATTCAGATCTTAGTCTGATATTCCATTTGTGTAAATTTTGATCTTGAGTTGCAATATACAAAAGTTAGTTTAGACTGAGAATAGTCCTTTGGCTTATAAATTAATCTATGTTTTGAGGATTTAGTTAGTTTATGAATGTTCTTGGAATCTTGTTAGAAGTAATTAATTAACACATTTATTTTGGAGACTCTGGAATTTCTGTAAGTTGCTCATTCTTTAGTTTGCAACTAATGTACATTGTTACAGATCCTATCATAATTGTGATAGGAAATAGAATTTCTAGTTTAGCCTTATTAATAAGTGTGAATCAGTTAGGGAGTGTGTCATGGAATAGCTATTTAAGTTCAAGTCTGAATAGTTGAACTTCATCCCACTTAATTATTATCTTCACCCCTTAGGTAAACAACCCCAATACCTTTCACAAGCCTATGCTCTTAGATTGACATTGAGGAGTACACTAAGGAACTTGCAAAATTCTTGAAGATTGATCACAATCCATTCACCCATTTAAGATAGAATTACAAGGATAGTCTTACCCCGAATATCAACCACAATTTGATCCAATCATTTTGGAATTGTTTACAGGGAAAGGTGTTAAAGGTGTGAAACCGTAGTGGGTTAAGTTAGGACCAGTATGTCTTGAAGAAAGCATATACAATTCTCAACCTTGTTTAGGTGAGTACTCCTGATTTGTGCTTCGAAAATTTATTTAGGTGCATGAATCGTAATAGGGATAGTAGAGGGAGATTTATTAGAAAAGAAAAGGGAAGTGATTCACATCCTGAAAAACTCAAAAACAAATTATAATCATCCATTAAGGGACCACAACCTAAAGAATTTCAAGATAGGTCAAAACCATCCATTGATGGAAGTAGTTCAACATAAGAAAAACTAGAAACTAAGTTGCAACCATTAGAGTTACCCAAAACTAATCTCGAGAAGTGTTCTATTGAGACCACTATTGTTGAGACACGTACAAGTACTTGTCCAAGCTCTTCCAAAATATTATGCAAAAAGGTTGAAAAATTCTTCTGAGAGTCTTACAAGACTAAAGATGGTTAATTTTCAAAGACCCAAGAGCCATTTAAAACCTACTTTACCCCTTGGGCACTAGACGTCATCATCATCAACAATAATCATAATAGGGCATTGGCCAATAATAATCTGATTACCTTTGAGTTTCCAATCACACATCCCAAACAAGATGCCCCTATGAAGAACATTCCTCATTTTGCTTTGCCTGTTTTTTGTGGTCTTTTGATTGAGGATCCTGATATGTTTTTTGTTTGAATTTGATGCATTGTGCCACAATTATGATTATCAAAGTAATGCGCAAAAGCTCAAAATATTTCTAGATACATTAAAAGATGTCACCATGTGATGGTTTATGAACCTTAGGAATATCAGAACATGGGAATTCATGAAGGAATTATTCTTGACCAAGTACTAGGAGTATTCCAAAACAAAGGAGGTTTGGGATGAAATATTTTGCATGACACAAAAGGAAGATGAGTTCATGGGGGACTACCTCAAACGCTTCATGTTTAGTCTTCAATGGTCTCACCAAGAGGGGCTAAATGATGATGTTGTTAAAATGTTGTTTCTTAGAGGATTAAGAGAAGATACAATGGAAGCATTGAATTTAATAGGTAAAGTGAATATCTCCAAAATAGAATTTAATGATATTTAGGATATTTTTAGGAACTATTCAAGGTCTCGGCATTTAGGAAGGAACTATCCAAGTAATCCTTATGCTCTAGGTAATGCAACAAGTATAATGAAGTGTGAAATAGGAAAATTATTTGAGGATCTTAAAATGGATTTGTTAAATCATATGGGTAAACAAAGAGACACTCTTTATACTCGTAGTAAGCAAGAGGAATCCGAGAAGGCCTTGGTTGTTTTTTGTCCAACTTGTCACAAGAAACATGGTAGTGAGGATTTCCCTTACAATAGGACAAACATCTCATCCTTAGAAGAAGTCAATAGAATTTCTACCTTAAGGCCTCTTCCTATAGGTGTGTCTAATATGGAATATTCTGAGGAACCTATCTACTATATGGCCCCTAGGAAAACTTTTCCACCTTGAGTAATGCACCCTAGCATGATGAATGATTATCTTGCTTTTGGGACCTAGCCAACCTAATTCTATTTTCTAATCAACCTGGATGGTATGGGGGATGGCAACAACCCCCGCCATACCCTCAATGGATGCCACAATATCAACATGCTTCAAAGCTGTGGAAATAGGCATGGAGGCCACAATCACCACAACCATCATTTTACCAACAACCATATATGTCATAATCATAATTTCAACCTCCTCCCATGATCAACCCATATCAATAGTAAAAAAAAATTCTTGCAGACATACCATCATCAGTTGCTTATCCAGTCAATCCAACAAACAATCCAACACAACCACCAAGGCCTACACCAATTCCAACCCATCCAAACCTAAACCCCAATAATAAGGCAACCTAACCTGTGTATAATAATGAGGTAATAGGCTACCCCACTTATCATGTAAATACAATGGAATTAGATGGAGTTCAATTAAGATCGAGAAAGGCTCTTCAAGGGCCAACCATTACAAAAATAAATGAAGATTCAAAAGTAGAGCCAGTCAAAGAACCTCCCTTTCCCAAATGATTTCAGTCTAAACCAATACAAAGGGAAGTCTCTCAACCTGAATTTGATCTTGTTAATGAATACACAATGTTAACATCAAGATTTCTTTGTTGCAAGCTATCAAGGACATCCCCGTCTACACAAAAATAGTTTGAGATCTATGTACTCAAAAGAAAAAGAAGAAGCAAGACCTAAAGACCATCCAAGTTATTGGACAATTGGCACATCTTATTCTTGGGAACATAACCATTCCAAAGTACTCAAATCTAGGGAGTCCTATCATTAAGGTTTCTATTGGTAAAGTAAGAATTCCTAACACCCTTGTTGATTTGGGTGCTACAATTAATGTCATGACAAATGAAACAAAGGAAATATTGTCACTAGAGGGACTTAGACCTACTCCCATAGTTCTTCAAATGGAAAATCGATATTTGGTCAAACCTGAGGGTATGATTGAGGATGTAATCCTTTCTATTGATTTGTGAGAATACCCAACTGAATTTATAGTTTTGTAGCCAAATTTTAAGCTGGGGGGATACCCCTTTATTTTTGGATGACCTTGGTTAGCAGTTGTGGATGTATTCATCAATTTTTGATTGGGAAACATGGTCATTTCTAATGGTGAGCACAAGAAATAGTTGACTTAATATCCACCATCACAACCCTTAATGGAGACAAAAAATCCAATATGGATTGATAGTGATTTGGATGAGTCATTACCCATATTGACAATTGATCAAGCCTTAGATATGGAAGAACCCAATGAGGATAGTATTCTTGCTAATTTTCTTTAGAATAGATATGCATCTAATGAATCCTTTGAAAGAATGATTCTTCATTCCAGTAAGAATTTTTTCTCTTTTCTAGATGGTTTTAGCAGCTACAGCCATACTCGCATAGCACCTAAGGACCACAACAAGACTACTTTCACTTGCCCTTGGGGAACTTTTTACTATAACATCTTGCCATTTGGTTTATGTAATTCCCTTGCCACTTTTTAGAGGGTATTTTTGAACATTTTTTTGGATCTTGTAAATGATTGTGTTGAGGTGTATATGGAAGATTTTATTGTCAATGGTAATACTTATGAAGAGGCTAAAATAAATATAGAAAAGGTAATTAGGCATTATATAGACACTAATTTATCATTAAGTCATGAAAATTGCCATATACTTATGATAGAAGGGATAGTACTTGGTCATTATATTTCTGCTAAGGGTATTCAAGTCAATCCCAAGAAGATACAGATTATTTAGGACTTGCCTACACCTACTAGCCAAAAATATGTTTGTAGTTTTCTAGGTCATGTAGGGTACAATAGGAGGTTTATCCAAAATTTAAGTAAGATTGCCTCCCCCTTGTTTTCTTTTCTAGAAAAAGATGTCATTTTCTGTTGGACACCAGAATGTCAAGAGGCTTTTGAAACCATCAAGAACACGCCTTAGATTCTTCCATGGGAGTTTTCCTTGGACAAAAAGAATACAACCTTTTCTAGTCCATCTAATACATCAGTAAGAACTTCACAGGAGCTAAGGTAAATTATACAGTAAGTGAAAAGGATTTTTTAGCTATTGTTTATGCAATTAATAAATTTCATCATTATATTACTGGATATAAGGTGTTTTTTCACATAGATCATTCATAAAATTGATTCTTAATGAATAAACCTGTTGTAATTGGTAGAGTTATTAGATGGCTACTTTTACTTAAGGATTTTGATATAACTATACTTGATAAGCCTGGTCGAGAAAATGTGGTTGCAAACTTTTTGTCCAGGTTACAACAATCAAGAGATGATCCAACCCCAGTAGATGATGCTTCCCTAGATGATCATCTCTTTACTATATCAACAAAATTTCCATGGTTCATAGAAATTGTAAATTAATTGGTCACGTGCAAGCTCCGACCACACTTTTCTCTAAGAAAATGTCAAAAGTTGGTTGGACTCAATGGACAATACACATGGATTAATGGATTTCTCTTCTATATTTTCATTGACAATATCATGTGGTGATGTGTACTCGAAGATGGTGTCTTTGATATACTTTGTGCATGCCACATAGAGCCATGGATGGGACACTTCACCACTCAAAGGACCACTCAAAATATTTTCACTATAGGCTACTATTGGCCTGCAATCCAGAAGGATTGTAATAATTATGTTCACCACTGTGATAAATGCCAATGTATGGGCCACCCCACATGCTCAGATGAAATTCCCTTGCACCCTCAATTTTCCATTAAGCCCTTTGAAAAATGGGGGCTTGACTTTGTTGGACCTATCAACACTCCATCATGAAATAAGGAATACATACTTTTGTGTACAGAATATGTCAACAAGTGGGTTGAGTTTGTTGCGCTAAAACATGCAAGGGACACCAAGGTAGTTGATTTCCTCTATACTGATATCTTCACTAGATTTGGTGTTCCTCGAGAGATAGTCATAGATCAAGGCCCATTGCTTGCATCTGATCTTATTTTTTCTTCGGTTCATGAATACGAGATTCACCATCGCAAGTCTTCACCATACCATCCACAGGCCAACAAATAGGTTGAAGTCACCAACAGGGAGCTTGAGAAAATTCTTACCAAGACTGTTACCCTCCATAAAAGAGATTGGGCCACACGACTTCCTGAATTTGTGTGGGCCTACCACACTACATGGAAAACCACCATTGATTTGACACCTTATGAGCTTGTCTACAGTAAGAGAGTCATTCTTCCTATAGATTTTTAGGTAAAGACTCTTTGTATGGAACTTCATCTTGGGATGAATCTTAGCGATTCTCAAAAGGATAGAATTTCTCAACTCCATTCTCTTGATGAAATGCAACAAGAGGCCCTTTTTCATGTAGAGTCCGTATAAAAGAAATGAGTGTAATGGCATGATCACTTTTTCCGGTCATAGACATTCCTATCTAAGGATTGGGCATTACTCTATAACTATCGATTCTAGAACTTCAAGGGGAAGTTCCATACTCGTTGGCTCGACCCTTATGAAATTCAGATCATCTATGGAAATGGTGTTGTTAGACTGTGCACTGTGCATTCTGAACAAAGGACTCTTCTCGTCAATGGGCACCGCTTGAAACTCTACAAGTGGCCCCTTTCAAAGGAGATGTTCTTTTGTGATGTGGCAAAGTAAATTATTGTGGTTCCTTTTGGCTTACTCATAAATTAATCTATATTGAAATTAAAAAAAAAAATGTAATAAAAGATCCAACAATGAAAACCCTTCTGGGTGTTGTTGGCCAATTCGTGCTTGAAAACCGGACTTCGGTGGGCATTAACTGTTAAATAATATTAAAGTTGAAAACTAGTTTTCTGGTGCCTTTAAATGGTGATAGATTGAAAATCGAGCAACCGGCGGTCTATTATGGAATTATTAAATAAAAAATAAGAAAAAAATAAGGAAAAGAAATAAGAAAAGAAAACCACATTTTTACGCTTTCTTGTCTCTTTTTGTGATAGGAACTCTTTCAAGATTTCCTTCCTATTGCATCCCTATCAGGAAGATCTACTCCCTTCACTTTATAGTTACTGGCTTCATTTGGATAGGAAATCTTCTACACTTCATTGGTTGGTTGTCTTGGTCACGTCTTTTTGATCTTCCAATACCTATCAGTCATCTTCCATCCCATATCATTTTTTTTTCCACATATTTTCACTGTACCATTTATGTTGTCATCCATATGCTATTTATGGTGCTCTTTTTGTACTATTTATGCCACCTTTCCATCATCCTCTCTTGTCACATCAGCGTGACCCCTTCTCACTTCATTATATACGATCCTTCCCATTCATCATCAATGGTCACATTTCATTAGCTTCACCTATGTCCTCTTGCTTGTTTGGTTGTCTATATACTCCACTCGATTTTCCTAGATTGTCGGCACCGCTTCCACGTTCCTGGTGATCAATATAGTATCTTTCCTGATTTTCTTTTTCTTTTTACTTGAAATAATTGCTTCCTTCATTTACTTGTGTGTCACCACGTGGTCGGGTTGACCAATTAGTTGGGGGAGGGGAGTCCATTGCTAAGTCACAATCATAAAAGACATTTCAAATTTATTTTTCAAGTCATGTATCTCCATATTAAATTTTGAGTCATTTTGTTTCATAATAGTCATTGCCCGACCATACCTTGCTATTATTTCCCCTAAATGCCATTTATTCCTCACTAAAATTCTAGGTCAGTACTTCTTGTAGAAACCACCTTCTATCCTTATTGCATTTTCTGCAAGTTAGCTTTTTGTTGTATTCATGGTAGGACCTCGTCACCCCCACTTTGAGCCAACTTCCATGAATGAATTAAAATTTGATGTGATTGCATATGAATTTTTCAAACTAGATCATTGGGATGTTTATTTTAAAAGGTTACAAGGGTATGATGAGAAGATTTCTCCTAATTTTGCCAAGGGTTTTAGAAAAAATAAAGCCAGTATTCAAGGACTAGAGGTGAATGTCACAGTAGAGGCAATTTCAAATTTTTTCGGGTTGCCATTAATAGGGGAAAATTATTTCCCCAGTAAGAAGATGAAGTTTGTGGACTTGCAGCCCACTCGCAATAAATTCTTGCAATGAGGAGAGTTAGTTGAGATGGTAGCTGGGTAGGGTACCAAATTGGACTCCTTACTTGATCATTTGAAAAATGTTTCAAAGTTAATCATTCAATATATTACTTGTGAAGGCAGGTACATTTATGTTTTTTCTTAGTATTTCAAGCTACTGTTACATCTTCGAAGGGGACTACTGGTTAATGTTCCTTATTTTTTTTTTTGTTCCTTGCCAAAAATGTCTAAGTTGGTACAAAATGGAAAAATTGATTCTCTGTCCCACCATGGCTTAATAAAGTTGTTAGCTATAAGGGAGCTGAAATCATTATCTCTTCCTGGTGATTGGGATTCATTTGTGCATACCCTAGATGAAGATAGTCCAAAATCTTCTACAAAAGAGGAATCTTCTGTAGAGGATTTTGAAGAAGAAACACATTATGATGACTCTTCTCCCAAAATAGAAGAGGAGCTTGATAAAAGGGAAGGAACCCTTGTTCAATACCTGAAGAAAACCCTAAGATCAAACACTAGGGTAACCAAGAGTGCAATTAAAATTCTTGTTGATAAATCCACTGAAAGCCTCAGCAAGCAAACAAAAAATACCCCAAGTGCTAGTCAGAGTGGTAAAATGAGCCAATCAACCGAACAAATCCCTCCTGAATAAATCAATGATAAGAAAAGAAAAAGGAAGCTAGAAACCCTAAACAAGTTGGAAAACTTGGCTAATGTAGCTAGTGGTCTTGCTAAACCTAAAGACTCTAACTAGGATTTAGAGATATTGTTTGAGGTTACTAAAAAGAAGGGAAAGTTTCACAAGGAATTTTTCAGAGCTAAAAGAAGGTTAACAAAATAACTAGATGACCTTGGACATGGTGAAAATAATTTTGATTCCCCAACAGAATTACCTCAGGATAGTCCTAGGAAAGACCCATTCTCAGACAAGGGTGGGAATGATTGATTTCTACAACAAAGTCTGAATGAGAAAGAAGAGTTGGGGGACAAGTCTCCTAAAGGTCCATTCATAGAACAAGGTTTGAATAAGGGAATATAAATAGTCCTTTCAGATGTCATTAATACAAAAGAACATGTGGGGGATCAAAATGCTCAGATGGATAACTTTTCCCAAGTAGATAATTCTGATCAAATGAATAACTCTATTGGAATTCAAATTAAGATTGGGAAAACTATTGAAGAAAATGCAATGAAAACATCCATCTCTACTATGCCCAAAGAAACATAATTGAATGTAGAAGCTAAACATGGGGTATTCAAACACCTACAATTGAAATTGTAGAACAATAAGAAGGTTTGGAGTCAGAAGATAAGGTGGAAGCAAAATAATAATTCGAAGATGAAGACCCTCATTTGACAAAAGAGGAAATTTTTGGTTTTCAAGAAACAGTAACCAATTTAACTATGGAAAACGAAGTTTTACACACCCTGTTATAGGAAGCACATTCTGTTACAGACTCACAGGAAAAGGAAATCAATCAACTCAGGGAAGAACTTGAAGGGTTTGTGGTATAGAAAGAATCTCATATATTTGTTCAAGAACATAAAAAACAAGTGGAAGCAATGCAAAAACTTTGGAACAAGGAGATCACGAGCACTCTTCAAAAGATTTCTGGTTTGTAATCCATATTTCTTTGCATGAGGATATGCAAATGGGCCAGCAGGGGGGAAATCATGAGCATAGGAATCCCATTTTTTTTACCTATTTTTACCCATTCTTTTTCCCTTTTTACCTTTATGTTTGTTTACCTTCCTGTCACCAATTGATGAAGGAACTTTAATTTTTTAGTAAAAAGAGAAAAGAATATTAGGATTGATAATAATATCAAAATCCATAGAAATACTAATTGTTTTGAGGTCCAAATGGCAAGAGATGAATGAAAGGGATGATGCAGTTGTCAAAACATGTAGATAGTGAAGAGGAGATGAATGAAAGGGATGATTGTTTTTATTAGACTATAATTGGTTAAAAAGGGTTTTTGTCCAACAAAAATTTTGTATTATATCAAATTAAGCTAGGATTTTTTGGCCATCCGCCATAACAAACCAAGTGTAGACTATTATATAGTTTTGGTATAAAAATGTGTCACTTCGAAGACTGGATATAGACTTTTTGATATTTAAAAGAAATATTGTCATTTTAACCTGCAATTGTTATTATGTGCATTCATATTATGCATGATTAGGATCATGTAAAGCTAGTGTTATTTGTGTTTCTTGGTAACCAAGGAGGTAGGGCACACTGCTCGTGTTATTAGGTGATCTCTTTCTTAGTTGGCATGGTGAGTTTTATATGTGTAATGTTCCTTGTGCATTTCTTTATGGTGTGATTCGTGTTTACCTAAATGTCAATTTGTAGTGGTAATTCTATTATTGTTTGTGTTTTCAAAATTGGATGCACTTTACTTCATGGGGTATGTTTACTTGGGATATTCAATTCAGATCTTAGTCTGATATTCCATTTGTGTAAATTTTGATCTTGGGTTGCACTATACAAAAGTTAGTTTAGTCTGAGAATAGTCCTTTGGCTTATAAATCAATCTATGTTTTGATCATTTAGTCTGTTTATGAATGTTCCTAGAATCTTGTTAGTAGTAATTAATTAAAACATTTATTTTGGAGACTCTGGAATTTTTGTAAGTTGTTCATTCTTTAGTCTGCAACCAATGTACATTGTTACAAATCCTATCACAATTGTGATAGGAAATAGAATTTCTAGTTTAGCCTTTTTAATAAGTGTGAATCAGTTAGGGAGTGTGTCGTGGAATAGTTATTTAAGTTGAAGTCTGAATAGTTGCACTTCATCCCACTTAAATTATTATCTTCACCCCTTAGGTAAACAACCCCAATACCTTTCACAATCCTATGCTCACGGATTGACATTGAGGAGTAAATTGAGGAAATTGCAAAATTCCTGAAGATTTATCTCAATCCATTCACCCATTTAAGATAGAATTATAAGGATAGTTTTACCCCGAACATCAACCACAATTTAATCCAATCACCAATCCCTTGCTATATTTGTAGGAACCAACCTACTAGAGACACCAATCTCCAATTCACAAATTTTAAACATCAACTCAATAATCAGGACACCACTCCTACCAAATTACATAGATAAAACTTGTAGAACTTCAATGATGATTACCAAACTTACACAAGATTTGATCTTGTCTAAGATACTCTCCTACACACCTTATGATCTTCTAATTATGTCTCACAATGATTGAGAGGTGGAACTCCCATTGCATCACCCAAATTTACACTTCCTCACACTCATTCACATCTAGTGTGATATAAAAATATGTTGATTATATACATCTCATTACATTGACATCATTTCATCTTAGCTAGGAGTCCATTAACACAATTTTCAATTACCCAGGTCAACTAAGGTGGACCTAAATTTAAATTACATGAAGCATGTAGCTAATCGATCCTAAATCAATTTTATTTCTTCCAAAATAATATGATGCCATGTTCTTCCATTAGGAACGTTAACCTAGACCTATTTCATCATCCCACACTAATTTTAGAGGCCACACTCTACAAGATGCTATTGGGTGGTTCCAAAACAACAACCTGGTTAGTTAACTAGTACAATGACCTTATGTCATCCCAAACTTTTTATCTATTAAACATAAATTTTGAAAGCTACGGAATAAGATAGAACATGTGTAGACATAACCTACATTCAAACCATAGACCGTAACTCACATCCAAGAATAAATACATATCATGAACATGTTTCCAGAAAAATATATCTACCTAGGTAACTGACCTCAAACATTCTAGATCAAAATTATGGATTACCTCTGTCAACATGAATAGATACAAGGGTCATCCCACAATAGTGGTTTGCAATTTTTGGCCAAATTGGACATTAAAATTACTATTTTTAACTAAATCTTCACATTTGGCACCTATAGCGACTAAACCGCGAGGAATTTGAAGATGATGCAAACTAGAGTCTCGTCACGTTTTCTTTGTAGATTCTATAAATATTTTTTTCAAAATTTTTGGAATCAAATTGCACTTCTTTTTCCATCTCCCACAAAAACTGCTTCCACTTGGTTAGATATTTTTTTATTGAATATTTTTTCTTTAATCAAGTTTCGAAGTCAAACCAATTACAATTCAGACATAGCGCGATCGTATAATGCATAAATTTTTTTGTATATATCAAAATTCAATTTATTTATTTTGTTGGATCAAGGACTTCAATATATGGTGCACTCATATTTTTCAATTTGCTATTTTTCCACATGTGCATAACATAGACCTTCATTTTCGATGAAAAACCTACGTTTAATAAAACTATAAAAAAAATACATAATAAAACCAAAACATATTAAAATTATATTCGTTGGATAGCTCGTTCTCGGGACTACCTAATTCCAATTGGGTTTGTGAATATTCCTCCATTTGCATCCTCAACCCGAGCTTCGAACTGCCAAAATTTAGGTTTTTTTGTGTCTTAGGGGGGATGAGGAATGAGGGGGGTTCGTATGAACCCCTAGGGGTTCGAGCAAACCACCCTTCCATAAGGAATTTTGTTGGGTTTTTGGGTGGGAAAGAATTAAAAGGATTCACTCGAATCCTGGTTCGAAAGAACCCCTTATGGGTTTGCTCGAACCAGTAGGTTCGTACAAACCCCTAAAATCAAGTTTTTTGCCATGTATTCATTTTTGTGAGTTTTCCTTCCTCACTTGAACTGTAAACCACTATTTTGGCTTCAGCAACAAGAATGATATTGCAACATAATATGAGCATTATTATTCCTTGTTCTCAAATACACTAACATGCCATGACAAAAATACACTAACTTCAACAAGTGCAGTTACATTTAATTCTAACTGAACTACTACCATTACACCTTTGACATTAGTGAGCACTTTTGATATCAATGACAACATATGTTCAACAACCACATTATTTTCTATAGTGGAGTATAGGTATGGTCCCCCCATATGAAAATTAGGGCCATCGATGAGCAGAAGAGAGTATTTCCAATCTAGGAATGGACTTATATCTGGGATAAAGATTGTGACAAGGCAGATTACTCTAATTTTGAGAATTTTTTTGTAAGAACTATGCTTGAGAATTTGGGTCAGCCAGTGGATTGGAGGTTATCAGAGGAAGTTATAATATTCCTAAGGCTAAGAGACCTCAATGTAGAGAAAGGAATCAATCACAATTGGGATGATTGGTTCTTCTCATTGATGCTATATTTTGATGCAGGAATATCCACTGGTGTAAGGGCGATCCTGCATCACCCAAAAATATCTTTACTTTCATTTATCTTTTTGTAGATGTTTTTGCATTTCTAGATACTATTTTCGTCAAATAAGAATTCCTAATTTTCAGAACTACTTTTTTGTTTTTTCTGCTCAATTGCTATTTTTAGTAAATGTGAATTTGAAGGCGTGATGAGGAAAAAATTTAAGGGAAGCTTCATGATATAAAAATAAGAACTTTTGCGAAAGAATCAAGTCAAGATCATTCCCGGTTTGAAAGTTATTCAAGTTTCAATTTCTACTTTTTGCCCTGAAAATCCTTCTAAGTCCAATTTGAGGCACTAAATAATCTCATACGGGCCCAAAAATTGTTAGAACTAGGAGATTTGGTTATTAGCACATTCTTTACTCTGAGACCTTTCCAATGGTTCAAACGGTTTGAAAAATAGAGTCTTGTATCAAAAGTTATGGCTTCCTGAAGTTGGTCAATTTGTGGAAAATTGCCAATTCTTGAATTTGGACTCTATTTTTGAATTTCAAATTATAATTTTTGGCATCCAAACTGCCAAAACTCATAATTCAAATGTTTCTTTTGGATCCAAACTGAAAAGGGGCTATTTATGGGCTAGTTTCTAATTTTTGGGTAGCTTTTTGGGAAAAGAGTGCATATTGAGAAAAGGGGAAGTTCTATAGTTTTCTGTAACTAGCATGTATTGCAAAACTTAGGGATTTGGGATCCTCTACATGTAAGCATTCCATCATTTAGAATAAATAATATTCTTTGGTTTTGTGTTTTATTTTTTTTTGTCTTGGGTGAGCACCCTCGTCACATTTATAAGAATGTATGGATCCTCAGTAGCATCCCATGTTCTACCCAAAAATGTCCCACACATAATTTCATATTCGGAGATATTTGGTGATTGAATGAGTCCAATAAGACTCATTTCAAGAATAATAATAAGCATTCCCTCCTCCTAGCTATAGTTATATTCTTTGAATTTTCATTGACATCAAGGGAGGGTATGGAATTATTGTATGGAAAATTATTTCCTTATAGAATGAAGGTGTGTAAGATAAGGTGTGACCTAGAGAGGTTCATACATGAGTAGAGAACCATCTTTATTCTATCACCTTATCCACATTATTTCAACAGTATGGAGGATTTAATCAATAATTTCTCCATAGAGAAGGAGATTGTGCAAAGGAGGGCCCTATGGGTGAAAATTCAGATAGCTGAGAACAAGAGGAAGTAGTTAGATCTATCCTTTGAGGGATCATTTTTGTCTATCAAAGATCCCATAGTTAGGATGATTACTATGTTGGAAAATGCCAATAAATTGCTAAAAAATGTGCCAAATTATACATCAAGCACTTTTAGTCCTTCTATATTAAGAGGAAATGTGCCACCAAGTCCATATTAGGTCACTCCCCTTTAGTAAATTGACCCTGCATTTGGACCACTAGTTGATTATCCTATAGATCTAGATGAGTTGAATGGTGATGCAAGTATGGTGTAAGAGATTCACCCTCCTCCAAGGTTACTAATTGAAAGATCCACTGATGATAGATTGGTAATCAATTTTGAAATAGGTGGGTAGTTTGTTGAAGACATTAGGGCTCAACCCTATAGAGAATTTATGCAAGATGACCAGTTCATAAAAAAAAAAAAAGAGTTCAAAGATTTTTTCCTCAAGAACAAGGGGGGGGAATAAAAAAGAGGATAACAAATAGAAGCCTCTCTTAGAAAGAAAAGAGAAATAATTGAGGAGTTTTTGGGAAATGTGAAAATAGAAATGGAGATTATGAATTCCATGAGAGGAAGAGAATTAGTAAAGAATGCAGGTTGCCTCCTATTTCCGAGATGGAAATGTTAGAGTAATAAGTTATTCCCATTAATTAATTATATCATATTGGTTAATTAATTAAGTCACTTATTCCTTTAGTTACTTAAGCTAAACTTAGGCACGTTAATAATTGATTAATTATTAAGTGTGCACACTAGGGTTTCCATTTTAGGTCAACATTAGGGTTGCATACATTGCTTTTATAAATAAAATCATCTTATTGTAATCTTTTAATTTAGAATATATCAATTTGCACATCTTCATGCAAAGCTTTTGCTTTTTATTGTTTTTCTCTTATGTGGAAGGCCTTTTGGTTTGCATGTATGATCTTGGTTTCTAACATGGTATCAAAGCCTTGACATGCAACCCCTTCTTAGATTTTTGAGAAAATCATTGCAGAGTTCGTTTGAGGTTCCTCAAGGGTATCATGCCTTGAGTTCATCTATGTGGCATTTTGGATCTGATTGAGCTTCATCATTGGATTCAAAGCGCTAGAAAAAGTCAGGATTGGCTTTTATTTTGTAGATTTTGGTCATCATTTGTAAGATTATGAGGGTTTCAAGTTCCATGATTTTTTGGAAGCTCTGGAGGTAGCCTATTTTTTAGAGCATTTTGGAGCAAAACAGACACCACCATCGCGTTTACAGTGCCCCAAAACCCTAAGATCGCCTTTCGTGTCATCGATTTTGGAGAAGTTGATATCTGAGGCAAAAAAAATTTGCTCATACGACCCGTACGGTCGTTTGCATGCAGATCAAAAAATATTTTTACAGGACTGGTAAAAATAAATAAAAAATTATTTTCTAATTCTTAATATTTTTTCAAAAAATTTAAAATATTAAAAATCCTTTAAAAGAAAAGGCTGAGAAGATTTTTATGGCGGGGGGGGGGAATTTTGTTTTCAAGGAACACATTTATAATGCTACCGACAGGGTACCTGCAACTTCCAAGCCCTACAGGCCCATGTCCCTGGCTGGCGGCTTCTAACTATTGTCTGACGGCCTCTCCCTTGCATTTTGGTGCCCTTGACATCCAACGACAACGGCCTCTCCCTGCCTTCCGGCAGCCCATCATTTTTCAGCCAATCCTCTCCCTTCGACAGCCACAAATCACTCTCGGTGGCATCCTTCATTGCATTGGTAGGAATATTCAGGCAGCTATGCAAATTCTGGTAGAGCTCCAAAATACTGGCAATTGAGGAATATTCCTCATAAGATTCTGGTGAGTCTGAAATATTTCGATAGGCATGCAGAATCTCCGGCACAGATTTTTTTTCCGATAGGGGGTCACCTTTTTTTGCCCCGATGGCCTCCAGGCCATCAAATTTATGCTCCTGAACTGCTGACATAAGCATGATGTCATTGGTCGTACGGCCCTCTTTGCCCCCTCCTAGTCCTGAATTGCCTTCAAGGAGTAGTTCTTTTCTTTTTGGCATAACATGGGCATACGGTATCAAAATCGGGAAAACGATATATCACCGAAAAGCTGGTTCCAAGCACTATCTTGTGGTGTAGTTTATTTTTTATTATTTTTCTATTTAGATTCATTTATTTCTGTTTAAAGTTAGATATTCATTTATTGCTTCCGAGCTCATAACGTTTTTCCATGATCTTCGATTTCCGCTATCTTTGCGGCGTTGGAAAGGTATTGAGGAGCTCTACATTTCTATCAATGCACTTTTTTCTTTATCTATCTCAGGTTTATCATTATTCCAGATTTGGCCCGATGGGTATTTTGGAGATTAATTGGATATTTTGGCAGTTGGGAGGGTGCAACTTGAATATTTGCACTTCATTTCAGTATCACATCATTTATTTTATCTATTGTTGCTTCATAGATTCCAGGGTTGTTCCCATTTGGATTTTTTGAGTGTTCTGTGGCATTGGGTTTGTAGTTGCATTATTATGATTCCAATATGGTTTCTTGTAAATAGAAGTATCTTTCCTTGCTTGCCAAATTGCAGTTCCAGTGTTACTCTACAATGTTCTTCCAGTGCTTCTTTGCAGCAGGTCATCTCATTGTAGGGGGGTTTTTTCCCACTGTGTTTTCCTTCCCTACCTCATTATTGCATTTGTACATGGGTACCTAATCAAGCCTAGTTGTCGGGACCCATCTTTGCTTTCATGCATCTTTTTTCTAGTGTTTTTGCTACTTTCTAAGTTCATCTTAAGGGGGGGTGTTAGAGTAATAATTTATTCCACTTAATTAATTATATCATATTGGTTAATTAATTAAGTCAGTTATTCCTTTAGTTACTTAAGCTAAACTTAGGCACATTAATAATTGATTAATTATTAAGTGTGCACACTAGGGTTTCCCTTTTAGGTCAACATTAGGGTTGCATACATTTCTTTTATAAAGCAAATCATCTTATTGTAATCTAAAAATTCTGAATATATCAATTTACACATCTTCATGCAAAGCTCTTGCTTTTTATTGTTTTTCTCTTATGTGGAAGGTCTTTTGGTCTACATGTCTGATCTTGGTTTCTAACAAGAAAATCTCCTTTGTGATAGCATTTAACACAATCAAGAAACATGGAAGTGACAATCCAATTTTGATCTCTAAAAATAGGTTGACACCTTATATTTCATATCAAGATTTCACCTAGTATATGAAACATTAACAATTTGTTCTATTTTCCCTAAAACAAATAAGCCCCAAGTAATCAATGATCTTGGTGATCTCATTGGAAATCTCATTTTTATGAGAGTTTGGGCTATTAGTGTTGTTCAATAAGATGCACTCATAGTGAGGACAACCCTTTTCATTGAGGCAATAGTGAAGAAATTGTAGGTGGACTTGGACAAGGTCAATGCTATTAATTTAAAGTTGCAAGAGAAACTAAATATGGCCACATGATTGATCCCTCCACCACAACAAGTTAGTGAAGCCCATGGGTCACAAGAGAAATAAAAATTGATCATTGAGATCAAATATCTGAAGGATAATCTCAAAATTAGCAATGAAGAGGCTAGGTTAGCAAAACAAGGGGCAATAAAAAGATTTTAGATTTTTTTGACAACATTCTAGGACATGGGTTTTCAAACATTGTGGCCCAATTAGATAGATTATGAGATAGTTATAATATTTTGAGGAATCCATACACTAGTAATATTCAAGTAGGAATTAGATTAAAATTCTTCCAATCCAGTTGGTACCATGTGGTTACATTGTTAAAGATTATTGTCAACAACCCCAATTTTGATAACAATTTGATAGCTAACATTTTGAATAAGTAAAATTTATTGGATGACATAATTAGTCATAAAAATAGGTTTAGGGACCTAATGAGAAGGGAATTAATTACATTTGAATGTTTTTTATAGTTCTACATGCCTCTAATATTGAATGAGGGGGAAATAAGGCCAGGTATGGTATAGAGGTCAAAGTTTATAGATATCCTTACTTCCATGTACAATAAGATAAATAAGGAAGGAGTGGTTGATGGAGATCAACTAACCCTATGCATGGGTTCCCTTTCCAAATTGGAATAAATTTTGATAGGTTTCCTTGATATGATGTAGGTTTTTATTAGTGATAAATACAAAGCACACATGGAAAGATTCGGCTGATTTTTGCCACCTAGAATGGACGCATTGGTAGAAAAAGGTGAAGATACAACGAAATATAGTGTAACAAATTGAGTTAAGTTTCAATCAACTCCCACCAACTATACTTTACTGCTACATGGGTGTATATAAAAAAAATATCAAATATGTCAAATGTGTCCTACCACCTACAAGGAGCAATTTTGAGGAAATCAACTTCATATGCCAATATGAATTCTCCAAAAGATCTCCAACTAATTTTTGGAGTGGCTTCTCCTTTTGTATTTATGTTTTGTCCTTTGTAAATGGTACCACCACCTAATTTTTTCTTTCATGAATTAAGTAGTGGAATAAGGCCTTTTTCTTGTTACTTCCCTTGTATCTATAAAAGGGAATTTCCAAACTCATTTCAAGAATTCTAAGTCCTTAGTAATGTAGTCTTTGTATAGAATTAGGTCTTGTATAGTCTAGTCTTCTAAAAATTTAGAACATAGATAATGTATTTTTTCTCTGTAATAGCAAAAGATACCCTAAACACTTGTTGTTTTTCTTAAATTTGTAAGTCAACCTATTGTTTTCTCCACATTAAAATACATCTTTTGAATCTCAATAATCAAACATTATGTATGATTCTCGTATCACATTTACTATTATGAATGTTTAAATTGTTGGCTTCTATTCAAGGAATGTAATTAAAATTGCTTTCAGTTTTTTTATTAAATACTGTGTTGTTATACTAAGGATTTGTAAGTAGAGTAATAGTATTGCCTCTTTTTTGGTTTCTCATTGTAATGTGGTGAGGTTATAAGAAGCCACATGGTCAAATCTATTGTGGGAGTTTTTTATTTCATCTTTGACTCTATAATGGATAAGGTACTAGCCAAATTGATTCGTATAGCTTAAAACTAAGTAGAATCAAATCTAAAATAATTAAAAATTTAATTTTACTACAATTGTATTTATGATCAATCTACAGTATCAAAAAATATGGAGAAAATAGAGAGCTTTGAAGATGATTTAGCCAATCAATACCACCTTATAAAGTATTTGTGTAGAGTTAATTATCTGTTCAAAACATCATTTTAAGCACTACTATAAGTTAAATGATGTTATAAGGGACCCCACCTTGGTTTTGTAAAGCATAAAGTGTAGAGGATAAAAGTATAGAAACCAATCTCTTGTTCGTTGGCCATTGACCTAGGGTTCTTGAGTATAAGATCTAGCTAATTGTTAGAGAAACTTGGAGAATCAATTGGAAACACCAATAGATTGACAACTTTGCTAGGGAGAACAAAGAATATTTGGTTATATTTGTTATTGTAAGAGTTGAATTACCCCATCTAAGTCACACCAATATATTAAAAACTTTCCTATGGATAATATTTAAGATTGAATCATAATATATACCATAGTTTCCCTGGGGCTTTAGCTTTTTATTCACTCTATCCAAGAGTCTGTATATGGTAAAATGGAGTTAGTAAATTATTAAAAGCCATCCGTTGAAAGAAATTTTAGTAAGTATTATTAAGTTTGAGATCTTGTTGAAGTCTTGTCAAAATACTTGAAATAAAAATTTTATCCCCATTAAGTTGGGTGGTGACTCTGATACATCTCAAAGGGACTATTTGAAAACAAAAAGGAATATTTTAGAAGAGTATCATCATCATGGATGGTAGGTGATATTTTTACAAAGTTGAATCTACAAAGAGGCTTGAAATAGGGCCACTAAATAAGAAGTAGACATGGAAAATGAGATATGCAAGTAAGTCAACTTATTCTTCAAAAAAACCCTTTGTTTATGCAAGTAGTGATGATACTTCTATTTATAATATAATAAAAGATGAAATACCTAGACAAAAAATAACTTTTCTTGAAAGAATTGAACAAGAAAGAGAGAAAATGCAAAAACAACATGATCTCAGACATATTATTTTGAATCTAAATTCTCCTATTATAAATTCTATAGTGGAACAAGTTTATGAAAATTATACACCATGAAAAGTAGCTCATTTTTCTTATGAAAATCTTGTTATGACTATTATGCATCAATTTGCAACTGATATGGTTTGGGATATAATTGCTACTATTCCTCAAGTTGCTTCACAAGCTCCTATACCTAAAAATGATTTATAGACTGGGGAGGAAATATTAAGAGAAATGAATGATCTTCAAATATATTTAAATAGATTAGAATAGTTGAGAATTAGGGAAGCTATGTGGATGAGAGATGAAATGAAGAAAATAATTGAAGTTTAAAATCCACTTATCATACTAGTGGCACTTTCATCCCCACATCTCAAAATCCAAGTGGATGAGAGATGAAATGAAGAAAATAATTGAAGTGTAAAATCCACTTATCATAATAGTGGTACTTTCATCTCAACATCTCAAAATCTATCTAGAAGTGCCAATCCTTTAAATGTCCCCCTTCCAAATTATTGTGTGAACACTTGGAGTAGTCCCATAGTAAGAAATTTAGTCCCACTTAATCCTCATACAAATACTACATCACAAGCTTTACCTTGCACAAGTGTTGTATGGGAATCCCTTAGTGGAATTCAAATCCCCCTACTTCACAACAAAATAATCTTGATACATATACAATACCTAACAATTATAGTTTTATAGTAATCCCTCGAGTGAACCCCACCCAAAACCCTCATGTTCAGCAAAAAGGTGCTGGCATAGGAGGAGTATCACAACAACAAAACTTGGGAGATGGGAATTATGTTCCAAATAATCAAGGGTATAATCAAGTGGGGCACAAAATGAAATACAATACCCAAACAAATCCTAGTGGTCAATATATCTGACATAATGCTCTTGTAAACTAAAATCCTTAGCTAAATCTAGGAATGGGAAATGTTCAAGAAAGAAGACCCCTACAAATGTATAGATATAGAAAACTAGATTTTGGTGGTATTATTGGATACCCCAATCAAGTTCCTAATGAGGTGAGGTCATATTTCGCAAATTTTTTAGGAAATGATGTTGTAACTAGTGAGGAACATCTCAAATTTCTTGAATTTGATGGATTATTTTGAAGTAGAGAATGAATATTTAGTAATGAATTTGTTTATGCAATCTTTGACTAGTGAAGCCAGGGATTGTTATATAAGCTTACCAGATACAAGCATAGGATCTTGGGATGATTTAAAAATAATATTTAGATAAAAATATAGGGACAATACTGACCCAAGGTTTATTATAAATTAATTCAATAGCATAAGAAAGGGTTTGAATGATTCAATTCTATAGTTCAATGTCAGATTCAATCAGGTACTAAATAAAATTCTACAATACATGAGGCCTAATGAATCTATGTGCCTACTTTTATATTATAGTTCCCATGACCCAAAAATGGGTTATGAATTGAGGGATAATAATCCTCAATCACTCAGGGATGATTTTAGGATTGCAAATAGTATTGAGAATAATATAAAGGATTCGGGAAAATTAAACAAAGAGGATGATGCAAAAAAAATTCAGAACCCTAAAGGACATCAAATTAATGCTACATCCTCTAAAGATAAACTAGATAAGGTAATGCATGCCTTTAAAAATATTATCTATAAGGTGGCTAAAAATGAAAAGGATTTACCATAAGATAAACAGAGTTACCAAAGACAAGAAAGAATGTTGAACTCAGTAGATCAAACTTATAATACCACTTGGTAGAAACGTAAACCAATGCAATAAATTTAAAAAATTCCTCAAATAGATAAACTCTTGATCCTCTAAAATAATAGGTGATGATATGATGGAAGAAGACTTGTGGTTTATGGTGTGTCAATAACCTCACTCAGCCTCACAATGTACAATATAACAGTCATTCAATGAGCTTGCAACACCATGTGATGATTGCAATGATGATCATTATCTAAAGAACCAAGGTATAAACATGTTCTCAACAAACTTACATTTGGAGAATAGGGAGTATAATTCTTCAAAATATGGAGTAGAACTTGATGCTAATGATTTGAGACATATGAGGGAAAACTATCATTAGAAAGTTTTCTCTCATGATGAAATTCAATAAAATTACTAGTCTGTGTATGGTTTTGAATCATCAAGATCCAATATTAACCTAAGAATACCTTTAAAAGGAAATTATAGCTTTGAATTTTGCTACAATTGTTTAGGTTAAGATAAATTATAATTTGAGGAATAAAGTAAACAATGATTAAGGTAAGGTTGGAAGCATCTTTATTAAGGAGCATAACAATGGTAAAAAGGATCAACACTCTTATACGCAAAGAGAGGAACCTAATACAAAAGATAGTGATACACCATACAAAGGAAAGAGTATTGAAAATCATGTGGACTAAACTACTTCTTCTTTTACAAAATCCAAATATCAGAAAATGAAAATGGTCAAGAAAAGAAAGATACTGTGTGTTCAAGAAAGCCAATTAGGTTGTGATCAAGATTCCAATGAAAAATTACACCATTTTGTGATATTCCAAAATATGTTGTTGTTGATATGACTCAAATATTGTCACAAATCAAGGTATTTGTTCCTCTATTAGAGATGATGAGAATAGAGGAGCACAATAAGAAGGCAGTTTCCCTTATCAATGGATTAGCTTTAACCTCTAATGGAAATAAGTTGATTACCCCACTTGATAAGGGTAAATAAAAATTAAGGATTGAACTTGAGGGTGCAAGCAATGAAGCACCAAAAGTGTTTTTGGGCACTGCCTTGACTACTTGTCTAAGTAAGGTTAACCCATTTATGTGTGTAATGTAGGATAAGTGATCCTAGGCTTTAACTAGTATTAACTACTTTCCACTTATAAAACATTATAATTGAGATTGGAAAGTGTATGATATTGACTTGTAACCTAAAAGGTGAGTAAATAAATCCTAGATTTGAATTCTTTGGGGGGTTTTAAATTATGTTTTCATGAAATTCATAGATGCAACTAGTTAACTATGAAAATACAACATCCTATCATGAATTATGGAAAATTGGAAACTACTAGATAAATTTGAGTCTTGGGAAAGAAAAAGGTACATACCCAATGAATTTGATTTTGATTTTTCTAGAAAAGGGCACCCAGGGTGCCCTTGTCTAGAGGTTTGTATTTGAAATTTGTTTTCATAGTCCTCAAGTACCTAGTCTAAGACTTCTTCCTTCCAGATCTTCTTGTCAGATCTTTGTCTATTGCTGAGATAATTGACTTTATGTATCTTGTCAAGTTGTAGGGTTTGAATGCATCAATGATCAAATGGTCTTAAATATTCATTAAATCTATAACCTACACATTCAAAGAGAAAGGAAGGTTTGTTCCATATAGGGGAAAGTGCCTTGGTCAAACCCCGTGTTGGTATTTCTACCTACACAATGGAAAATTTGATGAAATAGAGCTTATCATTTTGAGGGATAGAGGTTAAATGATAATAGATAAATTAATAAACAGTTGGCTATACCTCACCACACAAATCTGATCTCCTTGAAGGTTTGAATTCATGCACATCACCTCAAGGCTTGATTGTGATTTGGCTTGAATTGATTTGAATACCTACAAGTGTTAGTCCTCACAAAACATGAAAAAACTTACATGAAAACATGATGAAGGCTTGACATGATGCCTAACTGAAAATAATGCTGAAATAATACTCATAAATTTTCTCTTGACTTCCCTTGACTGATTTGAGAAATACTTTCCTCAATAGTTTTTCTCCCATTCATAATTTTCTCCTTAAAATGCTCAAAATGAGGGGAAAACATGATTAAATATAATTTTTAATTAATCCTTTGGATAGGGGCTCAACTAAGGTTATTTTCAAATCATAAAATCCCACCAATAAAAATTTAGAATATTGAAAAATTCACTTTTTGGACCAAGGTGCCCTTGGAAAATTCATCCACTTTTTAGCCTGAATTTATAGGGATGATGAGGAATTAAATATATTTTATTAATCTAGCCTTAAAATTGGTAAATTATTATTATAATTAAAGTTATAGGAAAATAGGGTGTTAAGGTGGTGTGAAATTGTCAAGAGTGACAAGTTTCAATGCTCCAATGTGACTTTTCAAGTGACCAACAAGCTGGTTAAGAATTGCATGATTGACTCGGGGGTATGCACCAATGTTATGCCTCTAGAAATTATGAACGAATTAGGACTATAAGTGAGTAAAGAATTTGGAAAATTATTTGCAATGGATTCTAGGGAAGTTATAATTATTAAAATAATTAAAGATGCACATTTCAAATTGGTTGCATTCCCTGAAAAGGACTTTATGATGAATTTAATAGTTGTTGACATTCCACCTTAGTATGGAATGCTTCTATCAAGAAAATTTTCAGCAAAAATTGGAGGAAGTATGCAATTGGACCTTTAATATGTCATAATCCCAATTAATGGAAGGGATGTCAAGTTAAACAAAGAAAAGAGATCCTCCAATCTGATTGAATACTTGCAGTCAAGTGAACATGTGCATTGTTTTTATATAGACATGGAAAATTTCAGAGTTGTAGAGTCACAACCCATAAAAAGTAAAGGTGCACATATAACTTAATAAATAAAAGAACAAACTCAAGATGATGGCCTTTGGACCATGTGTTTTTATGGAGTATTTTCAAAGGAAGGGTTAGGTTCTAGGGTGATCATTATATCACTAAAAGGTAAGTCTTATAAATACTCATTCTCTTTAAAATTTGAGTGTACCAATAACGTAGTAGAGTATGAAGCTTTGTTATTAGGACTAAAAGTTGCTATCAAATATAAAATCAAGAATCTTAGGGTTTTAAGGGATTTTAAGTTAGTTGTATCTCAAGTCAGAGAAAGATATGTATCAAAGCACAAAAGGTTAAAGCAATATAAATCTACTATTTGGTGTACTGTCAAAATGTTTGATGAATTTTCAATTGATTAGGTGGAAAGATCAAAGAATGCAATGACAAACCTTATTGCCAATATTGCCTTGGGACTTGATGATATTAATTTTTGTGGAATATCTAAGGTTGAAGTCCAAATAAGGCCCTCTATCCCAAACAATATTTAAAATTTTCAAGTGTTTAATAATGACCAAGATTTGTTACAATTCTTGCACTATATAGATGAATACCATAGCCAGGAGATTGATTTCTAGAGTTTTGTAGAGACTTTTGATAAATGTGTTATTAGTATTTTTTCATTGATGTCAACTTATGTTGCTGCTACATGCACTTGTATGTTGTCCTTAATGAAGATTTTTGTTGAAGGGTTGTAATGTTGTCATTGGTACATAGTTGTACCTTATCTTATGAAGTTCATGGTTGGATGTTGATATGATCTTTTTGATGTACTATTACATATGTTCTTGATGTATGACTTCACATGGGGTATGAAGAGAAATGTATAAGTCTCCAAAATATCAAAGGCACAAATATTTGCACCATAGTTGCTCAGTCAAATGCTCCACATTTCTCTATAGTTGAAGTTGTGTCCTTGCGGATTGGAGGATAGCTCAATACAACTATGTGGTATCTATGTTCCGAGATTCAAAACATAAGTGTTACTACAAAGCTTTCCAATTTTAATAGAGTAAGAACTAGTTAAGTCCCTATGAATGGTTTCATAAGGAAGGACAAAAATTCTTCGCACTTTAGTGCATCATCTTATTTTTCCTTGCATTTTTAGATTTATATTCATGTAGATTATGTGCTTGCTAAGTTTAAGTTTCATATCATTTGGTGCACCATCGGTGATTCTATTGGTGATAGTGTGTTGTATGTGTTTTGATAAATTGGAAGGTTGATCTAGTGATGAGCTAATGACTTGTTCCAACAAGTAATTGTATAAATATAAGAAAATAGGTTATGAGAAGCATAGTTGAGGCTCATAGTGTTCTCTATGAGAACCAAAAATTGGTATTTGATCTTCTCTTGTAGTGCACTAAGATTGGAAGTGATATTTTTATTATTAAGTGTTTGTTCTAGCATGAAATAATTTGAAATAGTAAAAGGAGTGTAGAGAGATGATTTAACAAGCCACACAAGTATCATGGAGTGATTTTCATAAGGTTGTTTGGATTCTCTGGTACCACCCTTAGTATATAACTAATTAATGGAAGATTACATTTTTTTCTGAGACGACTTGACATGTTGTGTTTCTTGAGCCAAGTGTCTGGATGTGTGCACTAGTTTTGAAGATGTGTTTTATGATAAATAGTTCCTAACTAACTCTTAGTTTAAACCACATGTGATTTCCTTTTACCATGGATTTTTTGGAGCCAACTTGTTATGGTTGATGCATGTCTCATATTATTTTCTTCATCTTGGCCAACAAGGAGAATTTGTTTTAAGCTTCCAGAGGATACAAATAGAAGAAAAATATATTGAAAAGATGAATTGAATGTGAATAGAAATATATGGAATCTCTTTTTATAATGAAATATGGTAAATATCAGTTTAGAGATCTCAACAGTGAGTGTATTTGAAACTACGAAGAAGCATGTGTGAATATGTGTGTTGAGGGTAGTGAGCCAAAGGAAGTAGAGTTTGTTGAGTAGATGTATGTTGGAGTGTACCAAAAGTAATGAGTTGGAGGTAACAGAGGTATTGAAGTACTATGATCATATGTGGAGATTGTAACCTCTTTTTTAAGTGTTGTATGTTGTAGGGAGTTATAAATTTACTTTGGTTGAATCCATAAAAATAATTGTAAATCTTGTTTCTTTTGAGGCTAGATTTGGATAGTAGATCCAAGTAGCTTGCTCATTGTTTTTTTTCCCTTGTAGGGTTTTCTATGTAAATATGGTGTTATGGTTGCATGATTATGTGTTTTTGTTCTTGTAATTATTTTCATTTGATTAATTACTGATAGATGGAAAGAATTTGATTAAGTATTCATTCACCCCCCTCTTGATAAACATAAAGAGCCAAGTGTCAAGTTACTTGATACACCCTAAAAACTTGGGTAGATCTTGGAGTGAAACACATGGAAACTAGAGCATTAACTAAGGAGAAGAATCCTCTGAAGGATGATAAACATAAAGATAGAATAGCCTTTAATGAAGAATATTGTGAGGCTGATTTTGAAGAGCTTATTTTAGCATTAGAATATTTTCATGTAGCAAGGAAATAAAATAGAGAATTTAAGATCAAAATATGAGAGTCAAAAAACAGTCATCAATTTAAAGTTCAAGTTAAAGAAGGTAAAAGGGTTGTTGATTCTATGAACACTAAGTTCAATGAAAAATTAGTTGAATGATCCAAGCTGGAAGAAGAATTTGTCTCATTGAGGAATGAACTAGAGAAAGAAAAGGATCAAATAGACAAAGTTCTAAAACTCAAGAAAAGCACTAATATCCTTGAAATTAAATAATTAATTGTCAAAGACCTCTAAAGAATAAGGGTAGTTTTGGATTTGAAGAAGGTCAAAACTCAAAGAAAAATATTCTTGAAATAAAAAATAAAAGGGTCATACTGAAGACTCTAAGAAGACTAAAGATAAAAAGAAATAATTAGTTGATGACTTCTTAAAGGTTAGAAATCATAAAAATGGATTCAAGACATAGCCCCCTAGATAAGCTATTACTTCCAAGCTCTCTCAATATTTTTATGGTTATTGTTACTCTTGCAATAAGTTTGTTCATAAGGCTATTGATTTTAGAACTAAAGTAAGAAGAAATGATTACATGAGTAAGAATTATTTGCACCTCCAAGAAATAATATGACTTGTAATTCCTTCTATGGTTACTGCTATGCATAACCTAAGTTTGGTCATAGGGCTATTTATTTTAGAGCTAGAGTAAGGAGAAATGGTTTGGATCCAAAATACAATGTTTTTCACTAAAAATGCAATAAATTTGGGTACAAATCAAGAATTTGCAAAAGTGGTTCTATGAAACCATGTGTACAACATAAGAAGATAGAGAAAGAGAAGGAAGCTACGAAATTTTAGAAAAATAAACAAGGGAAAGATAATAAGATGAAGGATGATTTATGCTTGTTCATTGTGCATAAGATCTCATGATTAATTGAGATAGAACGTCATTGACTCAGGGGGAGATACTAGAGGAAGTTAATTTGTAAAAGTTTTTTTGAAGCATATGGTTATTGATCAAGTTAAAATCCTTAGCTCAAAGCTCTAAAGTAAAAAAATGATGTGCAGAGGTTTGTGAAATGAATTTGGATCTCTATTAAGACATAGAGCACTCTAGCATCTATTCACCTAACAAGGATAAGGTGCATTAATTTTGAAAAAATAGGAAAAAATCAAGTTACTTATGCTTCATTTGCACAATCTAGGACCATTCAAAACTAAAGCATTTGCATCTAGAGGTAAGAAGAGAAGAAGGATTTCAAAGGTTCTTGAAAATTTGAGAGGAATTGTGTTGAAGGTAAAATCATGGTGATGAAACACTAAGGTACTCTTTGAAATTACTCATAAACCCTAGTTTTTGAAAGTTTGAAAGGGATTATAATTGTGAATCCTCAATTGGTTGATATTTTTGAGAAACCAAGGCCAAAACACAAGAATTATCCTTTCAAAAATATGGAGGTGGATAAGGATGGTGCATTGTCCAAGGTACCTGCTAATGTGGTAAATATAGAGGATATCAGAATCTAAATTCATGCCACCATCATTGAAATTGATCATATAAAGTTTGAAGAGTTGCAAAAAACACTACTAGATGATATAGGAAACAAACCAAAAACCACAAATGTGGTAGAAAAAGGGTTGGATGTGTGTAAGTGTTGATGGGTGTTTTGGTATAATTTCTCAACACTCTCTTGAAAGGAAATATCCAGCAAGTTGTTGAAATTAACCCCAAGGTCTCTTAGGTGTCAAGTCATGACTTGCATAGGATACCTTAATTGATGTTTGTTTTGATTTTTCTGATAATCATAGGGCAGACTTACATGAGTTAAGCTGGAAGGGGAATCAGATCTGTAAACAGATTTTTTGAGGTGGGGAAGTTACTGTATGTTTGTTGCAGGTTCAAACAGCAATTTCAAACTCCATTTCTGGGTTGATATTTGGCTTTACAATGTGCAATGAACCTTAGTATAGGTCACTTCTCAAAAAAAGGAAGAAAGGGTAGGGAAGAGAGAGGTTTCCTAGACTTGCAACTACCAATGAATAGTGATCATGGAGGTCTCTATTGTGGACAACTTCCTTAGAACAAAATTCCACTTAACTAGAAATCTCACAGTCTCATAAAATCTATGTTATCTTCTAAGGATTGTAGATGTTTTACCATTCATTCACCATATATATGCATGAACAAAGATAAAGATTTAAAAGCAGCTTCAAATCTAGGTCCAAACTAACTTTATACAGCCATCTACCAGCAACAAACATCCCAAAGTATGGACAAGGAGGGCATCTACATAGCAGAAATATTCATAACCAAGAAACAGTGTCACTAAATTTACCAAAAATAACTAAGAGGAAACTAAAATAGCAAAGAAAATTCAACTAAATCATCCAACTATGAGAGAAAAATCATGAAACATGAGAAGAATTCCATAAATGCACCAAAATCAATATATTTCTATTATAATTTCTGCAGCATGTCTTTACAACAACTCAACTCTCTCTTGAAAATGAGAGGAGACCCCCTATATATAGTATCCCAAAAGTAGAACATGTGGCCAAGATTGATTTACATTTGTGTGGCCACAATTCACTATAAACTAGGGCTTTACCTACCCACCAATATATTACATTTTTAAAATACATTTTGTCCATATCCCTATTTTGTCTTCTAGTGGTGCCACTATAGCATTTTTTCCTCTTGTCGATTGCTCTTTGTTGTAGCTATTCCTTTAGAAATTCTTTATCAATAATAGGGTCACCTTCTTGCCTCTTCGAAGCTGCATACTCCATGAATTTCAAGATCACTTATTGGAGCTTATCAACCTCAATGATGTCGGATCTCAGAACTTGGTAGCTCCACTCTTTGGAATTGTTAACAAGCTTATCCCAGTCCTCCTCATACTTGGAAATGTGGTCTCTGAATAGCTCAAATTGGGTGAAATCTTATGCAGCAAAGTGTAATTTTGGCCAACATCCCATCTGCCATCCTCTTTTGGAAATGAGGCTTTATACTTTCCAGATTGATCTTGGCAGCGGGCACTTGATACCCTATCATCAGCTTCAGATATGGAAAGCAATCTTCTCTAGCTTCCTTGGCCCACTCAACATCTAGATTTACCCACTCAAGTACCTATTCTAGCCTTTCCTTTTGATGATCGAAGTCTCATTTCCACACATCCATCAGCCAATGGTCATCATCTTTGAAGGGAAATTCCTCTTCCCAAATTTCACTTGGCATCTTAAGGATAGCCTCAATTTTTGGGTAAGCAGCCCCATACTTCTTTGGGAACTCAATGCAAATTCTCCTCAACCTTCAAGAGATGCTCACACTTCTAATAACTTGTCTGTTGTTCGAACAACATGATTGATACTCATGTTTCCAACATCCAAGACCTGTCAGTACCAGTTTTTTGTTGTCTTTCCCAAGTTCTTTCTCTTCTCAAGCTTGTTAATCTACTCTTTTGATAGCAACTATGGTGGGGCCGAGGATGTGTTTCATTGTTCCTATCTAGATGGAAATTGTTGGATATAGGTTATCAAATCAGCCATTTGTGCCTTAAGCTCCTCCTTTGAAACTTTATCCTGTTGAATGAGATCACCACTGTGGTGACCAATTCCTAGAGATGATCAACCTTTTCCTCCCTGGTGGCCACTCCCAAGTCAATGGTGGATATGTTATAACTTATTCCTTGTTCTTTCACCACTGACGTAGCTATTTGTACTGATCTGGATTCAGAGGAATCCATTGTTACCTTTGACCTGATTTTTGGCTTCCTCTCCTTCTTGGTGCCAATCTAGGCTCAAGCCAATATAGCCTCTAGCCTTGCCTTTGGGTCCTTTGGAGTGGGAGCCTTCTCTTCTAACTGTTTCTCCAACCAATCAAGCATCGAGAGCTTTCCCCTATGTGACTCTTGTTAAGCCCCCTTTTCCACCCTCACCTTCATCTTTTCTAACCTCAATGACCCTATCAACGAGAGGCTCTTGCTCCATCCTTGTATCCTCCTTCTCCTCATCGGAGTCCTGAACAAACACTATGCATCTGATAGGGGCTTTGGTAGGTAAGCGCCCATTAGGACTACTTTCCCTTTCACTATCTTTTTCTTCCTTTTCCTCATCATGCTCGGGCTCCTCAGGCTGCTCAATTTCTAAATCCTCATAATTTTCAGCCTCTTCCTTAGGCTTATCTTCTTCCTTATATTCCTATTCTTTATGAGGAAAAACCCCTTCATCATGTTCAGGTGCATGGTTCAATTCTTTCATTGGAGACTTATCACCCTTTGTCCTTATGACAGCAATCTCTTCTTCACCAATAGGTTATTTTATAGCCTCCTTGTCCTTAATTTCCTTGAGTTTCTTAGCCCACTTAGCATCGAGCTCGGGATCAGCCATCTCTTCAATTATCTTTGTGTCTTCGCTCTCATCACTGGAAGACTAATAGGAGACCTCGTTGATTACTTGACACTCATATATTGGGTGTTTAGGATACTCTTCTACCTCCTCTTCCAATCTCTTAGCTAATTCTATTTGTTGTTGGTGATCCAATTCCTTGGAAATTTGCATGGTGGCTTCCATTGTTGGTAGCTCAGTAGGAGGAGGAGGAACTGGAGTGGTAATTATTGCCTGAGCCATCGTATCTTGTACTGTCAGATTTGGAAACATTCCTTAGAGCTCAGAGGGCACACATTTTATGTATTTTATGAAGGATTCCAAAATGGTGAGTGTAGGCATTGCGGTTGTAGCGATGGCAACTAGAAGATAAAAGGAAGGAGACATGGAGGATGAAGAAATGGGTGAGGTAGTGGCAGAGGATGAATAATCTGATATTACCTATGGGATGGGAGAAGTAGAAGGCAGATGGACAGAAATATCCACTATGGGTGGAGAGGATGCAACTATTGTGTGTGGGATAGGTGAAGTGATGGCAATAGTAGTGGTGGTTGTAGCAGTGGATGAAATAGGTGGATTCGGCTGATCATCCTCCATCTCCTCTCCCTCACGGAATAGATCTTCCTGGATTACCAGCATTTCGGTGATGCTACCCATTCGCTTATGTTTCTTGGGAGGCTCACCCTCTGAGGCCTTCCTAGTGTACACCTTTGCGTTGGACTGCTGCTCTTTCATCTCCTTTCTCTTCTTTGAATGAACTGATGGAGGGGAATAGATGTTTCTCCTGTCGATTTAGTAGCCACCTCACCACCTCAACCACTTGGCTCACTCTCGAGCCCCTTGAATTTCAAGACAACCCTTTGTTTCTTTAATCAAGCAACTTTCTCATCTATCCATGCCTTCGTTCGAGCCTCAATAGGCTTGGTAAGTATGTCGAGGTCATCAACCTCCAGCTCATTCTAATCAATTGGTGGAAATGACATGTTTTCAATGGAATTGTACTTGGGGATGATCAAGGTGCTCTCATCCTCTTCAAGTTGATCGAGCATCAGGATTAAATTCACTCTCTTCACAAAGTATGCGTTCATCTGCATATAGTTCCTTAGCCACACTTCCAAGTCATCTTTACAATTGGCCCAAAAATCTTCAATGTTGTGAAGGTGGGCATACTCCTATCCAATTACTTTTTTGACATGACCATATGGGTCCATTCATAGTCTGGCCGTGTGAGATTGAAGTGATATTCTTCCAATTCTTTCTCTGAATTTTTGGTGTATTGGGAATTATAAAGCTCATAAATCCCCTGGCCAAGTGTAAGTGGATAAGGGATCCCCACTAGATGCTTGCTACTCAAAAAGGTGTGAATGTTGCACAGCTTCCAAGAGAGCTCCAACAATATAATTTGGTCATTAGGGTACCGAGGCAGCTTGTTCAGCTTTTCTGAGAAGTCATGGGCATGGATGTATGTGAACTTGGGGTACTGGATAAATAGGAAGGGATAATATTTTAGAAAATCTTGAGCACTGTGGGAGACCCTTCTCTCAAAATCTCCCCTGAATAACCTGATGATGTAAGCGATTAATGCATCATTTACTTTGCAATAATCCATTTTGAAGTTCCTGAACTGTAGCTGAGGGTACTTGTCGAAAGCCTTCAGTTCTCTACCAGACACCTCATTTGGAATTTTGAATAACCGATTATAATTCCTCCTATCGAACAATGAGTATACCAGGTGTGAGATCATGTAGAACTTGGATGTTTTCTTGATGCTCATCAATTGATCATGAAAGTAGTCAGTGATTATTATTCCCCAGTAGAATGTGGTATCCTTCCCATAGAGAATGTGCTCAACAAAGTACACCATCCATTCTTGAAAATAGGCTGCAATGGGGAGGCCCATTACTCTGCTTAGCAAAGTGACCAAATCATGATAATCCTCAAAGAAGTCATTGTTAAAGAGTTCTTGGGGAACCTTTGCAACAATGCCCCATCTATCCTTTATCCAATACTATTTTATGAGCTTCTTGCATCTTATGGGGTCTTCATCCCACATTTCTTTCTATTCCTGGATAGTAGGTAGCTCCATCTTTCTGAAGACAGGAATGTGGAAATTTTTTGTTATTCTTGATGGTGACATGTTTGGCTGATATGCCTCTCTGCAGGCCATTACCAGCTCAGGGAAATCAAGGTGGGAGGGAAACCTGTAGCCTTGGCTATTCCACTGCTCCTAATGAGTCTAGCATTATCTATTTTGGGGCTTCCTCTAACCCTTTGTATGAATTCATCAATGTCAACATGCCCAATATTCATATCAGTGATGTCCTTCCACTTGGTTGTGACCTTGGAGTGCAACTAGACTCCCTGGAATTGGTACTTCATTTGGTCTTTATCCTCTTTGCCTCAAGGAGCTTTGGTAGTTCTCTTTCCTTTGTCTTTGGCTACCATGGGGTCTCTGCACCTGATTCCAAATATCCTGCACATAGAGGCTGAGATTAAGTACAATATTAGCATGGTGGCATAAACAGTTAGCCAAATCCCCACAAAATGAGGTTAGATTGAATGATATATCATTCAAATGTCTAACACTTAGCTGAAATTTCCACTAAAGGTTCTCTAGAAGGAAAATGGATGACCCGGGGCCTAGAGGCCGGACTTCCCCAATCAGAATGTTGTTCTGAAAGGCAAACACAGTGGGAAGACCCAGATGACTTCTCTCGACCTTGTATTTAGATAATGAAGGGTCCATAGGGAAGGTGATCACATTTTAGCACGTGGTTCATCATTTTTTTTCAGATTGGAGGTCATTTAGGTCACCATTAGAGTGTTCGGGGTCAAATTGAAGGAAGGCTATCAAGTGTTGGTTGTTTGAAAAAGCCTTGGAGATACGACATTTGGGAGGAGGAGTTCTGGAGTTTGGAACCTAGAAGGTCGAAGGCCACGAAACCATTCCTTAGGAATTTTATTTGTTCAAGAGCTTGGGATGCAAGGGTCAGAAGACCGTTGCATGATAGCCATAAGAAACAGAAAAAAGAGGATGAAAGTCCGAGACCCACCAACCGGAAGACCAGACCCAAGAAAAGATTTTTCCTTACACTTTCATCTGTTAAAACTTGGCAGAGATTGGGATGTCGGGGTCCAAGGGTTGCAAGGATGGTTTGCATTTGTCATTCAGGACGGCCAAGATAGGATGAAATTCTGATGGGAGAAGGCCAGTGGGCAGGGTCCGATGGAGCCAAGGACTTAAAGATTTTTGCCAAAAAAAGTTGACTGGGAAGCACTCAGGACCTAGGAGCCGGAAGGTTGTCACCCAACGGGCATTTGAAATAGCAACATGGCAGCGACGACCCATGGGTGGAAGTCCGCAAACTGGGGCCTGAGGGTTGCTTGGAGGTGGGAGATTTGTTGAAGGTCTCACGTCAAATGGCAAGCTGGGGTCCAAGACCCGAACGATCGAGGTGAGAACGTTGTTTGAAACAGCGAAGGCGAAGCACCAATCTAAAGGCGGAGTCCTGGATATTGGAACCCGTGGGACCTTTCGCCATTTGAGGTAAAAAAAAATTAAGTTAAAGTTTGATCGGCCACGATAGCCGAAGGTCTCGGGCCCAAAGGGTGCGGTCACTCAGCTCGAAGAACAACGATGGGAAAAATAGGTTCCACTTTTGATTTTCTAAGTTTGGGAGGGATGTTTTGGAAATTTTAGCATGTGGGTTTTGTGGCATGGTGTTCCCTCTATCAAATTCACACATATACTTCTCTTCTTTTCGATCGTTCAAACATTAAATCATGACAAGATGAATTAGGTTGTCGAACACCAAACATACCTCGTACAACCGATGACCAGCGTTGTTGCATCCTTGAAGAATGGTGAAGGGATGGCTTAGGCGCGAAAGGGGCAATGGCACTACACTTCTCTGGAATTCCTGACATGTGAAAATGACATGTCAAACCCAATATTTATACCCCTAATAGAAATTAACGTCCCTAGTAAATGCAGGTATGATGACTGGTGAGGTTGGTGGATTTGAATTAAGGATGGCAATGGGAAGTTTGACGCTTGAGGTCCAGAGTGACATGAGGGAAATGTTGTACAAAAACTTTCCAAGTGGGAATTCAATGGCCAAGAAGACGTTAGTGTCCGAAGGGCTGAAGGACGTTGGCCGACGACCATCCAAAATGGAGAAGACCAGAAGGAAACCCGGGAAGGGAAACCCAAAGGGTTGGGCCCGAAGGGTGCGGAAGACTACCATTTTTCATACAAGTCACTAGACATAAATCATGAAGCTGGGGAGGCACAGACCGAAAGCCATCCGAAAAGGAAAAATGGACATGGAAACTTGAGAGGGGAATCTCGATGGTCCGGGCCTGGGAGGCTCCACGGATGCCAGCAAAAGGTTTCTATTACGGAAGCCTCAATACTCAAAAAATTTTGAGGGGCAATACATGGTCAACCTAAGATGAGACTTGAGAGAAATGTTGACCATTACGGACACCAAAATGGGGGCACACAAAATGAGGTGGAAAAAAAATGACCCAGTAGGGTAAAAGATAGAGAGTCCCTATTCTAAACAAGGCGTGTTTGTTATAGGCACAACAAATGGCATCTCTATTAGGAGAACACTCCTGGTGTTCTAAAGATAAACGTTCATTCTGAACCCAGAATCTTTGGTTTCGTAGACCAAAAGCCAGTTTCAAAGGTTGAACTAAGAACAAGTTTAGGAGGAGAACCGAGGTTGAATCATACCCTAGAATCATCATGGATGTATGTGCATTCTGAGTTCATTTCCCTTTCCTCAGAAACCGCACGAACAACTACTGATTAGGAGGAACAAGCTACGTAATTTGTTGGACCCCAAAAGTAACCTGGACATTGCTCCGCTACCAGTCAGGCATCTATAGCCCCGATGGAGTTGTTGTTGTGACCCCACAAACATAGCTCTACTACCAGCAAGGTGTCCATAGCCCTGGTAGATATATTCATACACCCATACGGTTCCATGATTTTGTATTTTCTTTTCTTCACTGATATTGCTTTGTAGTTCTTTTCTTTTCTTTTATTGAACCATGCAAGGATTGAAGCTTACTGTGGGTTTGGGAATCATAGTGGTCACTAAAGAAAAATTTAGATTTTTCACTTGTCTAGCCCTACCGACAGTCACCGCACAATTCTTCAGAAAATTTTAAGGTGTGTTTCATGTATGATCCATGACAAATGCAGGACATTCAAACAAGGGTATAATCCTAGATTAGTCCAGAGTTCAAAAGAGGAAACCAATGCTTAGGGCCTTTTAGAGATCGGCAGTGGGGAATAAAGGCTTATCTAGAGAACTAAAACAAGAGTAGACCGTAGAGTGAACCATTTGTTGAACCAAGTGTAGCCACTACAGAGAAATAAGGGGACACTGTTCAAGGTAAAAAAAAAACTGTCGAAAAATCAGCAAAACAAAACAAACAAGGAAAGGAAAGCAAGGAAACCTATCCTAACCTATATACAGGTATTTACATGATCAGCTCCAGGAAAGCTCAGGCTTGGAAGTAATGCTTAAAATTTTGCCCATTGATGGGCAATGAGATGTCCTCACTAGTTAAGTTCTTTAAACTAAAAGAATTATCTCCGAGAATTTCAACAACCTGAAAGGGGCCAAACCAAAGCTTGTTGAATTTGTTGTGTCCCCCTTTCTTTTCATAGGCTCTATCCTAATATAGGACTAGATCAAAAATTTAGAAGGCCTTGATTTTGGCTTGGCTATCAAACCATATTTTGACTACGCCCTAATGTTTGGACAATTTATACACATTTTTTGAGAAATTGGTCATAAAAATTCAATCTGGCTCCCAAACTGAACTGGTCCTATACACATTTTTTCATAAAATCCTGGAAACCATCCAGTAATCCCAAATTGTCGCCATCACAAAACCCTTCATCATCTAACTGTATCAACATTTTCGTGCTCTAAGGGGTACAGGCTAGGTCAATAAGTGGACTGCACAACACAAGAAGAACCTCTCACATCTCTTCCTCTCCAAATCATTCTTGTTCATCTGAATATGACACTAAAGAATAATTCCCCAATTCAGTTTCAGCAAACAACACCTCATTTGTATTGTTGTATTCCATAATCATGAACCTCATGCATGGCTCATGATCAATTCGAATCTAATTTGGAATCCCTTTCCATGGCAACCACAAATGAGAGTAATCGGTTGCGGTGTATCCATTCAATTCCTTTGTGAAATCCCTTCCTAAAATTATTTCATAAGTGTCTAGGATATCAGCAACTTGAATCTCAATGGTTTGTTGAATTATGGTATCAACAGTAATTTGCATCGGTATTCTATTAATCTTACCAACTATGTTGATCTCTATCTTATCAAGTTGTGTTACTTTACATTGGGATGGGGTTGGAACTATCCCCAAGGCCTTGCATAGACTTAGGGGCATGACATTACTGGAAGCTCCTAAGTCCAATAGGCAGTTATGGAGTTTCTTCCCAAACACACAGATGGTGGTCAGGAAGGGAGGAGTTTCAAATTTCCCTTGAAACAATCCTCCAAAAAAATCCACTTGGGTGACTTGGCTCTTATCCTTCTCGTTACCCTTATTTTTGGTTAGTGTCTAATTGGTTTCTTTGGTGGGTTACCTATCTAGCTGTTGATTTATAGGTGGATCAACCCTTTTATTGGAAATCTATCAGACAGTTGGTTCATTTTGTTGATCCTCAAAGGAAACCTTCTTTGAAGGAACTTCTTGAGTTGAACCGGCTAATGGTGTCCCATTTATCATTCTAAAGAAGGCATTTCTCATAGTCAGGACCTTGAGTAGCTCAAAGGTGGACACACTTAGCTTAATCTTCTTAAATTCCTTCGTAATATATTCTCCCATTTGTTCAAATTCTTCATCATAAGCGATATTCCAGGAGGAGCTAGTATTATTCTGGAAGGAGCTAGTAGGCTGATTTTGGTTTTGGTTTTGCTCTCTATTTTTGTTAAAGTACCATGTGGGGACCTAAGGCTATCCCAAATTGTTGCTAGCATTTGGATCAGGAGGAGTGCTAAAATTATTAGGTGGAGTGGAGGTCATAAAAGGACCACCAGCTTGTCTATTCCTGAGGTTGTAGGGGTAGTCCGTTGGTGAAATATTTCAACTTCATCTTCCCTAGGCTCTTCCTCATCCTTAGGACCATTGTCTACTGAATCAAAAAGTTGAGCCAAAGGGCTTTCAGAGCTTACCTCTTCTACTTTATCGTTGTTGCTCATTTTGGTGCCTTCCTGCTCCAACACGTTGCACTCAACCTTCGAGAAAGGAGCCTGGTTGACCACCAAAATAGGGGAATCGTATGGTTTGGATGGAATGATGTCTCTACATCCTGAGTTGTCCACAATATTTTGGACTTACACCTAAAAAATTTTAGCAGCTATCTAGAATATTGGACAATCCAATTCAGAATGTCGGCTTTTTTTGTGTATACGGCACCAGCTGGATAAAGTAGCCTCAGCCAAGTAGACTCCACTTGTAGTCTTTTCATTGCTACTGGGCTGATCAAGGGGAGTGGGAACACCACCATTTTTGGGCATCGTGTTCCATGTCCAATTCTAACTTAGGAAAGGCCTTCTATCAAAGTTTTATCCTGAATTCTAATTTCTATCATAGTTCTTCCTAGATGATGTGTTGGCATCACGATTATCCCTATTCTCATGGTTGTCATGACTATCATGGTTGAGGTTGGCTTGGATACTTTTCTATGAATCCTATAGCTGATTGTTTTGGTTTCTCAAATGTGTCATCTCCATAGACATTTTCTTGATCATTTCCATGAGTTTTTTGATCCGATCCTTTTCTATGTTTGGTTGTGGAGAAACATTCTGGAGGAACACCAGGTGAGCCACTAGCTGATTTTGGTGAGCGGGTAGAAATTCAATTGTTTGGAGATATGTCAGTACTTGGGGTGGCTGAGAGTGGAATTGTTTCTGCTGGGGCAGCAAATTGTGATTAACTAGGGTTGCTTGATTCATTGGTTGTCTGGGGTGCAACACTATGGGCAGCTACGGTACTGGATTCATGAGAGGTGTCTGATGTTGCAGAGCTTGAGCAAGTCCTTGAATCTGTGAAGGATGAGCAACTTTCCCCAAAGAGGGCAGTAGACCAGAAATGTTTTGTCCCAAGTCTGTGCTAGCAATGACGGCCTCCGAGTATGCATCTACCAATCTGGTGGGCAATGGTTGCATCCTCTTCACTAATGTTGCAGTAAGATTGTCCAATGCTACATAATATATAGGTAAAACAGCAACATCATTGAACACGTATGGGTCCTAAGTTAAATGTATGCTCTATGGAATCGATCATTAAAGGAGTTGATGAGTTCATTGACCTCTCTTTGAATTGACATAAAATTTCGATACAACTCTGCAGTGTTGATTGGAGTTTTGAACTTCTACAAGAAAACATTCTTCAAAAGGTCCCACGTGTTGATAGTTCTTGTCAGTAAGTTGACATACCAATAGAAGGCTTCCTCCCCTAAGGAGTAGGGAAAGAGCTGGCAATCCACATCCTCATGTATGATCTGCATACTCTTCAAAAAAAAATTCAAAGATCTTGACATGATCCTCAGTTGTCCTCTACGGATCCCAAGGATTGAACTTCTTGCAAAAACTCTCAGGATTCTTTGGCATGTCATGATAGAGGTTGAAGGCCAAAGGAGATGGATTTTTTCCCAACCACACCAACGGAGGGGGCGGTGGAGGTGGTTGTGCCAAATTGACTTGTGACTAAATAGAGGCAACAATGGTTGATGAAACAACTTCTGGAAATGGGACTGCGTTGGGCTGGAAGGTAGCTTCTAGCCCCTAGGGAGCGGCACCCTGGAAGGCTATTTGAAGAGGGTGAGCAGGAGAAGATGTTGCCAACAGTGAAGGAGAAGACATTGGTGAATGGATAGAAGAGGAGGATGATGGTGAAAGTGAAATGGGCTGGTCGGATGTGTTGGAGATGTAGGCTTCCCCTTTCTTAGCTCTCTTAGCTTGAGTAGGGGGTGGTAGCTCTTGGAACTCCCCTTTGTTTGGTGTAGACCTTAGTATTTTGTAAAATATCTCAGGGGAGAAAGAACTAATTTGATCCATCTTAGCCATCAAAAGGCCCTCCTTCTAGCGCTAGTTCTATTGATGGGTATTTTGGTACACTTTCTCAATATAGGTGATGCATAGGTGCATCACCTCTCTTAAAAGGAAATATCTAGCAAGTTGCTAAAAATAACCCCAAGGTCTCTCGGGTGTCAGGTCATGACTTGCATAGGATACCTCAATTGATGTTTGTTGTGATTTTGTTGATAATCATAGGGTAGACTTATGTGAGTTAAGTTGGAAGGGGAATCAAATCTGCAAATGAAGTTTCTGAGGTGGGAAAGTTACTGTATGTTTGCTACAGGTTCAAATAGCAATTTCAAACTCCATTTCTAGCTTGAGATTTGGCTTTACAATGTGCAATGAACCTTAGTATAGGTCACTTCTCAAAAAAAGGAAAAAAGGGTAGGGAAGAGAGAGGGTTCTTGGACCTACAACTACCAATGAATAGTGATCATGGAGGTCTCTACTATGGATAGCTTCCTTAGAAAAAAATTCCACTTAACCAGAAATCTCACAGTCTCATGAAATTTGTGCTATCTTCTAAGGAATTTAGATATTTTACCATTCATTTACCATACATATGCAAGAACAAAGATAAATATTTAAAAGAAACTTCAAATCTACGTCCAAACTAACTTTACACAGCCATCTACCAATAGCAAACAACCAAAAGTATCGACAAGGAGGGCATCTACACAAAAACAATCTTCATAACCAAGAAACAACATCACTAAATTTACCAATACTAACTGAGAGGAAACTAAAATAGTAAAGAAAATTCAACTAAATCATCCAACTATGAGAGAATAATCATGAAACATAAGAAAAAATCCATAAATGCACCAAAATCAATGTATTTCTATTGCAATTTTTGCAACATGTCTTTACAACAACTCAACCCTCTCTTGAAAATGAGAGGACACCCCCTATTTATAGTGTCCCGAAAGTAGAACATGTGGCCAAGATTGATTTACATTTGTGTGGCCACAATTCACTATAAATTAGGGTTTTACCTACCCCCCAATATATTACATTTTTAAAATACATTTTGTCCATATCCCTATTTTGTCTTCTAGTGGCAGCACTGTAGCATTTTTTCCTCTTGTCGATTGCTCTTTGTTGCAACTATTTATTAAGAAATTATTCATCAATAATAGGGTTGCCTTATTTCTTCTTCGAAGCTACATACTCCATGAATTTCAAAATCACTGGTTGGAGCTTATCAACCACAATGATGTCGGATCTCAGCACTTGGTAGCTCCACTCTTTGGAATTGTTAACAAGCTTATCCTAGTCCTCCTCATACTTGGAAATGTGGTCTTAGAATATCTTGGATTGGGTGAAAGCTTGGGTAGAAAATCTCATAAAATCTATAGTAATTTCGGTCGACATCCTGTCTGCCATCCTCATTTGGAAATGAGGCTTTATACTTTCTAGATTGATCTTGACAGCAGGCATTTCATACCCTGTCAACAACTTCAGATATCAGAAGCAATCTTCTCTGGCTTCCTTGGCCCATTCAACATCTAGATTTACCCACTCAAGTACCTATTCTAGCCTTTCCTTCTGATGATTGAAGTCTCATTTCCACAAATCCATCAGCCAATGGTCATCGTCTTTAAAGGAAAATTATTTTTCCCAAATTTCAATTGGCAGCTTGAGGATAGCCTCAATTTTTGGGCAAGCAGCGCCATACTTATTTGGGAACTCAATGCAGATTCTCCTCGTACCTTAAAGAGACACTTGCACTTCTAAGAACTTGTTTGTTGTCTGAACAACATGATTGATACCCATGTTTCCAACATCCAAGACCTACCGGAACCAATTTTTCATGGTCTTGTCCAAGTTCTTTCTCTTCTTGAGCTTGTTAATATTCTCTTTTGATAGCAACTGTGGTGGGGCCAAGGATGTGGTTGGTTTTTGCTTTGTGGATGACCATTGTTGGATATAGGTTTTCAAATCAGCCACCTGTGCCTTAAGCTCCTCCTTCGAAACTTTGTCCTGTTGAATGAGATGCACCACTGTGGTGACTGACTCCTAGAGATGATCAACCTTCTTCTCACTAGTGGCCACTCCCAAGTTGATGGTGGATATGTTATAACTTATTCCTTGTTATCCCACCACTGGCATAGCTATTTGTAATACTATGGATCTGGAGGCATCCATTGTTACCTTTGACCTAATTTTTGGCATCCTCTCCTTCCTGATGTCGATCTTGGCTCGAGCCAATATAGCCTCCAGCCTTTCCTTTGGGTCATTTGGAGTGGGATCCTTCTTTTCTAACTATCTCTCCAACCAATTAGGCATTGAGAGCTTTCCCCTAGGTGACTCTTGTTGATTCCCCTTTTCCACCCTCACCTTCATCTTTTCTAACCTCAATGGCCCTATCACCGAGAGGCTCTTGCTTTTTCGTTGTATCCTCCTTCTCCTCATCAAAGTCCTAAACAAACACTATGCATCTGATAAGGGATTTGGTAGGTAAGTGCCCATCGGGACTACTTTCCCTTTTAGGATCTTTTTCTTCCTTTTCCTCATCATGCCTAGTCTCCTTGGGTTGCTCAATTTCTAGATCCTCATAATTTTCAGCCTCTTCCTCAAGCTTATCTTCTTCCGTATCTTCCTATTCTTTATGAAGAAAAACCCCTTCACCATGTCTAGGTGCATGGTTCAGTTCTTTCATTGGAGACTTATCACCCTCCGTCCTTATGAAAGCAACCTCTTCTTCACCAACAGGCTATTTTTCAGCCTCCTTGTTCTCAATTTCCTTGAGTTGCTTAGCCCATTCAACATCAAGCTCAAGATTAGCCATCTCTTCAATTATCTTTGTGTCTTCCCTCTCATCACTGGAAGACTCATACGCAACCTCATCGATTACTCGACACTCATATATTGGGTGTTCAAGATAGTCTTCTGCCTCCTCTTCCAATCTCTTAGCTGATTCTATTTGATGTCGACGATCCAATTCCTTAGAAGATTGCATGGTGGCTTCCATTGTTGGTGGCTCCATAGGAGGAGGATGAACTGGAGTGCTAATTATTTCTAGAGCAATCGTATCTTGTATTTCCGGATTTGTAAACATTTCTTGGAGCTCAAAGGGCACATTTTTCATGTATTTTACGAAGGATTCTAGAAGGGTAACTGTAGGCATTGAGGTTGCAGCAATGGCAGCTGGAAGAGAAATGGAAGGAGAAATGGAGGATGAAGAAATGGGTGAGGTAGTGGTGGAGGATGAATCAACCAATATTACCTGTGGGATGGGAGAAGTAGAAGCGAGATGGATAGAAATTTCCACCGCGGGTGGAGAGGATGCAACTACTACATGTGGGATAGGCGAAGTGGTAACAATAGTAGTGGTGGTTGTGGTAGCGAATGAAATAGGTGTAGACTTTGTCTGATCAGCCTCCATCTCCTCTCCCTCATGAACCAGATCTTCCTGGATTACCAGAATTTTGGTGATATTTCCCATTCGCTTATGTTTCTTGGGAGGTTCACCCTCTAAGGTCTTCCTATCGTACACCTTTGGGTTGGACTGCTACTCTTTCATCTCCTTTCTCTTCTTTGAACAAACTGATGGAGGGGACTTAGATGTTTCTCTCATCGATGTAGTCGTTGCCCCACCACCTGAACCACTTGGCTCACTCTCAAGCCCCTTGAATGTCAAGACAACCCTTTGTTGCTTTAAATGAACAACTTGCTCATCTATCCATGCCTTCGTTCAAGCCTCAATAGGCTTGGTAAGCATGTTGAGGTCATCAACCTCCAGCTCATTCCAATCAATTAGTGGCAACGACGCGTTTTCAATTGCATTGTACCTTGGGTCGATCACAATGCTCTCATAATCTTCAAGTTGATCATCTACCAGGAATAAATTCACTCTCTTCACAAAGTATGTGGTCATCCGCATATAGTGCCTTAGCCGCACTTCCAATTCATCCTTGCAATTGGCCTAGAAATCTTCAATTTTGTGGAGGTGGGCATACTCCTATCACATTTCTTTTTTGACATGACTGTATGGGTCCATTCGTGGTCTGGCCATGTGAGATTGAAGTGATATTCTTCCAAGTCTTTCTCTAAATTACCGGTGCATTGGGAATTATAAAGCTCATACATCCCCTGGCCGAGTGTAAGGGGATAAGGGATCCACACTAGATGCTTGCTACTCAAAATGGTGTGAATGTCGTGGAGTTGCCAAGAGAGCTCCAACAATATAATTCAGTCAGTAGGGTATCGGGGCAACTTGTTGGGCTTTTTTGAGAAGCCTTGGGGTGTGGATGTATGTGAACTTTGGGTACTGGATAAACAAGAAGGCATAATAGTTTAATAAAGCTTGAGAACTATGGGAGACCCTTCTCTCAAAATCTCCCTAGAGAAACCTGATGATGTAAGTGATGAATGCATCATTTACTCTGCAATAATCCCTTTTGAAGTTCTTGAACTGTAGCTAAGGGTACTTGTCGAAAGCCTTGAGTTCTCTACCAGGCACCTCGTTTGGAATTCTAAATAACCCATTATAATGCCTCCTATTGGCCAATGAGTATACCAGGTAAGAGGTCATGTAGAACTTGGATGTTTTCTTGATGCTCATGAATTGATCATGAAAGAGGTCACTAATTATTCTTCGCCAGTAGAACGTGGTGTCCTTCCCATGGAGAATGTTCTTAATGAAGTACACCATCCATTCCTAAAAAATAGACTACAGTGGGGAGGCCCATTACTCTGCTTAGCAAAGTGACCAAATCATGATAATCCTCAAAGAAGTCACTATGAAAGAGTTCTTGGGGAACCTTTGTAGCACTACCCCATCTATCCATTACCCAATACTAGTTTATGAGATTCTTGCATCTTATGGTGTCTTCATCCCACATTTATTTGCATTCCTAGATAGAAGAAAGCTCCATATTTCTGAAGATGGGAATGTGGAAATTTTTTGTTATTCCTAATAGTGACATGTTAGCTAGGATGTTTCCATCCCTGTCAACAATAGTTTTCATTTCTTGTTGATATGCCTCTCTACAGGCCATTACTAGCTCAGGGGGAATCAAGGCAGGAGGGAAACCCACAGCCTTGGCTATTCCACTGCTCCTAATGAGTCTTGCATTATCTATTTTGGGGCTTACTCTAACCCTTTGTATGAATTCATCAATGTTGACATGCCCATTATTTGTATCAGTTATGTCCTTCCACTTGGTTGTGACCTTGAAGTGCAACAACACCCCTTGAAATTGGTACTTCATCTGGTCTTTATCCTCCTTGCCTTGAGGTGCTTTGGCAATTCTCTTTCGTTTGTCTTTGGCTTCCCCCAAGGTCTATGCACCTGATTCCATATATCCTACACATGGAGGTCGAAGTTAAGTACAATCTTAGCATGGAAACATAAACGGTTAGCCAAATCCCTACAAAACAAGGTTAGATCGAATAATATATCATTCCCATGTCTAACACTTAGCTTAATTTTCACTGAAGGTTCTCTGGAAGGAAAATGGATGACCCGAGGCCCAAAGGTCGGAATTCCCCTATCAGAATGTTATTCTGAAAGGTGAACAGAGCGAGATGACCTGGATGACTTCTCCTGACCTTGGATTTAGATAATGATGGGTCCATGGAGAAGGTGATCACATTTTAGCACATGGGTCATCATTTGTTTTTAGATTGGAGGTCATTTAGGTCACCATTAGAGCATTTGGGATCAAACCGAAGGAAGGTTGTCAAGTGTTAGCTATTTGAAACAGCCTTGGAGATACAACATTCTGGAGGAGGAGTTCCGGAGTCCAGAACCCAGGAGGTCGAAGGCCATGAAACCATACCTTAGGAATTTTAGTCATTCGAGAGCCCAGGCTGCGAGGGTCGGGAGGCCGTTGCATGATATTCATAAGAAAATGTGAAGTGGGGATGGAAGTTCAAGACCTACCACCCAACGGATCGGACCCAAGAATAGATTTTGCCTTACACTTGCATCTGTTTAAACTTGGTGAAGATTGGGATGTCAGGGTTCTAGGGCCGAAATGATGGTTTGCATTTGTCATTCAGGATAGATGAGACAGGATGAAATTCTGATGGCAGAAGCCTGGTGGGTAGGGTCCAACAGAGGCAAGGACTTAAATATTTTTTCCACAAAAAGTTGACTAGGAAGCACTCGGGACTCGGGAGCTGAAAGGTTGTCACTCGACGGGCGTTTGAAATAGAAACATGGTAGCAATGGCCTGTGGGCGGAAGTCCACAAACTGGGGCCCGAGGGCTACTTGGAGGAGGGAGCATTTTTGAAGGTCTCACGTCAAATGGCAAGCCAGGTTCCGAGACCTGGATGGGCAAGGTGAGAATGTTGTTTGAAATAGCTAAGGTGAAGCAACAATATGAAGGTGGAGTCCCAAATACCAGAACCTGTGGGACATTTCACCATTTGAGGTAAATTTTTGTTAAATCTCAAGTTTGAATGGCCATGGTAGCTGAAGGTCTCGGGCGCAGAGGGCACAATCACTCAGTTCGAAGAACAGCAACGGGAAGACTACGTTTTGCTTTTGTTTTTTTAAATTTAGGAGGGATGTTTCAGAAATTTTAGCATGTGGGTTTTGTGGCACGATGTTCCCTCTATCAGATTCACACAAATTATTCCCTTCTTTTCCATCACTTAAACATTAAATCATGAAAAGATGAAGTATGTTGTCGGATGCCAAACATACCTCGTAGACCCGATGATCGACGTTGTTGGATCCTTGAAGAACGGTGAAGGGATGGCTCTGGCGCAAAAGGGGAGATGGCACTGCACTTCTCTGAAATTCCTGACATGTGAAAATGACATGTTAGACCCAATATTTATACCCCTAATCGCAATTGATGTCCCTAGTAAATGCAGGTACGACGATCAGTGAGGTTGGTGGATTTGAATTAAGGATGGTGGCGGGCAGTCCAGAGCCCGAGGTCCAGAGTGACGTGAGGGAAATTTCATCCAAAAACTCACCAAGTGGGAATCCAACGGCCAAGAAGATGTCAGGGTCCGAAGGGCGGAAGGACGTTGGCCGACGGTCTTCCAAATGGTGAAGACCAGAAGGAAACCCGAGAAGGGAAACTTGGGAAGGGAAACCCAGAGGGTTGAGCCTGGAGGGCGCGATAAACTGCTAGTTTTCATACAAGTCACCAGACAAAAATCATGAAGCCGAGGTCCAGGAGCTGGGGAGGCACAAACTAAAAGCCGTCCAAAAAGAGAAAATAGATAAGGAAACCTGAGAGGGGAATCCCGATGGTCCAGGCCTGGGAGGCTCTAGAGACGCCAACAAAAGGTTTCAGTTAAGGAAGCCTCAAGACTCAGCAAATTTTGAGGGCGAGTACATGGTCAACCTAAGATGAGACTTGAGAGAAATTTTGACCATTACGGACACCAAAACGGGGGCATTCAAACCAAGGCAACAACAAAATGACTCGACAGGGCAAAAGATAGAGGGTCCCCGTGCCGAACAGGGCATGTGTGTTATAGGCACAATAGTAAGGATTTCCCAAAATTCTACAAAAATCATGAATGGGTAAGAATCGTTCTAAGCAAAATATATGATGAATTCATTTTCTTAGATAAACCCTACTGCATAACAAAAGATGCAATCAACATTGTTATTGGGTTGTGTTCTACTAAACTAGTTTCGATGATTAAAGCCATTAATAATGAGAGGGTTACAAAATTAACTAGGAATTTTTTTGACAAGAGAACCATAAGTATTAATGAAATAACTGATCTGGGGGTTAAGTATGCCTCCATGGGAATTTCATACAAATTATATTACACAAACAGAGAAGGTTCAACAATTGGTACCACAATCCATACTATGTACTAAATGGTTAAAGAAGGAAAATAATTTGATTTGTGTGAGTTTTTTAGGGAACAATTGATTGAAAATATCAAGAGAACTAAGGAGACTGTATATAAATTTAGGTTTGGGTCCTTAATCATTTGTCTAGAATTTTATTTCTTGAATGAATTACTTGGGTTTAAGGGAAAAGTTTGGCAATAACACATTCTAGGTGTTTCCCAGATCAAATCTCGCATGAGGGGATTTAATGATAGACAAGCTTGTAATGCAATGTATTGGATTTTCTTTAAAAACTTTCAAGAAAAGAAGCAATCTATAGGAAGATAATTCTCTATGATTTGGGAAGAAATTACAAAGATAAAATTTATTTTCTTGTTGACAAATATTATTGCTATATTTAAGTTGTGGAGCCAAGAAATTCTTGGATTCCAAAGTTTCCTTATCAGGTTTCACCTATATAAATTAAGGCTTATATTAAAAAACATGTTGAAAAATCCAAAAGATCCATCTGAGGAGAGATTTGGAACCTATAGGGAGATCATGGACAAGATAATCTATAAAAAGGTGGAAGACACTCATGAAAAGAGAACAAAAAAGATGCTTCAAAAATTGGGCATTATGTAGTTAACCAAAAAGGGACCTCAAACCTCTACGAAGGCTTTGCAAAACATTCCCTCAAACCCTAAGGAAACTATCTTGAAGAAAATTCCAAGATGGTCTCGAAGATCAGCTTTTGTCATTGTTAATTCTTCACAAGCTATAGCATCAACTTAGACTAGTTCCACAGGAAGAAGAGGTACATCAAAAAATATTAGCTTAGATGAAGTCTATAGAGAAGAAACATACAAGGCCTATGTAGCCTAATAAAATAAAGAATATTCAAAAGTAATAAATTGAAGAGGAAGGAGAAGGAGAGGAGTTAGGTACCTCTAAGCTGAAAATAAAAGAAAAAAAGGTTGGCACCTCCTCATGAGACTCTAATTAGAGGCAATCTTCAATGGGATTGTAATTCATGTAACTGCATCCCAATAAACTCTACCAAGATTCAACATATATCTGGAAATAACCCCCACTGCTTGGATAATGTTTGGTCTAGTACAAACTATAGCATACATCAAACTTCCAACTGCACTCTGGTAAGGTACTATGCTCATGTCTTCCATCTATGATGGGGATGTTGGACAATATAAAATAGATAACATTTTTTCAATTGAAAAATGAACACACAATGATCTACAATCTTGCATATCAATCTCCTGTAAAATTGAATTGGCATACTTACTTTGGCCAAACTGTAGCTTTTTGTTCACTCTATCTTTTTTAATTTTTATCCCAAGAATGTTTCTAGTTGCACCAAGGTCTTCCATTTCAAATTTAGTAGCAAGTTGAGACTTCAGCTATGAAACCATACCTTTCCCTTTACCAGTAAATAACATATCATCAACATATAATGTAATAAATAGGAAATGATCATCGTCACTTTTATAATAAACACAATGATCTTGTTTAGAACACTCAAATACAAAACTCAACACACATGTATTAAATTTTTTGTATCACATCATAGGAATTTATTTTAGGCCATACACAAATTTATTCAATTTGCAAACCAATTTACTTTTACCTTTCACCACATAGTTCTATAGATGTGTCATATAAATATCCTCCTATAAGTCTCCATGAAGGAAAGCAATTTTTACATCCATTTTTTCAACCTCTAAATTATAAGCAACAACAATAATAAAAAAATCTAATGGATGTCATCTTTGCAACAAAAGAAAATATCTCACCATAATCAACACCCTTAACTTGAGAGTAACCTTTTGCAACCAACCTTGATTTGTACTTGTCAATACCTCCATCTGAACCAATCTTTCTTGAACACCCATTTGCAATCAATGAGTTTTCTTCATTTAGGAAATGGTACAAGATCCCATGTATCATTATTTTTCAAAGCTACCATTTCTTTATGCCTTGTATACCTCCGAACAAGCTGAGTTGTAGGTTCTTCCCCCTCTTCTAAAGATTTTGAGCTAGATGAGATCTCGTCAGTTTTTTGTCTATCCATCAGCCTTGATTCAACTTTCTTAGGTGTAAAAGGAAAGTGAATCACAACCTCTTTTTTACTTTCTTCTAGTTGAAATGTAATAGAATAAGGCCTAGCTTCTCTAAAAATAACACTTCTACTATATATTACCTTTTGTGCAACAAGATCTCAAATCTTGTATCCTTTCACACCATAACTATATTAGATGAAGATACATCTTACAACCTTGTTCTCCAACTTTTTTCGCTTCTCATTTGGCACATGTGCATATTCCTCGCAACCAAAAACTCTAATATTTCTTAATGAAGGCTTGTGACTTGACCATGCCTCTATAGGAATCTTATCAACAAGAGCTAATGTAGGAGACTATTAATTTAGGTAACAGGTAGTGACAACAACTTCAACCCAAAACCTTTGTTCCAAACCAACACTACTGAATATACTCCTAGCCTTCTCCATCAATGTCCTATTTTTTATTTCTACAACTTCATTCTATTGTGGAGAATAAAGAGTTGTATTTTTTCTATGAAAAAACAATATTTATAGAATCTATAAAAAATATTAGATAAAATTTGACTACCATTATCATTCCTCAAACATTTTATTTTATTTCCAATCTGCAACTCAACCATCACTTTAAACTCTTTAAATTGACTGAAAATTTTAGATTTACTCTTTTAAAAAAATACACATGTCCTACTATAATCATCAATAAATGTAACATAATATGTGGATTTACCAATTGAAGAAACATCTATAGGATCAAACACATTAGAATGAATAATATCCAATACACCATAAGATTTATGAGAACTTGAGTAAAACTAAATACGGTTTTATTTTTCATAAATGCAATGCTAACAAAAATCAAATTCAAGATTACAATCAAGTTTTTTTATTTTTCAAGGTCCTTAGACCCTTTTCTCTAATATTTCCAATTCTTTGGTGCCATAACAATGTTTTCTTTATAGGTAACTTTGATTTAGAAGAAATATCACCCTTTGGTACCTAGAAGACCATCTACTGAAGATGAAACCCTCACCTCTTCCACAAACTTTATTTTCACAGAAGTACTATTGTACTCAATAGTGCATGCATCAAGCTTATACAATGTGTCATATATGACACCTCTAGAAATGACCATAGCACCTCTAACCATCTTGCATCTTGTATTATAAAATAAGACCTACACACCTGCATCTATTAGTTTGATCACAAATAACAAATTTTGTGTTAATCTAGAGATATGCAACACACCATTAATCTTTTTTTATTCTAACATAAGGAAACCTGATTCTAACTTTACCATGGTCGATAATATTTAAGAAAGAATCATCACCCAAGTACACCTTACCTCCATCAAATTCTTCATATTCGAAAAAACCATTCTTTATTAGAAGTCATATGGAAAGATACACCTAAGTCAATTAACCATGCATCACTACGTACATGAGCTATCAAAGCTTCAATGAATACATCACCATCTTCCTTCTCAAACTCAAGATTAGAATCAAATATCTTATTTTTATTCTTCTTTCTAGTCCTTACAACTATGTCTAGGCTTACCGCAGTTCTAACAAATAACTTTGGAATTTCTAAGATATTTGGATCTCCCCTTGGACTTGGATTTATCATGCTTCTCATTCTTTTTTCCTTTTTCCTTAGGTCTTTCATAAATATTTAGGGCCTCCTTGGCACTGATGGATAACTTTCTCCTCATCTCTTCATAAAGAAAAGAACCCACCACATATCCAGAATTTAATATAACAGTACTCCCAATAGCCATAACAAGAGAATCCCACAAATTAGACAAAGAACAAAGCAAGATCTGGAATTTCTCTCCTCAACCATTTTGAACCAACTAATGCCAATTAAGCCACCAACATATTGAATGCTTCCAAACGGTCTTTAATTCCTCCACCCTCTTCCATTCTAAAGTAATATAATTTATTCCTCAAGAAGATATTGTTCACTAAATATTTGGATTGATACATCTCACCAAGTTTCTTCCATAGTTTTTGTGCAAAGGTCACTTCATCGACATTGATTAAAATAAAGTCTTCCAAGAACAATCTAATTAGACCCTTGGATTTATAGTCCATAACATCACATTAAGCAATCAAATTAGGATTTGTAGACCTTGAAAAATTCTCATCAACAACATCCCATAGATCTCGATCTATCAACAGATTCTCCATCTTCAACTTCCACATTTCAAAATTATTTTCAAACAAATTATCCACCCATATTCTCCCTAATGAACTTGCTATTTGAAAATTCTTGCAACAAGATCACTGTTAGACACACATGACAACTGAGGGTGAGTGAATAAATTTTACATTAAAACCTTCAAACCCATATTAAGCATTAGCATGAATGTAAACAAACAAAACATCAACACATCAACATCCATACACTGTTATTCGATTTTTTCCCAAGAGAAGAGAGAACTATGAAATAACCCTTTAGAATTAAAAGGGAGATAGAAAAATAAAGTATACGATAATCCTTTGGTTAAAATAAATATTAAAAAATAAAATGCATAAAGTCTCTTTTAAAAGGGATAAATAATTATATTTATTAAATAATAATTAAAGACATCCTTTGTGAAAGGGTGTGATGGTTTGGAAACCACCCCTTAAAAGGGTATATAAATCATTCATATGAAACTTGGAAAGGGGGGATAAAATTCAAGAATGAATAAAATTCAAGGAAGAAGAAAATGGTTTGGTGGGCTATGGGAATTGGAGAAGCGGGCACACATATTGTGTCCAAATCAAGGTACAAAGTGCACTCGAGATTGCCCCGGCCAGGTTTATTATGCATGTTGAGTATTTATTATGAGGCATGTTGTATACATGTTGAACAATTACTTTGGAGAATTTTGTATGCATGATGAGTAATTACTCTGGAGAATTTTATATACATATGAGGATTAATTACTCTAGAGCATGGTGTGCACTTGAGTATTGTTTTGTTGAACCAACACTTGTGTGGAGCACAATAGTGTGTTGTGTTATGAAAGGAATTGTTTCGTCTTAGATTGTTTCATAGAAAGGGCCAATACTACTAACATCTTCCTGGGGTGAGAATGACCTTTCCAAGACCTATGATTTAGATAAGTACTAAATTCAATTCCAAGATATTTTTTATAAATGAGATGGAGTTGATTTAATTAAATTCTTTAAGGATATTGTTTATCCTCTTTTAATCATATCTATATTATTGAATGCCAATTTATGTATTATTGGTGATTTTTTTGTGTGCTTAAATCATTTTTGAATTAATTTATTAATTTATCATTTTTTATGCATTTATATCTAATTTATAAAAATAATTTATAATCTTTAAACTTAATTAATAGCACTAATAAATGTATTGCCATATATATATTAAAATTATCCAATTTTATACTTGAAGAAGAGTAGAATCACACTTGGTATCAGAGCCAAATACACTTATATTAGATATTTATATAGAGAATCCTAGTGGACTATGATACATATACACTTTGTTATGCCCTGAAATTACACAAGACAAAAACATAACTAATGTTTTCTTTTTAACAATAACACATAAACTCAACTATTAATCAACTCGTTGATTCTTAGAATACTTTTAATACTTTTTGGGGGTAAGGGAACTCTAAGTTTTACTCTTATCCAATTTATTTCAAAGACCACCATGACCTACACAAATCCCCCAACCACCTCCTTTCCATTTTATGCAACTATTGAGGTGCCTCTCAAAATAGCAATTATAACCAAAATCCTCAAAATACCAAGAGAAAAAAAGAATATAAGGCCTTTGAATAATGTAACTCTCAACAAAACAAGGAATCATTGATCAACGTTTAAAATAAATCATAAATGAAATAAAGTGAAAATGTGGCCACCAATAAAACAATTTTAAATTTAACCAAAATTCAATTGAAAAAGTACTTGAGGCAAGGGGCTATACAAAATCTAATTGGCCAAGTATCCCAAACTATTAAAAATTAAATTAAATTAAAAAATCACATTTGATAATATAGTTTCCAAAAAATACAACTTTAGAAGAATAGAAATTTAAGTCAATAAAATTTCATGATTGAAGAAATTAACCAAATCAACACAATAAAGAAGGTGCACCTCAATGCCACATTATGGATTAATCAACTACTAGGAAAGGAAAAAAAATGATTAGTAGGTCCCTCTTTAAGGATGCTATCTAAAATAAACCCTTAGCTCAAAAGGTTATTTGTTACTTATGATATGAGGTGGTGTCAAGACCTAGGAAAGTGAGCCCAAGAGATACTTATATATTACAACTAATTTCAAATTGTGAACACTTTATTTGTAATAATAGGAGCTTGATGAGTCCATTTAGAGTTACATAACACTATCCCAATTTTCCACATTTCAATCTCACACGGAGTCCTCTCCAACAAACAAAGGTTTCACAATATTGGTTTTATTGAAAGATAATTTTGAATACTTGATGCTAAGATTCATTCTTAATTCATACTACATTTTCACAAGGTTAAGACATTTGTAAGAGTTTTGTGTATTGATAGGTTGTACAAGCTACTTGACATGTTCACAACAATCATCACAACTCTTACAAATCATTCCAACAAGGTAGTCTACAATAAAATTTACAATGGTACAATAGTAGCCTCAAACTTGCATCTTCCTCAAAACTGTAAGCTTCCTTCAGATCTGAAGAACCTACACATGAAATAATTTTTATTCTAAAGTCAATGGGATGCTCACCACCGAACCTTATATTGGAAAACCAATCACCCCTGAGCTTGGAGGCCATCAAAGGAATCGGGATACAAACATTCATAGATCACACAACAACAGTGAATACACACATTTATATATATTTAACATCCAAACAAACCCAAGGATTCACATTCACATTAAATCTTTTCAAAGATTCAAGAAAGGGGGAGACTTAGGAGACATCACTACCCAATGGGGAAACATATATATATAAATATTTGTACAATATCACAACTTCTCTCCATTTATCAATCCTTCAAACTCCACAAAATAACTTGGGTAATCATACCCAAAAAAATCCATACTCCAATAATGTGAGTACTCATACCCCAAATCCCAACTTTCTCAAAGGTTGGAGGTTTCCCCATTGAAGGTTCGTCCTCTCTCAACCCCATACTTGGGAAGCTCTCAAAAAAACTATAATTACCATCCTCATACAACCCAACACAATTGAAAAAAAACAACATATAACAATACAATAATTACTCAAATAAATATTCACAATCTTTTCAACATTTAACAGATTCAACCGAAAGAAACTAAAAGGGAATCGAAACCAACCTCTTACGCTATCCAACGAAAAAAACTGTGGAATAGCTCCAAGCTTTTCCTCCAAACTTTTCACCCAAAAACTTCTACCAATAACCCGAATTTTTTTTTATAAAATCCAAAAAAAATATAACCCCCTCAATAATCCAAGAACAAAGATATAAATAGAAGCCCAAAATTTGTTTCCAAGATAACCCTTTCTTTAAGGAATTAAAGATAAATGAGGATTTGATTGAAATTGATCCATTTATACCCCATTTCAAATCCTTAATTCGTCACCCTTAAAACTAGGCTTTTTTGAGAGGTCATATCCTCTTTTTAGTTCAATATATAACTTGAATTGAGTGCCTAACCCTTGGGTTAACACCCTAGGGGTTTAAAAAAGACAAAAAAAACATAAAATAACTCTTTTCTCAAACCTTTTAATTCAATAAAAACTAAAAATCCCAAAATACTCCCAAATATACCCTTACATATAAAATACAACTTAAATACTTAAAAGAAAACTTTATAATAAAAATAACATTCAAGTCTCAAACCACTTTACAAAAATCAAATCACATTACTACTATAGTCCCTCTAAATGGACTATAGTCGATGTTCACAGGGTTTATCACATTGGATTCCTTGAAGACCTCCAATTCCATTGTCCATGGAATTTGTACCTGAACACTCAATTTTGCACATTAATATGACCAATAAAATTATATAATCAAAATTAAAAAACATATATATTCACATCATACAATTCCCATCACATTTTAAATCATGTAAGAATACCAATCCATGATTATATCAGTCACATAGATTCACAATTAGTTCATTCACCTAATAATATTTATTCCATTTTCATATAGTAATAATAATTCATAATTTCATAAATTTTATTTAAACTCAATAATTTACTCTCATCCCAATGTTGAAATTAATAATCATTTCATCAATTCTACTCATTCATCCATAATCATCAATAACATCAAATATAAGGTCTAACATTCAAATCTTTATAATGTGAAATCAAATTCAAAGTCTAATGTCTAAATCATCGTAATACAAATAAAATTATAAAGCATTAGTCTATATCATAACATAATATCTAACAATCCATACGAGAATCAAACTATGTCAATTCTAAAATGAATAAAGGAGCATAATATCTAGTATCAGCTGGTGGGTCTCACATCCTCCACCTCTAGGAATAAACTTCCTCCTGGGTGATCCCACAATACTAGTTTACATTCCAATGAGGAAGGAAAATTGTGAAAAACCTCCTATGAAAAAAAAATACTTTTTAGCGATTTGCACGAACTAGGGTGTTCGAATGGACCCAAAAGGGGTTTGAATGGACTCTGGTTCGAGTGAACCCTATTAAATTATGGGACCAATTTTTGGCATTTTTATAATGAAGACAATGGAAAATTCAATAAAAGGGGGGGTTTGCTCGAACTAGGGTCCATTTGAACCTTGGTTCTAGCGAACCCCCAAGGGGGTTCGCTTGAACCTAGGCCCATTCAAACCCCCCCTTCTCCCCCTCTTGCACCAAATTTCTGCAATTTTTTTCCCTTCAAAGCTCAGGTTGAGGATGAAAATGGAGGAGACTTCATAGATCCAATTGGATGATGGTAGTCCTTGGAACGATCTATCCATCGAATATAATTTTAATATGTTTTGGTTTTATTATGTATTTTATTTTTTAGTTTGATTAAACATAGGTTTTTCATCAAAAATCAAGCTCTTTGTTATGCACATGTAGAAAAATAGTAGATTATCAAAAAAATTGAAAAATATCATTGCACTAGATATTGATGTCCTTGATCAAACAAAAAAAAATTGAATTTCAATGCATACAAAAAAAGCTATTCTTTAGCCAGTGAATCATGTCTAAATTGTAAAAGGTTTGACTTTGAAACTTAGTTAAGAAAAAAAATATTCAATGAAATGCTATGAAACCAATTCCATGCACTAGATATTGTAGTTACAAATCTAAATTCAAAAAAAATAGAATTTTATCCTTCATAGAAAAATCGTTATGCGTTAGCCAATGACGTCACTCTTTAAAAATGGTGTTTAACGCTAAAAACTAGTTTTCGAAGGAGATGGAAAAAGAAGTGCAATCTGATTCCAAAATTTTTGAAACAAATATATTTATAATCTACAGAAAAATGTCACAAACCATTATTTTGCATCATCTTCAAATTCCTCATGATTTAGCTAATATAGGTGCCCGAAAGTGAAGATTTAGTTAAAAAAATTCAGTTCAATGCCCAGTTTGACCAAAAATTGTAAACCAGTATTGTGGGATCACCCTCCTAAAAGTTTTGTCAAAGGTAAGTATCCTAATCCAAGGTTAGGAGAGTATGATTCAATCAAGGAAAATAATGATCTAAAATAATTAAACCTATACCAATCTTAGTACTTTGTCAACCAAGGAAAACAATAATTGGCATGTGATTAACTCTCGATTAGGCCTTCCTCAAATTATGAAAATGTGTCAAATACTTTAATCTAGAATTTGAAACCCTACAAGGGTAAATTATAAGAAACAATCTCTATCAATACCAAGAACCCTCATAACTTTGGGCTTATCGTGCAAGCTTAATGACTTTTCTAATTCTTCTTAAATTATTAAGAAAATAACATTTTAGATTCTAAATAACACAACAGGAAATATTCTTAAATAACAAGATACAACACAATTTCCTTTCATTCAGTTTAACAAAATAAACCTTTTATCACTCAATGTCCATATTTACTTATTTACACTTGTAGATCTTCTATGTCAAATGAATAAAATGTCTCATACTCTGATACCAAATGTCATGCCCTAAAATTACACAGGGAAAAAACACAACTAACATTTTTTTTGTAACAATAACACATAAACTCAACTATTAATCAACTCATTGATGCTTAGAATAGATTTAATACTTTTTTGGGGTAAGGGAACTCCATGTTTTACTCAACCAATTATTTCAAATACTACCATGACCTATACAAATCACCCAATCACCTTCTTCCATTTTATGCAACTATTGAGGTGCCTCTCAAAATAGCAATTATAACCAAAATCCTCAAAATACCAAGAGAAAAGAAGAATATAAGGCCTCTTAACAATGTAACTCTCAACAAAACAAGGAATCATTGATCAATGTTTACAATAAATCATAAATGAAATAAAGTGAAAATGTGGCCACCAATAAAACAATTTTAAATTTAACCAAAATTCAACTAAAAAAGTCCTTGAGGAAAGGGACCATACAAAATCTAATTGGCCAAGTAGCCCAAACTATTAAAAATAAAAATAAATTAAAATTTAAAAAAATCACATTTGATAATATAGTTTCTAAAAGTTGCGACTTTAGAAGAATAGAAATTTAAGTCAATAAAACTTCATGATTGAAGAAATTAACCAAATCAACACAATAAAGAAGGTGCATCTCAATGTCACATTATGGATTAATCAACCTCTAGGAAAGGAAAAAAAATGATTGGTAGGTCCCTCTTTAAGGATGTTATCTAAAATAAACCCTTAGCTCAAAAGGTTATTTGTTACTTATGATATGAGATGGTGTCAAGACCTAGGAAAGTGAGCCCAATAGATACTTATATATTACAACTAATTTCAATTTGTGAACACTTTAATTGTAATAATAGGAGCTTAATCAGTTTATTTAGAGTTAGCACTATCTCAATTTTCCACATTTCAATCTAACACGAAGTCCTCTCCAACAAACTATTGGATGTTGTGGTTGCATTGCTGACATTTGGTTGTCATTGATGTCAACATTATTAGCATTGATGATGCTTAAGGTTGTATATGTCGATGATATTGAGAAAATTGTAAAAATAATATTAATGGCAGCCAATGAAGCTAAGAAGTTCAAAATGTTGGAAATTCTTGTACGTTGAATATCTCAAGGTGCCCTTCAAAGGGTTTGTTGCTGAAGATTTCTAGTATGTTGTCCAAAAGTTTTAGAGGTTCACATCAAGATTTGTGGAAATTATGAAGATCTATGTTCCTATAGTTATTTAGTTTATGTAGATGGTGTTCTTGGATGAAGCGGATGAAATTATGGTAATTTCATGTGTTTTGCATGTACCTATGATGTTCATGGATGATTCTAGATCATACTCTATCCTTTTCGTACATCCACATTGACCAGAGTGTTCGTGATCAGAGATTTTTCCGATGTGTGCTCAAGTTTTCATGTTCTTGGCTGACATGATGGTGTTAGCATGTTGCGGATCCATGAATATTAATATTTTATTGTTTGGCATGTTTGAAGGTCTTTGTTTGGGTCCTCACTATGTTGTGACCAACTTGTGTTGGTGCACATTGAAATTTATTCATGTATTGAGGCCGACAATTGTAATTTATTCTTTATTTGAAGTCGGCTGAATAGTGGATGTAAATCTGTATAGCGGATATATATATAAGTGTTTATTTTCCTCATTTAGAGGAAATGCTCAGTGTGTGCAAGAGGTTTACTTGTGTGAATAAAATTCAAATCATTTAGAGTAGAGTAGAGTGTGAAGAAGTTTGAGCAGAGTGTGGAAGAGTGTGTAGAATTTTTTTGTGTGCCTAACTGGAACTGTAATCAGGATTTTGTAGAAGCTATTTTCTTAATTCAACCTCATCAGATAGATTTAATCTGATTATTTTATGTAAGGCAGTGAGCCTTCCCTTTGAGCAGTGTTCTCTAAGTAGTGTGCTTGAATGCAAGTGCATTCCCTTTTATTCTTCATTATACTTGTAACAAGGTATAATCTTTTGGACTAACATCCACTTTGGTTTTTCCCCTAATAGGCATTCCATGTATAAAATCATGGTGTTCATGTGTCTCTAATGTGTTATTAATTTATGCTTGCACTTTTATTTATTAGATCTGAGATCTAAGGTTGATTAATTTTGTATAACTTTGATTTTGGTAACAACTGATTCACCCCCCCCAGTTGTCTATCCTTGTTTTGCCAACAATTGGTATTAGAGCTAGTTCCTCTGAAGAAGCCTAATAGCTTGAGGTGATATGATATGGCATCATACAAGAAGGATAGTCCTAGATTCGAAGGTACAAACTAATCCTTATGGAAATTCAGAATGGAGTGTCATTTGAAGTGCATTGGAGAACCTTTCTAGAAGAGTACACCAAGTTCATATACTATTCTTCATAATGGTATGTCCTTTGAAGATGAGATCAAGCAAGAAGAATCTAATACCAGGTCTATTGAAGCATTATTGAGTGCTTTGATAGATTTGGAGATGACAAATTTGTTAGGATTGAAGACTGCATACTAGATCTAGAAACAATTGGAAACATTGTATGAAGGAGATGCACTAGTGAAAATTCCTAAGCTACAAAGTCTAAAAGGCAAGTGGGAAGACTTGAAGATGAGTGAAGATGAGAATATCCTCTCTTTTTTCTCAAAAGATAAATGAATTGGTGATGAACATTAGATGTGTCCGTGGAACCTTGGATGATGAAGAAGTTGTGCCTAAGATACTTAGATATGTGCCTCCCTCCTACAAAACAAGAGCTCATGTTATTGATGAACTCAAGATAGTGACAAATGTTACAAGAGACATGTTGATTGGAAAACTTGTTGCATTTGAGTTGAGTGAATTTGGTAAATCTTCTCCTAAGACTGAATCTGCATTCAAAGCTATAGTATCCAGAAAAAGCCAACAAAGATGCAATCCGGGTGAGAGTTCCAAAAGGACATTCAAATATGAAGATGAAATGAAAAAGATTGAAGATGAAGAAAGAGAAATGGAAGAACTAAAAGCATTGATTGTGAAAAGAAAAGCCAGAGTTCATGGTAAGTACAAAGGAATGTTTCCTATCAAATTTTTTTCTTGCAGTAAAATAGGTCATTTTGCATATAGATGTCCTGAAAGAGTTTCTAAATACAAACCTGAGAAGCAAAGAAAATGTTATTATGTTGAAGAAGGTGTAAGTGATGAAGAATTTGATAAAGAAACTAGAAATGAAGATGAATGGGTATTTATTGCTATCAAATAAAATGGTCAGGTGTCCACTGAATCTACTAGTAATGTGAATGTTGAAAAAGCTCTTGCAGCAAAAAATGGAGAAAAAGATGAGTGGGTAATTGATAGAGGATGCTCACATCATATGACTGGTGACAAAAGAAAGTTTGTAAGCTTGGAAGACTACGATGGTGGTGTTGTAAGATTTGGAGGCAACACTTCCAGTGTGATTCGTGGAAAAGGAACTATTTCTTTTGGTGGTAAGAATAATACTTATGATGTTCTTTATGTAGAAGGCTTAAAGAATAACTTGTTAAGTGTTGGAAAAATGGTAGACATGGGTTAAAATATTCAATTCAAGGATGGTAAGTGCAAAATAAGGGGAAGTTCTAGAAATATGATTGCTTCAGGTACAAAGACAAAAGGTGATATCTTTCATTTGAGTGTTGCTATCGAAAGTTGTTTAATTGCTCAGATTGATGTAAGTTGGTTATGACATAGAGGGTTGTGTCATGTGAACTTTGATAACATTTTCAAGATAAGCACTACTCAAACACTCAGATATCTTCCTAAGTTAGTGAATCCTACTGACACTATGTGCAAGGAATGTTGGATGGGAAAGCAGACAAGGAATTATTTTCGGAGAAAACAGTATAGCTCTAATGGAGTACTAGATGTGATACATACTGATCTATGTGGTCCATCGAGAATCAAAATTCTACAAGGTGAAAAGTATTTTATGTTTCTCATTGATGATAATTCTGGAATGATATGGGTTGGTTTCTTAAGAGAAAATATGAAGCATTAGAAAAGTTCAAAAGTTTCAAAGCTATGGTAGAGAATGAGATAGGTCAGAATATCAAGTGTCTAAGATCAGACAGAGCTGGTGAATTCACTTCCCAGGAGTCCAAAGACAGTTATCTGCTCCCTGTACCCCTCAACAAAATGGTGTTGTTGAAAGAAAGAAAAGAATCATTCTAGACACTGCTAGAACCATGATGCTGGAAGCAAATGGTCCTCATTTCTACTAGAGAGAAGTTGTAAGTACTTTGTGTATACCATTAATAGGGTGTATGTCAATAGTAATTCTGGTAAGACATCTTTTGAGCTATGGCTTGGCTATAAGCCTATTTTCAAGTATTTCTAAAAATTTGGAAGCAAATGTTACATTAAAAGAGATGATGATATAGGCGAGTTTGATGCTAGAAGTGATGAAGGAATATTTTTGGGTTACTCTACTAAAAGTAAAGCTTACCGGTGCTTTAATAAGATGTTAAAGAAAATGGTTGAAAGTGCAAATTTCAAAGTTGATGAAGATATTCTTAGACCATCTAGATGTAGTGGATATGATTCAAATGATCAACATGATAATACTAATAATGGAAATAATGTTCAGACACATAATCAACTTAAGATTGTTCCGGTGAACCAAGGGAATCAAGAGGTAGAGACTAGCAGAAGTGCAGAAGAAAGAACACAAGAATAAGAAGCCAGATAAAATCCTAAAACTCCCAAATATGTAAGGATAAATCACTCTGACAGCCAGATCATAAGAGACAAGAGCAAAGGTGTGCAAACTAGAAGAAAAATTTTGGAAGAATATTTTCTTATTTCCAAAGATGAGCCTAGCAATATCAATGAAGCATGCAAAGATGAACATTGGATGGAAGCCATGAAATAATAACTAATGCAAATAGAGAAGAATGATACATGGGATCTTGTTCCTAGACCTGAAAACAAAAATGTGATCAGAACCAAGTGGGTGTTCCGGAATGAGCTAAATGAGCAAGGTGAAGTGGTCAGAAACAAAGCAAGACTGGTTTGCAAAGGGTACTCACAGATGGAAGTTATTGATTTTGAAGAAAAAATTTCCCCTATTGCTAGAATTGAAGTTGTAAGATTATTTCTTGCTTATGCTACTTTCAAGAATTATAAAGTCTATCAGATGGATGTAAAGTCAACATTTCTGAATGGTGAGCTAGAAGAAGAAGTCTATGTTTAACAATTGGATGGATTTCAATTGACTGATGAAAAATACTTGGTATGTTGATTGAAGAAAGCTTTGTATGGACTTAAGAAAGCTCCTAGAGCTTGGTATGCTAGATTGGATAAATACTTATTGAAGCTTGGATTCAATAAAGGTATTGCTGACAGCAGCCTGTATTTCAAGTTGGATCAAAATAAATAATTGATCATTGAAGTCTTTGTTGATGACATTATATTTTAAGGTGATGATGATTTGTGTATGAAGTTTGCTGATGAAATGAAAAGTGAGTTTGAAATGTCAATGATAGGAGAATTGAAATTCTTTTTAGGATTGAAAATTATGTCTGAGAATAAGTGGAATAATTAATAAGATAAACTAATGCACCAATGAAACATTAAATCAAAGGAAGCTAATTAAAAAGATAAAACAACTTAAATAATATAAGATTCCTTCAAAAGCGTTCCATTGTCCTCTATCTCCAAGGATTCAATGCAAGTTATTGGCTCTCAGTTGGTGTAAGCAATAGCTTGTTGGAATGACAACTTAGGAGAATGAGATTATGCAACAATGCATGTTCATTTCTAAATGATTTAAACTATGATATGAAACTAAGATGCTATGAACTTGAGATACTATGCTAAAATTCTGATTCAAATGAAACTATAATAACTGTACTAAATTCATAAAATATAGGATCCTTTTCAACTCACAAGAGGGTTGTATTTATAGATTTTTGGAGGCAAGAATCTAATTGGCAAAGATCAACGGTTGAATTCAAACCTTTCAAGATGAACGGTGAGAGATTGAGAAGGTTGAGAGAAAGATGGAAGGTTGAGAGAATAATGGGAGATGTTTCCTCCTACACAACCTTCTCCATTCAAAAATGAAGGAAATTTGTCATTTGTGCACTTCATTTATGAGGAGTTAGTTGGTAGTTGAGGATAAATCCCTAATTAAATAAATAAATTTATTTAATTACATGTGACAATAAATTTAGAAGCTTCCATAATTTTAAATATTTAATATTTAATTATGTGTGAGAGATGAAAAGGAAAGTAATTAAATATTTACAATATTTAATTAAGTGTGAGATGAGGAAAGTTTCTAATTAAACATTTAGAATATTTAATTAAATGTGAAGTGAAGAAGAATATTCTATAATTTGAAAATTCAAATTTAGAATCATGATAATTAATATAAATAAATAATGAAATTTATTTTATTTAATTAAGAGGAAGATAGCCATAATTAAATAAACTTGTTTATTTAATTAAATTAGAAGAATTAGAAAAATGATCAATATAAATAGATAATTAAATTTATTTATATGTAGATGACTTTAGAAGATTAATTAAATAATTCATATTTAATTAATTAACAAGTTTGATTAACTGTGACCATTTTTAGATGTGTACATTTTGCCCCTCTTTGAAGTGATGTGTTTTATGCATTGCTTCAAAGAATTTTTCAGATAACGAAAATTTTGCCCTTGATTTTGAAAAATTGACTGATAATGTTATATGCCCCTCGGGAGATAAATCGCATAATTTGAATGATGATGATGATGGTGATGAAAGAATTCGGATGATTTTTGGATAGAATTCATCAATTTATCTCTCAAAATAGCATGTTGGATAGTAAAAATAAAAATAACTTCCCTTTTTTTACCCCCTTAAAAGGTGGAAAAGGTAAAAAGTCATTGTCATTTGAACAATAGCCTTTTGCAGTTTTAAAAGCTCTGAGAGAGATTTTCAAGATGTTGATCCACTATGAGCATCACCGATTCAAGCAAGCCCGCTAGCATATGGACCTCTAGTAAGATTGCGTGATCCTCTTTTGTGAATTTTTAATGAATTTTTGATGATTTTTTATTTTTTTTGTATTTTCAAATTTCTGCTTTAGCGCATAGGATTCTGATTTAGCGCATGTGAGCCTTAGATTAGCACATAGGATAGATAGAATAGCGCATCCAACCTTGCCCATTGATGAATTGTTTTAGCGCATAGATGAAATAGCGCATATGATTGATAGAATAGCGCATACGATGCTCACATAGCGCATATACTAGAATAGTGCATACACTAGATAGATTAGCACATATCCTTGATAATATAATGCATAGATGAATTAGCGCATACAATCTTTGTTTTAGCTCATCCATGGATAAATTAGCGCATTGACAATTTAGCGCATTGATGAACTGTTTTAGTGCATCCATGAATTTTTGCTAATTTTGCAATTTTTGAGATTGATTTGATGCTTGCTTGATAATTGTTGTTGTATTAGACAATTGATGTGATGATTTTGAATAACACCAAGGATAGAGTAACTTGATTGTGATGATGATCTGATAAATTTTTCTTCGTGCTTGAAGAACAAATAGTAAAATGATTCTGATAAATTTGTTTTCATGATTGAAAAACAAATAGTAATGATATTGATATGGAGCCGATTGGTTGTTAAATTTGTTTCCATGTTTGATGAAAAACAAATAGTAGAAATTGATAAATTTGTCTTCCGTCTTGAAGAACAAATAATAATGAATATGTTGTTGATGTTGATATGATTCACTTGCTTGATTGACATGATTTTCTTGATAATTTTGATATTCCTTGCTGATTATTTGATCTTGATGCATTTGATGTTTATAGGAGGATTTCAATATCCTCCAGATCAGAGAGAGATTTCCTCGTACATGGGAGATGATTCCTAGACTATCTCAGGTAGAGATAGGGGTGATTGTTAGATGTGGGTTGGGTTCACTTCTCAGGATCCCACAGTATAGGGTCAACAAGGCACTGTTGACTGCATTAGCCAAGAGATGGCATAGTGAGCATAATACCTTGCACTTACTAACTAGAGAGATTACTATTATACCCGAGGATGTGTATAGGATTTTAGGTATCCCAGTAGTTGGTGAGCTTTTGATTTATAATCACAAGGAGATTAGAGGGACAGATGCCTTATGGAGAGTCTTCCAGGATCCTCATGTCGGTGGATATGAAGTTGCATGGAGAGACATGGTTCAAAGTTATTCCCCACTTCCGTCAATTCTAGCAGGTTTCATTGGTGGCTTCCTTTTTCCTAATCGCGGGTCAAAGGGAATATCAGTAGGCTAGGGTCAGATTTTGGAGGACATGATCCTCCATTAGACTAGGTATGCATGGGGATCCTGCATGCTTTCCCATCTATACCATGATCTTCATCAGGTGGTATATACAGATGGGAAGTGTATATCATTTGGGGTTATCTTCTTTAGATTTGGGCATGGGAGCACATCACCATCACCTACCCTATTGTACAGAGAGATCGCGTGCTTGGCTATCCATATGTATATGCGTACATAGGTCCCCTTGTCTAGCCTATGCTAGGCAAGTTAGAGTACGAGTGGTGTATATTGGATGATATGGATATAATCATTTGGAGACCGTATCTAGACTATCATGCATGTGATGAGGATGATATGGAGTTGCCTTATTGTGGGATAGCGAGATACATGATAGGCCACACCCCCTTCATTATTGAGCAATTTTTAATTATGCGGGTACTTAGGTAGCACAAACGAGTTCAAATGATTCCACAGGGTGTGGCCCATTATGCTAGACGCCAAGAGGATGTTCTAGAGTGGAGTCCTTTCATTATATATGAGGCAGTGAGGGTAGAGTATACTGAGCTTCAGCCAGAGTTTTGGTTCATTCATCAAGAGGTTATAGATGCACATATGACGAATGATTATGTTGCCTACTTCTACTCACATTCGTTTCCTAGGTTGACTAGTCTAGATGAGGCTACTCCACTATTAGGTGGACCAATTATACGATAGGAACGATAGCAACCATAGGCACAGGGAGAGGTCGGGGCACAAGCATAGGCATAGGAATAGCTAGGGCAGCCAAATGGGGCAGAGGATATAGGCGGAGTGACCATGGAAATCAATGAGGAGGAGGATTCAGACAACTCTGATGATAGCAATGATGATGGGGATGACAGAGGTGGTGGGGGTGGTAGATAGAGATTTTTCTTTAATGTTCCCTTTAGGATGAGGCCACGCACAACTAGAGTGGTGAATCAATCAAATACTTTGGCTCCATGTATTACTATCAAAGCTCCATCACAGGGATAGATGGATATTCTGCAGGAAGAGGTTCAAACTCTTCGAAGTTAGCTAGTATAAGCACAGGTCACCATTAGCCAGTTATAGATGTAGATTGCATAGCCACCACCTCTTGACCCATAGGTAACCTAACTTATAGCAGAGTGAGACAACTTCAGAGGAGTGGTGCATTTAGGTAGAGGGAGTAGTAGAGAGACTTCTGAGGTTAGTTGAGATCACCTCCATTGGAGAGGTTGTGGTAGAGGGATTGGAGACTTCTCGATAGACAGAGTACTATAGGATGAGATACTTTGAGGCAGTACCCACTGAGTAGAGGATAGCCTACATGTAGTCAAGCACTCAGTCATGGATCCATTCACACAGTCACACTAGGAGTGCTACCAGGAGTGTGGGATAGCCTGTCAGATAAAAGATCGATGCTTTTGGCAGCAGAGACCTAGCGAGACCCACCACCTCTGGAGGTAGTAGTAGTCATGCTCCACATCCAGATGCCCCTCAGTGAAAATTATGGATACACCTTGCCATTCTATTTTACATATTTCTTATTCAAACATTTGATATCTTTGTACACATGGACATTTATTTTGATGAGAATATGATATGCAGTGGTGATTTGATATGCACGTGTTATTGATTTATGTATGCATTTTGGCTTTTATATGTTATGTGGTTTATGATTATGCATTCTTATGGATGATGATATATGCAATTTGATATGATCTATAATGATGATGCATTTGTTTTACTGCAATGTATGCTTATAGGATAATGATGCAAATTTTATAATGTAAAGGATGATTTGATGAATATGCTTTATGATTGGATGATCCTATGAAATGATTTCTAACATGATGATATGATGTAATATAAATGATTTTCCTACATGATGTATGTAATGAATGAAATTTATGCATCTTTTTTCTTCTTTATCAATGTATGATTATGCAAATGATGTTTAATGATAAATGATGTGAAAATGAGGTGAAATATAAATGATGAGATGAATGATTAAAAAATGGTATGCAATAATGAATGATATGCACATGATATGTAAATGATATGTAAATGATGTGATGCAATCTAATATGGATAATGATTATGATAAAATGAATAAGACCTAATAATGATAATGATGAATAATGATACAAATGATGTGATAATGGAAATATACAAATGTAAATGAAATGATAATGATAACCTAAATGATAAATGATAAAAAAATTGATAATGAAATGAGATGCAATAAATTTCTAGTGTACTCAATTCACATCTTAAAAGATATATGAAGTATTTCAAACCTCCAAAAATCTATCATACAGCCCCAAATGCAAATCTAAATGAATCATGCAAACCTAGAATGCAAAAAAATGAACCAATCTCCTGTTTTTTATTCCATGAGCCAATGTTGTGTGTAATTTTCATAATTGAGCCTTTTGATATGTTGAAAGTTAGTACAAGAATCAAAGAGGATATTAGCACCAATGATGACTTGAGTACTGCTTCCATGATGTTTGATGTAGCAAGTTAATACAAGCATTGAGGTATAATTGAACCAAGATGACCTCAGTATTTCTTGCATAAATAGATAAAAGTTAAACATTTTCTTATGCAAATTCTGAAATGTCATAAATGATACGATGTAGAGCATGTCCCACGATAATTTTTCACAATACTAGTGATTAGCTTTCAGACAGCAGCCAGAGAAAAATCATACTCCTTTCCTATGATTCTAGTTCAGTACATCATTGAACCACTCCAAAGATATGATATCATCAAATGTCAAAACAATAATTCAACTTATGCCTTAAGTTTGTCATTCATTTTATTCAAATTAAGATCATCCAATTTGTTTCATTTTTCTATCAAACAGTCGTTTAGACCCAATTTTGAATGGATAATTTATTGTTTCTGATATTCCAATACTTGACACATGTTGTCATTTATCTGCCAAAAAAGTCCCAAAAAGCAAATTTCCCCCAATGATCCTACACTCTGACTCCTGATTAGACACAACTACTACTAAGGATAACATTAATCATCAAGCCATGATGAAATCCTTGTTGTTTCAAGCAAATGTTGGGACGCATGATGTGGATGTGATGGCTAGGCATGTATGTGATGTCGATGAAAGATGGATATGTATAATGTATCCTAATAGATGAGAGAGCCAACCAAATCACAAATAGTGCACGTTTGCTAGGTTTTCACCATTTGTTTTTATTGCTTTTTCCGCTTTTTATTTTATTTTTTTGTATTTTTCTCTTTTTGATTTTTTTTTGTATTTTTGCTATGTCAAAAGATGCCTATTTGCCAGGTTTTCACCCTAATGACACATTTTCCAGTTTTTTATGAATTTTTTCATGACTCTTTATAATGTTTTTGATATTTTTCTAGGACTTTTTATACTATTTTTGATATTTTTCAAGCATAAAATTTCTTCAAGTGAATGTTGTTGGTCGGATCTTCAAACGGGTCCCCTTCTGATGTTGACAACTGATATGCCCCCGATCCATATGTTGCAATGATAATGAATGGGCCCAACCAATTTGGCTCAAACTTGCCTTTTTTTTCCCGATCCTACTGATTACGAGGGTTTTCTTTGAGAACTAAGTCACCCACTTGAAAATCTCATGGTTTGACTTTGTGATTGTAGCTACAGGACATAACTTTTTGATATCCCTTTAAATGATTAGTTGCATTTTGACATCGTTCATCAAGCAGTTCTAGCTCTTACAATCTTGATACTCTGTAATCTTCATCATTTATTAGCCCCTTTAGTGATACTTGAAGCAAGGGAATCTCAAATTCTCATGGAAAAATAGCTTATGCTCCATAAACCAAGGCATATGGGGTAGCACCTATTGGTGTGTGAATACTTGTTCTATATGCCCATAATGTTGGATTAATTGGACATGCCAATCATGGCCAACATCATTTACTGTTTTCTTCAAAATCTTCAAAATTGTTTTGTTTGAAGCCTCTGCTTGGCCATTTCCCTGTGGATAATAAGGTGTAGAGAACCTGTGTTGGATGTGAAATCTTTCACAAAGTTCATCAATATCTTGATTTTTAAAAGGTCTTCCATTATCTATAATAATGGAGTTGGGAATTTCATACCGACAGATAATATAATTCAAAATGAATGATGAAATTTGTTTGCCAGTAACAGTTATTAGGGGAACAACTTCAATCCACTTAGTAAAGTACTCAGTGGCTGTGATAATGAACTTGTGTCCATTTGATGATGATGGATGTAGCTTGCCAACTAGATCTAATCCCCAGTAAGAAAAATGCCATGTTGTGGTAAAGGGTTGTAATTCTTGAGCAAGAGCATGAATGAGATTCCCATGAATTTGACATTTTGAACATTTTTTCACAAAGATGAATGATTCTTTTTCCATGGTCAGCCAATAGTAACCCATTCTAACAAGTTTCTTCGCTAAGGTTAGTCCACTTGAATGAGTCCCACAAATACCACCATGTACCTCTTATAAGGCCTTTTCTGATTCATCACGTTTGAGAGATCAAAGGAGGGTACCATCAAGACCACATCAGTACAAGACGTCAGCAATTAAGGTGTAACGAGAAGATTGACATATGAAATTCCTTTTCTAATTTCTAGACAAATCTAGGGGAAAAGTGGTATCTTTTAGATAAGTATAGATTTTTCCATACAAGGGACAATTAGAACTGGTTAAGTGACAAATGATTTGGGTTTCCAAATTATCATAGGTGGGAGAAAACAATTGTTCCATCGGGAAATCATACCGTACTTCATTCTCTGACAATTAGAGCAGTGATGCAATTATAGCCATAGCATCTGTAGCTTTATTATCAGTACGCGGAATTTGTGTAAACTTGATATCAACAAAGTATTTCTTGAAATCATCCACCATTTTCTTGTAAGGCATTAACTTGTCATCTTTAGTTTGATATTCATCATTGATTTGGTTTATGAAAATTTGTGAATCACCAAAAACTTGTAGTTCTGTTATTTTCCAGTCTAATGCAATTCTCATTCCAATTAATAGTGCCTCATACTCAGCTATGTTATTTGTGCAAGGAAACATTAGCCAATAAGATTTTGGAATTGTATGTCCTTGAGGTGTGATGAAAATAATTCCTACCCCCGAACCATGTTGAGTGTAGAAGCCATCAAAATAGAGTGCCCATGACTGCTTAATGGTTGTTGTGAATACATCAGCATCAGGAAAATCAATGTGTATTGGATGTTCTGCTTGCATTGGTGCCTCTGCCAACTGATATGCTATTACCTATCCTTTTATAGCCTTTCGATCCACATAATGAATTTCAAACTCACTTAGGATCATGACCCATTTAGCCAATCTACTAGTTAAGGTTGCCTTAGAAGATATTTTAGTGGATTAATCTTAGCCACAAGCTCTATTGTATGAGTTAGCATATAGTGTCAAAAATTTTGAGAAGTGAACACTACTGCTAAGCAAGCTTTTTCAATGAAGGTGTAATTTAGTTCATGGCTTGTCAAAGTTTGACTAATGTAATATATTTCTTGCTCCTTTCTTTTTTTGTCTTCCTATGCCAATAATGCTCCCAAGGACACTTTCGTGGAAAAAATATACAATATGTGTGGTTCACCTTGCACTGGTGGAATCAAAACTGGTGGACTCATTAGATAATGCTTTATTTGATTAAACGTTGCTTCACATTTATCTTCCCATTTTAATGAGCATTCTTATGTAAGAGATGAGTGAATGGTAAACTCTCATTTGCCAGTTGCGCGATGAATCTCCTGATGGATTACAACCATCCCTACAATGAGCACAATTCACTGATGTTCCTTGGTGGTGGTGGCATATCGAGGATTTCTTATACCTTTGCTGGATCCAATTCAATTCCCTTTTCTGACACAATATATCCTAGAAGCTTTCCAGATTTCACCCCAAAGACACATTTCTTTGGATTAAGTCTCATTTTGAATTTTTCCATCCTGTTAAAATTTTTAGATAAGATATCTAAATGTTCTTCTTTTGTGTGTGATTTGGCTAGAAGATCATTGACATAATCCTCCATGAATGTGTGCATCATGTCATGAAAAATTGTAGTCATTGCTCTTTGATAAGTAGCTCCTGCATTCTTGAGTCCAAATGGTATTACATTCCAACAATATGTACTGCAAGGACATGTGAACGTTGTTTTATCTTGATCTTCAGGTGCAATATTTATCTGGTTGTATCCTAAAAATCCATCCATTAGTGAATACATAGCATGTTCAATAGTCAAATCCACAATCATATCTATGTTTGGCAGAGGGAAATCGTCTTTAGGGCATGCCTTATTTAAATCCCTGAAATCTGTATAAATTATGATTCTTCCATCTGGCTTTGATATAGGCACGATATTTGAGATCCATTCTGCATAGTCTATAGACCAAATGAATCTGACATCTAACGGCTTCTTTAACTCCTCCTTGACTAATAATGCAACATGTGGATGCATTTTTTTGAGTTTTTGCTTCACAGGTTTTTCCCCCGGCATGATAGATAAATGATGTATGATGAGGTCAAGATCCAATCCAGGCATATCCACGTAGGACCATGCAAAATTGATTTGATTGTTCTTGATAAATTCTGTGAATCCAGAGATTTCCTCTTTTGTTAGTGATGCAACAAGTTGCAAGACTATGGGCTATTCCATAGTACCTAAATTGATCGCCACTATTGGTTCTATTAAAATAGAAGACCTTTCATGATAATGCTCAAGGAGAGTGTCAATTTTCCCATCTTCCAATGCATTTGAAAGGTTTTCACCATTAGATATGCTTTTTATTTTTCTCTTTTCATGATCTAATATTGCCTTTGTTAGGTTTTCACCATTAGATCTTTCTTTTATGTTATTAATTTTGTAGCTGAGAAACTTGGCACTTTTCTGTCTGAAACTTTGATCTTGTGATTTGCTGGTGGAACTTGTTTCTAGTTTGGATGAACAAAGAAATTTTATTATGAATTCATCATCGGGAAAAGTTGGGATATCAATTGGTGCAATTTGTTCCCAATCAATGAGATCAGGATGGACCAAGGGAAATGGATTATTAGTTTGGGTAAGGTCACTAGCCATTAGGGTCATGATGTTATCATCACTTTTGTTATGGGAAAGATCTATGATGGTATCCTCTTGTTGATGATTTGTCTCACTTTGAACCGAATCATCCTCACTCGAGTCATGATCGCTTAGTAGAACGTAATCAAGTGGAAGCCTTGAGCTTTCCCCTGGTATGAATGTAGGTATGAATTTTTGTATGACATCCACCTATTTATCTTTCCAGAATGTATCATCAAAGATGTTGTCCCATTCATATTCATTGGATTTAGTGTCAGAATTGTCTTCTTGAATTCTAAGAATTGTTTCAGCTAACTCCTCATTGGATGTTCTTTGTACCACTTTTTCCTTTGTATCCTCATTGGATGTTCTTTGTGCTAATTTTTCCTTTGTATCCTCACCATATCCTAACCCATTTTTATCCTTTAGGTGCATTGTTTTTAGTTGGATAGGTTCAACAATACCCTCCTTTCTTTTGCCTATAGGGCCATTCCCTTCATAACCCATTTGTTGCATTATTGTATAACCTTTTCCATATTGCTCTATGGGTAACTTGACATGTTGCATTGATTAATCTTCATCTTTATAGAGCCAATCAAGGATAGCTCTATCTTCCATTTCATTTTCTTTGATAAATATTCCATCAAACATGGTGATGGGAACTGAAGCTTGTGTGCCTGAGGCTAAAGCTGTTGTAGCCTATTGTATGGATGTTGATGGTTGACCATGAGATCTTGGGGACATAGGTAGATTAGAGAGACAAGGAATATTCTCCCACCCCATTATCTTTTAATTTTAGCTTGGTGCCAAAATTACTTATCATTTCTCTTGTTTTCTCATTGTGTTTAGAGGTAGAAATGGCCAAAGCCTCTCTATTATGTGGGAAAAATGTGTCCTCGGTTGCTCTAAGGTTGGAACAAGTCTAACTGCTAATGTGATCAGATGGTATTGTTACTTCTTGTCCATCATATGGAAACTTCAATCATTGATGATAAGTGGATGGAACTGCTTGCATCTCATGGATCCATGGGCGACCCAAGAGTATGTTATAAAATAGATCCCAATCTAGAACCTAACAAAAGGTATTCTTCACAACAGGTCCCACTCTGATTGGTAACATAATGAGGCCTTTGGAAGCTCTTTCCTCATCATCATATGCTTTGATCATAATTTTCCTTTGTGGATCTATAGATTCTTCTGAATATCCTAAAGAAAGGACCAATTTCAAAGTACAAATGTTTAATCTGGCTCCCTCATCTATTACGACACGTCTAATTCAGGCTTTATGAACCATGACCTCTAGATAAAGTGAAGAATTATGGGGATGGGTCATGGACAACTCATCCTTCTTAGTAAAGGATAAACATGTGGGTGAGGAAAAGTGTCCCACCATGGCTTGAAATTTATTGATATCCAGATCAGGAGACATAGTTGTGTCTGCCTTTTCTAGAATGTCCTTATGTGCGGGTAATGTTTTTAGGAGCTCCAAGATGGAAATTTGGGCCGATTTTTTTCGTAGTTGATCGACCAAATTGTATTGATTTGGAGGGGGAATTGTCGCCTTAGATGAACTTCCCTTTACAATGATTTTGGCTTGTCCCCTTGTTGTAGTGTTGACCTCTCAATATTCTTGTTTTCCTTTTATTCTGATAGCATCGATTTGTTGATCGTCAGTATAAATATGATTGATAATGGTGTCATAGACATGATTCACATTCTTGCCTTTGTCTCCCGAAGATTCCCATTTTTTATAATTGGGGAGTGGATCCTTGAATTCCTAATGATCATCGTTAGAATTATGTCCCTCAACCGTTATGGTACGGTTATCAATCAAATCCTGAACGAGATTCTTTAACCCTTGGCAATTATTACACCTATGATATTTGCAAAAGTGTGAGTCATTCCATGATGGTGGTTTAGCTCAAGGCTCATAATATCTTTGTAGTGGAAATTTAATAGCGTTTTGATTCAACAGCTTTTTAAGAATGGATTCTAAGGATTGGCCCAAGGGAGTAAAACTCCGTCAATTTGAGAAAAATTGAGATCTAGGCGTGTTTGAATTTTGATTATTGCCAAGATTATAACCATGATTGTTGGTCACATTTCCTTGATTGGAACTATTTCCTTGGTTAGTACAATTTCCAGCATTATTGCTATGTTGAACCCCTGATACACTGAGAATGGTAGGTTTTATATTCACGTTGTTAGCATCTACCACCCCATCATTCACAACATTTTTATTTTGAGTCCAAAATCATGATTTGTCGTCGTTGTTGCTATTGTTGTTGTTGTTGTACAAATTTGGAATTTCTTTATCAAGCTTTAAAACTCCACACTTAACTAAGGCACCTTCAATGGTAGTTTCATTTTCAATCAATTTTTCAAATGATTCAAGACAGTGAAGGTTTAGCCTATAACTCATCTCTTGATTCAGATTGTCGATAAAGATCTCCATCTTTTCCTTTTCAGGAATAGGACGGGAATATCTGGCAAACAACCTTCTCCACCTTTGTAAAAATATGGTGAAGGATTCCCCTATCTTTTGTTTTACTATACATAAATCAAGCATGGTTATATGGTGTTTGATATTGTAGGAGTATTGCGATATGAATTTATTTATTAACTCCTCAAATGTTCTAATGGGGGGAGTGATCTTGGAAAGCCACTCCATGGATTGTCCACCCAGACTTTGTGGAAACAATCACATTAGGTTGGTATCTTCATGAGCGAATTCTAAGCTCATATTTCAAAAATCCCTCACATGAACAATGGGATCCGTTTTCCCATTATACCTATCAAACTTTTGGATTTTGAAATGTTTTTGAAAAGGAGTCATTTGAAGACTCTTGTCAAATGGATATGGGTAGATATCATCGAAAACATACTTCATTGTTGTACCCCCTTGAATTTCCTTTATTTTCCCTTGTAAGGCTCTTATCTATTGAGTAAGAGCACTAAAATCATGAAGACGGGCTTCAGGATTTTCTCTAATCCCTTCCATGTCAAAATCAATAGGTAACTTAGCTCCTTGATTAGCTAACAAAAGGAAATATCTTTCCTTTTTTCGTTCCAAAACTCTATCCATGAGAGTATGGAATTGAGGATCTTGTTCTGCTTCTTGAAGCATTTCTTCTATTATCTCATCTCTATTAGGATTATTCCCAATGTGAATTTTGTGAAAAGTATTTTCCTCCTTATCACCATTATTGTTTTTATCACCCATGTTCCTTAATGTATTTTCCCTTTCGTCTCCTTTTATGTGCTTTCGAGATCTTGTGACAACAGGCATAAGCTTTTACCAAATTTCCACTAACTTTGATCAAAAGAATGAAATGGTGCAATTTTGATGGATATCTAAGTCTAAATAGAATGAAGATTCTATTGATATGACTTATGAAATTTCTAATCTTTAGCTCGTGATTCCCTGATTGAAAGGATGATAATCCTGTTTGTGGGAATTAAACCAAAAATCAAAAATAAAGATGATTTTTCACTTTGTGAGGTTTGATCGTAGTTTTGTAAAAATAAGGATCTTGACAAATGCCTAATGTTTCCTAAGCTCTCTACTACAGAAATTGATTAGGTCGATTAGAGTACACAATTGTTGGTTGGGGAATGAAAGAGGAACGAATAGGCTAACTGTGATTATGCCTTTGAGAAAGAGCTCTTCTTTGAAAGAAAGCTCGTGAGTATAATGGTTCTAAAGAAAAATCATCAATGAAACCTCTAACAAAGTCATGATATCGATGAATAAGGTTTACGTGCTCAAGCAAAACCTTTCGAATTTGGTATAAAAATTTCCTCTTTTTCAATAACTTCTTATAACTAAGATATTTCTTTGGCTTCTTAATCTTCTTCTTTAGGGACTTCTTGGCAAAAGTTGCAGACTTCCAGACCCTGAGCATAGAAAAATACTAGACTGAGATGGCATATTTTTGGGTGTCAGAAAATTATCCTGGCTCGAAATACAGATGCACTTAAATTTTCAGTAGATGCTACGTTGGACTGTTGCAGGTATGCACTAAAATAGATCACATATGTGCTAAAACAAAGCATGTATGCACTAAAACAGAGCATAGATGCGCTAAAATAGAGCATGAATGCGCTGAAACAGAGCACAGATGCGCTAAAACATAGCATAAATGTGCCGAAATAGAGAAAAGATGTGCTAAAACATACCAGGGATGTGCTAAACTATCCAATTACTACATTGAGACAGACATGTTTTGACAGTTTGATTTTTTGGATGATCTTTATCTGATTTAAATTTGGAAAAACATGACATATAGTAGAAAATAGTTGTTTTGCAAATCCTAAAATCTAACAAAGAGTGTATGTTCTTGAGATTTTTATGGGATTGAACAAAATAGGCACTTCAAATAGACTCACTCTTATTTGTCAAAAAGGTCATCATAGGAACCATAGCCCACATCTTAAAATTGTGTCAACTCACATAGTCATGTCACCCCCTAGAGGGCACCCATGTTTTTGTCTTTCCCAAGTGCATACTCAAGGGTAGATTTTTTGATCCCTTGAGAAAACAATCTGTGGCAGTTATATGGTGAGTGTCTTGGGGGCAGATTCTTCCCTCCCATTGCATTGTGTTTAATATGATGTTTGGATACTGACACGGTTGGCTTTCTACACTATGGTTCATAATAAAGCTATCCATTCAGCGTAGCAATAGATAAACTCCCTCAAGAGACCTCCCAATATTTAGAAAAAATATTTTGGGGATGGTTATCTTGCTCACTTCCATTGAATATGGGTTTTCCCAAAATTCACTTTTGATTAGAGTGGGTTGGAAAACTTGGCTTTCGTTGTTCCCACTTAAGTCGTTCCTGTAGGGTGAGTACTTTTTCCCACTACGGAAGGCCTTCTAAAGGATGTAATAAAGCATGAATTGCATAAAATGAAAAAGGTATCTCTAGTGTTTTGGTCACCCAGTAAAGGGGAGAGCATAAACCTATTACCCAAAAATCACAGCAAACAAGTGGTTCAGTTTTAAATACAAATGATAATTTCTACACTAAGTGAATATGTTGCTTCACAACAAACATTGGATTCATTTTAACCAAGCAAAAATAAAATTTGGTGACTATCCTAGGATTGGTTAATTCTAGAATTAAGTGACTAGCCTAGGATTGATTCATTTTACTTTAAAACTAAATAGAAAAATCTTTGTCTGCGGATGGCGTCAGAATCAGGATTTATTTTTACACCCCCAATATGCGCTAAAAGATCTGGAAAATGTGCTAAAACAATTAAAAAATGCGCTAAAGGAAAAAACAAGGATGCACTAAAATAGTCAATAAATATGCTAAAGGAACTAGCAAATGCGCTAAAACAGTCGTCGTATGCACCAAAACAGAGCTCGTATGCGCTAAACCACAGCTTGTATGCGCTAAACTGAAGCTCCAGTCCGTCACCTATCAGAAAATCTCCAATAAAAATATTAAAAATGGGGCAAGGCCCGACGGTGGGTGCCAAAAATGTGTGTGAGAATAAGTGGACTAATTAATAAGATAAACTAACACACCAATGAAACATTAAATCAAAGGAAACTAATTAAAAAGATAAAACAAACTCTAAATAACAGCATATTCCTTCAAAAGCATTCCATTGTCCTCTATCTCCAAGGATTTGATGCAAGTTACTAGCTCTCAGTTGGTGTAAGCAACAGCTTGTTGGAATGACAACTTAGGAGAATGAGATTATGCAACAATGCATGTTCATTTCTAAATGATTTAAACTATGATATGAAACTAAGATGCTATGAACTTGAGATACTATGCTAAAATTCCGATTCGAATGCAACTATAATAAGTGTGCTAAATTCACAAAATCTAGGATCCTTTTCAACTCACAAGAGGGTTGTATTTATAAATTTTTGGAGGCAAGAATCTAGTTGGCAAAGATCAACGGTTGAATTCAAACCTGTCAAGATGATCGGTGAGAGATTGAGAAGTTGAGAGAAAGATGGAAGGTTGAGAGAATAATGGGAGATGTTTCCTCCTACACAACCTTCTCCATTCAAAAATGAAGGTAAGTTGCCATTTGTGCACTTCATTTATGAGGAGTTGGTAGTTGAGGATAAATCCCTAATTAAATAAATAAATTTAATTAATTACATGTAAACAATAAATTTAGAAGCTTCCATAATTTTAAATATTTAATATTTAATTATGTGTGAGAGATTGAAGAAAGCTTTGTATGGACTTAAGCAAGTTCCTAGAGCTTGGTATGCTACATTGGATAAATATTTATTGAAGCTTGGATTCAATAAAGGTACTGCTGACAACAATCTGTATTTCAAGTTGGATCAGAATAAATAATTGATCATTGACGTCTTTTTTTATGGCTTTATATTTTAAGGTGATGATGATTTGTGTATGAAGCTTGTTGATGAAATGAAAAGTAAGTTTGAAATGTTAATGAGAGGAGAATTGAAATTCTTTTTAGGATTGAAAATAACTCAATTAGATGATGGAATTTTCATATCTCAGTCTAAGTATGTGAAAGAGATACTGAAAAAGTTTGGCATGGAAGATTTAAAGCTAGTTGGTACACCTATGATAACCGGATGCAAAATTACATAGAATGATGATTCTCCTAAAGAAAATCAGACAAGATATAGGTCAATGATTGGTGGATTACTCTATTTCACTCAGACCAGGCCAAATATAATGAATGTTGTATGCATGGTTTCTAGATTTCAAGTTGATCCTAAAGAATCTCATGTAACTGTTGTGAAAAGAATTTTCAGATACCTGGAAGGGATAGTTGATCTTGGTCTTTGGTATCCTAGGGATGATGATCTTATCCTAAATGCTTTCACTGATGTTGATTGGGTAGGAGATGTGGATGAAAGGAAGAGTACTAGTGGTGGTGCATTCTTCTTAGGGAAGAAATTGATATCTTGGCTAAGCAAAAAGCCTAATTTTGTTTCATTATCTATTATTGAGGCAGAATATATTGTTGTTGCAAATAGTTGTACCCAAGTATTGTGGATGAAGCAAATGTTGAGAGACGTTAGAATTGAGTATGAGAACCCACTGCCATATTTTGTGACAATTCACGTGCCATTAATATTTCCAAGAATCTAGTTTTACATTCAAAGACAAAGCATATATCCATCAAATATCACTTTTTGAGAGATAAAGTGAGTGACAAAGAAGTTAGATTGGATTACATACCTACCAAAGAGAAAATTGTAGATATCTTTACCAAGTCATTTCCTAAGGATACTTTTGAGTACCTCAAAGGCAAGTTAGGGGTGATTTCCCCTCTTGATTAGAACTAAGATGCAGGTCTTTACATCAATCTATGAATTCATAGCCATATCTTATTTTGGATTGATGTTGTGGTGGCTGCTACTCAGGGGGAGTAGTCAGATGATGTGTACCTTTTCCATTGATTTCAAAGGGGGAGAGAAACAATGTGAAAAATATGGGAGAGAAGAGCAATGAAGAGTGCACAATCTTAGGGGGAGATTTTTGGAGAAGAGTTAGTTGGGTTGATGGTATTATTTTTCACATCATGTGTTGCCATCAATGCCAAAGGGGGATATTGTTGGATGTTGTGGTTGCATTATTGATATGTGGTTTTCATTGATTTCAACACTATTAGCATTGATGATGCTTAAGGTTGTATATGTCGATGATATTGAAAAAATTGTAAAAATAATATTACTGGTAGCCAATGAAGTTGAGAAGGTCAGAATGTTGGAAAGTCTTGTACGTTGAAGATCTGAAGGTTTGCTTCAAAGGGTTTGTTGTTGAAGCTTTCTAGTATGTTGTCTGAAAGTTTCAAAGGTTCACATCAAGATTTGTGGAAGTTATGAAGAATTGTGCTCCTATAGTTATTCAGTTTCTGTAGATGGTGTTCTTGGATGAAGCGGATGAAATTCTGGTAATTTCATGTGTTGTGAATGTACCTATGATGTTCATGGATGATTCTAGATTGTACTCTATCCTTGTTGTACGTCTGCATTGATCGAAGTGTTTGTGATCAAAGATTTTTCTGATTTGTGCTTGAGTTTTCATGTTCTTGGCCAACATGATGATGTTAGCATGTTGTGGATCCATGAAGATTAATATTTTATTATTTTGCGTGTTTGAAGGTGTTTGTTTGGGTCCTCACTATTTTTTGACCGACTTGTTTTGGTGCACATTGAAATTTATTCATGTATTGAGGCCAACAATTGTAATCTATTCTTTTTTCGAGGTCGATTGAATAGTGGATGTAAATCCGTATAGAGGATATATAAGTGTTTATTTTCCTCATTTAGAGGCAATGCTCAGTGTGTGCAAGAGGTGTAGATGTGTGAATAAAGGTCAAATCATTCAGAGCAAAGAAGAGTGTGAAGAAGTTTGAGCAAAGCGTGGAAGAGTGTGTAGAATTTTTTGTGTGCCTAACTAGAACTATAATTAGGCTTTTGTAGAAGCTATTTTCTCGGTTCAACCTCATCAGATGGATTTAATCTGATTATTTTATGTAAGTCAGTGAGCCTTCCCTTTGAGCAATGTGCTCTAGGTAGTGCGCCTGAATGCAAGTGCATTCCCTTTTATTCTTCTTAATACTTATAACAGGGTATAACCTCATGGACTAACATCCACTGTGGTTTTTCCCCTAATAGGGTTTCTACGTATAAAATCATGTTGTTCATGTGTCTCTGATGTGTTATTAATTTATGCTTGCACTTTTATTTATTACATCTGAGATCTAAGGTTGATTAATGTTGCATAAGTTTGATTTTGGTAACAACTGATTCACCCCCACTCTCAGTTGTCTATCATTGTTTTTCCAACATAAATAAAGGTTTCACTATATTGGTTTTCTTGAAAGATCATTTTGAATACTTGATGCTAAAATTCATTCTTAATTCATACTATATTTTGACAAGGTTAAGACATTTGTAAGATTTTTTTGTATTGCTAGGTTGTACAAGCTACTTGACATGTTCACAACAACAATCACAACTTTTACAAATCATCCCAACAAGTTAGTCTACAGTAACATTTATAATGGTACAAGAGTAGCCTCAAACTTGCATCTTCCTTAAAACTGTAAGCTTCCTTCAAATCTGAAGAACCTACATGTGACACAAGTTTTCTTCTAAATCCAATGGGGTACTCACCACCCAACCTTAGATTGGAAAACCAATCACCCCCGATCTCGAAGGCCATCAAAGGAATCAGGATACAAACATTCATAGATCACACAACAACATTGAATACACACATTTATATACATTTAACACCCAAACCCAGGGATTCACATTCACATTGAATCTTTTCAAAGATTCAAGAAAGGGGGAGACTTAGGAGACATCACTACCCAATGGGGAAACATATATATATAAATATTTGTACGGTATCACAACTTCTCTCCATTTATCAATCCATCAAACTCCACAAAATAACTTGGGTACTCATACCCAAAAACTCCATACTCCAATAATGTGGGTACTCATACCCTAAATCCCCACCTTCTCAAAGGTTGGAGGTTTCCCCATTGGAGGTTCATCCTCTCTCAACCCCATACTTGGGAAGCTCTCAAAAAAACTATGAGAACCACCTCATACAACCCAACACTACTGAAAAAAAACACATAACAATACAATAATTACTCAAATAAATATTCACAATCTCTTCAACATTTAAAAAATTAAACCCAAAGAAACTAAAAGGGAATCAAAATCAACCTCTTACGCTATCTAAGGAATAAAAATGTGGAAGAGCTCCAAGCTTTTCCTCCAAACTTTTCACCCAAAAACTTCTACCAATAACCCAAACCAAAAATTGCAAAATCCAAGAAAAATCCAACCCCCTCAATAATCCAAGAAGAAAGAGATAAATAGAAGTCCCAAAATTTTATTTCCAAAACAACCCTTGCTTAAAGAATTAAAGATAAATGGGGATCTAATTGAAATTGATCCATTTATACCTCATTTCCAATACCAAATTCGTCACCCTTAAAACTAGGTTTTTTTGAGAGGTCATATCCTCTTTTTAGCTCAAGATATAACTTGAATTAAGTGCCTAACCCTTGGGTTAACACCCTAGAGGTTTAAGAAAGACAAAAAAAAACATAAAATAACCCTTTTCTCAACCCTTTTAATTCAATAAAAACTAAAAATCCCAAAATACTCTCAAATATAACCTTACATATAAAATACAACTTAAATACTTAAAAGAAACTTTATAATAAAATAGCATTCATGTTTCAAACCACTTTACAAAAATTAAGTCACATTAAGACTATAGTCCCTCTAAATGGACTATAGTCGGTGCTCACAGGGTTTACCACATTAGGTTCCTTGAAGACCTCCAATTCCATTGGCCATGGAATTTGTACCTACGCACTCAATTTCACACATTAATATGTCCAATCAAATTATATAATTAAACAAATCAAACATATATATTCACATCATACAATTTCCATCATATTTTAAATCACATAAGAATACCAATCCACAGTTATATCAATCTCATAGATTCATTATCATTTCATTCACCTAATAACATTTATTTTATTTTCATATAGTAACAATAATTCATAATTTCATCAATTTCATTTGAACTCAATAATTTACTCTCATCCCAATGTTGCAAGTAATAACCATATCACAATGATCATTTCATCAATTCTACTCATTCATCCATAATCATCAATAACATCAAATATAAGGTCTAACATTCAAATCATTATAATGTGAAATCAAATATAAAGTCTAATGTCTAAATCATCATAATACAAATAAAATTATAAATCATTAGTCTCTATCATAACATAATGTCTAATAATCCATACGAAAATTAAAATATGTCAATTCTAAAATGAATAAAGGAGAATAATATCTAGAATCATCAAGTGGGTCTCGCACACTTTAAAAATAAAATTAACAATGCAAAGGAATTTTTCATAGAAAATGAATGAGTGATACTTTTAGTATAACAATTTGTATTAACCATTACTATGTTGGATATACTTGGTTATTAAGACTCTAACATATAGAATGATTGTGTTGTTGTTTTATTTTTTTAGAATTATATCTTTTGAAAATTTTGAAACATAACTTTTTTTATTGTGTATGCATGTAAAATGGATATAATAGAAATATGCATAAAAATAGCTTAAATCAAACCGAAACGCATGCAAAAATCAAAAGATGGAATGTATTATGTTGAGTTTTTGAAGATTTGGATGTGCTTTCTCATGGAACAATAGAAATTCTAGCAGCATGACATTAGCATAAAAGATGTTGATGGAAATGGGATGGGAGGCCTCTCATTTATAGAAATGGAGGGATTGGATGCATTCAAGATGAATGGCTAGGATTGAATGAGAAGTTGGGGTTTGGATTGAAGTTGTAGTCATGTGACAAGTGTCACATGAGGGATAAGGGCTAGGTTTAAGGCAACATCCTTATATGGATAGATAGAATTAACAGGTGGGATATTAAATGAAGGGCTAAGATGAAAAGTTAGTTTTACTTTTTGGAAAAAGGCTAGACATGTGAAGGGGGCACTTGTCATTTGGTGAGAAGTTTAGATTGTGATCCATGTAAATGGAATCAATGGATACGATTAAATGGACAAGGATAGGGGATAAAGTGGAATTAAATAATAGAGAAGAAAAGAGTAGTGGGTATTAATTCGCATAAATTAATTAATTGATTGAAAATTAATTAATTAATTTAGTTGGAGGATTTGGGGATAAGGCTAGACTTAATTAAATAAATATAAAATTTATTTAATTAAAGGTGGGGAATAAAGAAAATGGATAAATTAATTAAATAAATAATAAATATTTAATTAATTAAATATTAGGATAAGGAATAAAGGGAATGGTGAGCGTTTGTGGCATCTGCTCTGTGAGTGTGCCCACCTGTGGTCATTGAGGCTTATGGTGCATGCTCGCTTTGGGATCTACATGCATTTGTGGGGCTTTGGAGTTTATTTTGTCTATCTGGATTGTTGTGTGGGGGGTGTTGTTTGTGTGTGGGGGCAAGATCGGTCCCTTGGTTTCTTTTTTCATGTTTTTCATGCTTCTTTGTTGGTTGGTGCACATCTATTTTCTGTGTGGGGATTTTGTTTCACATGCGAACAGTTCTTGGTGGAATCTTTCCCTTTCTTTGTTGGTGTGTAGTTTAGTCCAATGCATGGACCTCTTATTGACGGGGCCTTTGTGCTTCTCGGCCCTTTATGGTTGTGAGTTGTGGGTGGTCATCGCTTCCTTGGTGGATTGGTTTGGAGCCATGGCTAGGTAAGCTATATTCTTGGTGGTTGGAGTTCCCACCGACCCAAGGCCCCTTAGAATAGTAGGGTGGGGTCAGTCTCGAAACAAACCCCACAGACCCCACCCTACTATTCTAAGGGGCACCTTGGGTGGGAGGCAACCCCTAGCAGTCCCCCCACCTGCCCTAGGTGGGAGATAGGCGAGGCCCTTAGTACCGACCTGGGCTCCTAACCACCCAGGCTCCTAACCGCCCTATGCTTCACCACCGATGTCGATCGGGGATTTTTGCATGTGTGGTTGGTTTGGCTTGTAGCTACTAGGATTTTAGTGGGTGGCATTGCCTGGAAAGGGTTGTTGGGTGGGGCCATGATGGATTTGAATGTCGGGGTAAACGAGGTGATGGGGGATGGTGCTATGATGGAGATGGGTGACGAGGTTCCCATTGCATCTTCTTCTAGAGTGGGCTTGTTTACGAAGAGTGAGTTTAAATTGCAAAAATTTAATGATTACTTGGAAAGGGCTCAAGTGCATCCAGTGGTGGTGATTCAAAGGGAAGTGGTTACAAAAGATTTAGAATATTATAGCAAGCATGTTTTGATCTGCAAGTTTATGGGGATGAGAGTCTCTCTTCCTTTCCTTGACCCTTGGATTTAGAAGACATGGAACCTGGAGAGAGATTTCGATGTTCTATTAGTTGCAAATAATTTCTTTTTGGTGGATTTTTCATGCATTTTAGATCGAAATAAGGCTTTTGAGGGTGGCCCACAATTTTATAATTAGGTTGGACTATTCATTAAACCATGGCATGTGGGTTTTAATTCAGTGAAAGAGTTGTCATCCAAGGTCCCGGTTTGGGTTCGCTTGCCTTGACTGTCGCTTGAATGTTGGAGAAGAGATATATTGTAGTCAGTTTCCATGTTGGGAAAACCGATTGGCCCCTCTTAGCAGATTTTGGAGAAGAGGATTTTTTCATATGCATGTGTTTGTGTGGAGATTTATTTGAGTCAGCCTTTACCCAACTCTATTGATTTGATATTGGGGTCTAGCTCCTAGACTCAGCCGTTAGATTATGAAACTTTTTAGTTCAGATGCCATTTATGCCACGAGTATGGTCATATTCAGAGGAGGTGTCCTCGTGCTTCTGGTGCGGGTAGCTCAAGTAATGGGATGGCTCCATCAAATCCAAGATCTAGAAAGGGCAAAGAGCCCATGCAAGGGGTGAATCTAGATAAACATGGGTTTGTGCTTGTTAGGCCTTGAAATAAAAGCCAAGGTCAGAAGATGACTTTATGGGACCATTAGGAAGAGGAGACTTTTAATAGGCTTGATGTGCCAGATCACTTAGTTCATGAGGGTGGGATATCTCCTTACATGCATGTTGATGCTCTCTCTTTTATTGATCATAATCCTAAGCCTATGGTTGTTACTTCTTCGGCTCTTGTCCCTGTAGAGGCACTTGGGATGGTGAAGGATCTTTTTGTTCCTTCCCTTGATGTTGGGCTTGGGGACCCTTGCGTGATGGCTGGCACTTCTTTGGTCTCTATTGTTGTTGGTGCATGTCTTGCTAGAGTTTCAGGTTCTCGAGATTGTGGCATGGATAAAATTTCTACTTCTTCCCCTATTTTAGGTGTGCAAAAAAAGCCCCTAAAGAAGAGTGCTCTTGATAAGTCCCAGAAGGTGGGTAGGAAGAAGGATCAAGAGAAAGTTAAGATGGCTGGTGAGATGTTGGTTGGATCTAGGTCAGTGAAGACATTGGATACCCACTTCTCCCACCCTTCACAATGATTTTTTTTATCATGGAATATAAGGGGTATGAATAGCATCCCTAGACAAAAGGCTATTCAAGACTTGGTTCGGGCTCATTCTCTGGATTTGGTTTTCCTCCAAAAGATGAAGTTATTTATGGATAGTACACAGTGTGCATTTAAGAACTAGAATAGAGGGCTATGCTAATGTGTGGGTGCACAGGGTAGCTCTGGGGGTCTTGCTTTCTTCTGGGATCCTTGAAAAAATTCTCCTTTTTGGTGGATCTCTAGTATATTCTCCATTTCTCTGGTTGCGATTAGTTTGGAGAAGGGGGAAAGAATTTTTCTTTCCAGCTTTTATGTTCCGATGGATGTTCCTGGTAAGATTCTCTTGTGGTCTCATATCAATTTTTTGAGATCGTTGGATCCTTTCCTTCCCTGGATTATGGTAGCTTACTTCAATGCAATTTCTTCTCTAGAGGAAAAAAGGGGGGTGTGCCTCATTTGGACCCCTCCCTCGATCTTCTAAGGGATAATTTTTCTTGGCTTCAGCTTTTGGATATCAAACCTTTGAGTGGAATGTTTACTTGGAATAATAGGATGCTTGGGGATGATGCCATTTCTAAAAGGTTAGACAGGTTTCTTGTTTCAAATTTTTGGGTTGGTGACAAGTGGCTATCAAGTTCTGAAATTTTTGATTGGCGGGGATCAGATCATTGGTCGATAAAATTTTCTGCCCATCTGGCTGGTGGTTCCAGGAAATAGACTTTTATATTTCAGCTTATGTGGCTTAGGGAGGAGAGTCTTCTTGACTTGGTTTCTAGATGGTGGATTGAAGGACGACCTACTTTTGGTATGACTATGTACTCCTTTGTTAAGAGGCTTCAATATGTGAAGTACGAATTGAAACATTGGAATAAGTATCAGTTTTTCAATAGGTTTCAAAAGAAATGGGTTGCCAAGGAGCTCTTGGATTCTATTACTAGGCAGATTTGAGATCAGGGTCTTGATGTGGATTTGAGCAAGTTAGAGGATAGTGTGGTTAAAGACCCAGAGGAATGGTAGCTTCGTGAGGAATTTTTATGGAAATAGAAGCCTTGTGTTGATTGGCTTCAGGAAGGGTATAGGAATACTTCCTTCTTTCATAACTCAGTGAAGGCTCGAAGATAGGGTAACATTATTTCCTCTCTTCACTCTCCTGAGGGTTATGTTCTTTCTTCCTCTTTGGATATTTCCAATGAGGTGGTTCATATTTTCTCTGCTCTATTTTCTGAAGACACCTCACTTGCTAGTGAGGAAGAATCTTCCATCTTGGTTTGTATTCCTCCTTTAGTGACTATGGATATGAATGCCTCTCTCCTTAAACCTATTTCTTTGAAGGAGTTAGAAGATGTGGTGTTTCAATTGAAAAAAGGGAAGGCCCCCAGTCCAAATGGGTTTCTAGCTAAGTTCTTTTAGGAATTTTGGGAAGTGATCAACCTTGATCTATTGGAGGTTGTTCGGGAGTCTTTAAAGAATAAGCAAATATTGTGGGCCATAAATTCCATGTTTCTTGCTCTTATCCCAAAATGCAAGGGTGTTGATTCTCTAGATATTTTTTGACCAATTGCTTTATGCAATGTGGTGTATAAAATCATTACAAAGTTTATTGTTGAGCATCTGAAGCCATGGTTGAATAATTTTATTTCAGAAGAACAAGGGGGCTTCATTGCAGGTAGATAGATTTTGGATGGAGTGGTTATTACGGTGGATACTATTCATTCCATGGCCTCTTCTAAGGAAAAGGCTATATTTATAAAGTTGGACATGGTTAAAGCTTATGATAGAGTTAAATGGGGTTTTTTGATCAAAATTCTCATAGCCTTTAGGTTCAATGGTGGGCGGATCGATTGGGTCATGAGTTGTGTGATGACTTCCTCCTTTTTCGTTCTCATAAATGGGGAGCATCCTGATCTATTTGGTGCTTCTAGGGGCCTTCGATAGGGGGATCCCTTATCCCCATATTTGTTCATTTTGATGGTTGAAGGCTTGGGGAGGTTTATTAAGTCTCATTTTATGGATGGGCTCATTCAAGGATGGAAATGGAGCAATTATCTACCTCCCCAATCCCATCTTTAGTTTGTGGATGATACAACTTTGATGGGTGTTGCTAAGGTGGCTGAAGAAATTGTTTTTCGATAGAATTTGGATTGTTACTTGGCTGCTTCAGGTCAAAGCAATAATGAAAGTAAGTCTTGCATTTATTTCTTCAATACTCCCATAATTATTCAGCAATGTATTTTTAGGATCTTAAGGTTTCATGTGGGGAAGCTCCCCTTTATATATCTTGGTATCCCTCTAGATGTGCACTCACTTCCCAGGTGTTTTTGGTTGGATGTGATTGATAAATTTTGAGGGTTTGTTTTTCATTAGACCTATCGATGGTTATCTATGGCTGGTAGAGTTACTTTGTTGAAGTCTGTTGTGTAGGCCCTTCCTTTCTACAAGTGTTTTATGTTGACCACTCCTTCAAACTTCATCAAATATTTTGAGGGCCTTTGTAGGTAGTTTCTTTGATCAGGTAGTCTCCTTTCAAGGAAGTGGACACTGATTAAGTGGGAAGTTGTTTGTAGGCCAAAGAAGGATGGTGGTTTGGGATTGCATAGGGTGGATTAGAATGGGCAAGCTTTAGCTACTAAGTTGTACTGTAGATGGTGTTCACATCAACATCAATATTGGGCCAGGATCCTTACCTTTAAGTACCTTGGGGAGATGGATGGCACCGAGGTTCCTCGTTTTAGTCTTTTGGGGAAAGGTTCTATGATATAGGATACTCTCAAGAGGGAGCCTTTGCTGGTTAAATAAGGCATGTTTTTGATCTGCAATAGAGGTTTTTATGCTCTTTTTTAGCATGACTCATGGGATGGATTCCCACCTATCCTCTCTTCACATCCTCACTTGGGGGATTTATGTAAGATTTTTGTTCAGGTTGGTTGGAGTAGAGTGATGGATTTCAAAGCCCCTCAGGCTTTAGGTAGACTATTATCTACCAATGGAAGGATACGTAGGAATGACCCTTGGGTGGATCTTTGGAGGATAGGAGGGAGTTGGCCTCCATTTTGGCTGATAGAGTTTGTTGTTCCCTTCTAGAGAAGGATGTGCTAGCTTGGGGTCCGGATCCGAAAGGGAAGTCCAGTGTTGTTGATGGCACTCTCAAATTTTAAAAATTTGAGGTGCCCATTTCAAAAATTTTGCCTCTGTACTTTCAGAAGTGCACTTGAAGGATCAGTCTGAGTGACCTACTTTGAAAGGTCGTAACTTGACGCCATTTGATTTTCAAGCAAAACCCATTTGTAGACATATTTAATTGATAAATGTGAACATGTTTGTCAATTTTCAGCTTCCCACGATGAGTTTTGATAGGGATTTGAAAAACGAAGTTGGAGGGTTTTTGCACTTTTTTGATATTTGCAAACGTTCAGTTTCACAAAGTCGTCTCCCGTTTGAGCTTGCATTTCGCAATTGGTTGATTTTCATGCCAGAATAAAAAAAAATTTGCATTCTTCCCACCAAGATGAGCTCACATGTCAATTTTTAGAGCCTCATGAGCTGATTTTCTATTTTTAACAAGCCAAAACGAAATGCAATTTCTCATGTTTTGCACTTATAGTTTATGAAACCTTTCTAAAAGGCCAACTTTGAGCATCAATATATTTTGATCAGTGATGGTTCAAGAAAATTCCTTTTGCACACGTGCTCATTGTATCTAAGTGATCTATTGTGTCCAGTGGCAGCCTCCCAGGAGTTGATTTGTTATTTTTTCAAATTGGCAATTGGGTGAGTTTTAATTGGTTCAGAATAAACTGTTGTTGTAGAAAGTTAAAGAAAATTTGATAGTTATAACTTTTCCCTCGTGATTGATTTCTCTGATCCATCTTTTAAATTTCATTCTTTGTACCAACGTCTACATGCCTATAAGTTTTTATAGCTTTAGGATGTCGTTTGCCTAGTTTTCGGAAGTGATCCCAGAGCCTACTTGGCTAGTTTTGCACATTTTCCAAAAGAAAGAAAGTTTTAATGAGAACCCAATTTGTGTTTTCAATCCATAAAAACTCTCGGGTTGTCTCAGAACAATTTGAGGCTAGTATTGTTTAGGTCTCCTAATCATTTGAGCACAATGATTACTTTCACAAACTTTATCATCATCCTCCTTGATGGTGACATTGTTGAGGTCGTAGGCACCTGATTTACTTCATCTAGAGCTGTTAGGGAAAGTGTGGAATTTTATTGAAGTTGTAGTTACAAGTATTTTGATTTATATGCATATTTATTAGGGAATCTCTTTTACAAATTTGGATAAGCTTGATTGTTGAAATGTAATTGAATCTTTCTATTTCAAGACCTTGAATTTGTACGCTTGTGATTGTGTCATTGGAGGTGGTGATTTATGGTTTTCAAGATTTCCAAGGAATTCCAAATGAGGAAATCAAAGGGTGTAACTAGTAAATGGGGATATCATGGAGAGCCTCAAAAATACAAATTCTTCCATCGTATCTTGCTGGGTTATCAAGGCAGTTATATAAAATCTGAAAAGGAAAATCAATTATATAGATGTGTAGATGTTTTAAAGCCCAGTGAACAATCGTGTTGCACCAGCAAAGATCAATATAAAGGGAAGGAGAATAACTATCAAATTATCATTGGGAGGGGCCAACTAGATTTTGAAATCAGTATCAAACCTTTGGATAATGTTGCAAGAGGAAAATGTTACATAGTTGAACCCGGTTTGGAGGGGTCCTATGAATGACTATGTATTTGAGTGATAGTAGCCACACTTTACAAACAACATAGTGCATTGATCTCATGGTAGCAACACATCTCAAAGGGGGTTGTTAACAGTATGATGAGATTTATGCAAAGGGGTCGATTCATATGCATGTTAGAGAATGTGGAAGCATAGGCAAGGCGTGTGACTGTGTACAAACTTGAAAATATTTTTGTTATTGAAAGGAAACTATAAGAGCAGCTTTTGCTGATTCTCATTTGCATGCTATGAGGGAGCTAGAGCGAGAGAAAAAATGGGGAGTCAAATGTAACTGACCCAAAATGCATAAATTGCAATTAAGTGTAGGAAAGAGAACTTAGACGATGGGATTGAAAATAAACTTAAGGAAAAAGAGGGCATTATTTTGATGCACTGTGGGATAAAATCACAACACTATTTAATATTGCTAGGTTTGTTGAACAGCGTGTGACACACTGCGCAGGGGAGAAACTTCCAAGTAATGTCACGCTTGGCATATTGGACTAAACAAAATGGATTTTTGAAAGGGCTTTAGAAACTTTAAAGAAAATGCAATTGGCAAGGGCAGCCTGCCATAGCTGCATTTCTAAGAAGCCCACGCATTAAGACATGTTGCACCAACAAAGACAAGGCACATGGGCCTATTTTAAAAAACTAGTTTGTCCCAAATGAATATGGTCTCAGAAACTCTGAATCAAATTTTATAGCTGCGCCAAGCTCTTGAGACCTTGTGCTCGCAAGGGAGGTTCGATTTGGAAGCTCGAATTATGTATGGGACACAAGAGATATGGCTATTGTTTTGAGGAAATCTTCTTTTAGAGCTGATACCCAGTTTCCATTTGGTATAGCTCGCATATGTTATGAAGCGGATTAGTGGCAAGATTGAAGACAATACAGCACATTTGGAGAAGGCAGGTAAGCTGCTCAAAAAATAGCTTCCTAATATATGTGATCTTATGTCTCACCATTGCCCATGGCACAAAATGATGGGGAATCACCACGCATGGGAAGCCATTTTAATACTGCAGAGGTATCTTTGAAATAAATTGTGAGTTTCAATAATGATGCAAGTAGTTGCTGCAAGAAGTGTCTTTGCCTTGGGCTCACTCGACGGACTGGGCTAATTCGCAGCTTCATGATAATTGGACATTTCAGTGAAAATGTATCAAAATTGTTTGAGGAAATTCAATCCTAGTGTCTTGAAGGTTGTCACTGTGTGCTAGAGTGAGGCACGGCCTATGCACAAAATGGGTTTGTCGAAAATGCTTTAGAAACTTTCAATCAAAATTTGGTCACCATTACTGAGGAGCTCACTCGCAAATGCAACGACAAAAGAGGATTAGAGAAAACAAAGAAGAAGATTGAAGATCTATGGCTTAGAAAGGAGATGGAAATGCAGCCTCATCCTCACCATTGCCCGCCAAATCGTGATCCCAAACTACTCATTTTTTAATTATCGTGAGATGGTAAGGTGTTGTCACATTGCAATGGGCCCAACTAGAGTCTTTGAGTAGATGAAGTTTTAAATATAGCCCACTGAAATAAAATGAAACAACATTTAATTGCTCGATGATTTTTACATAAAATGAACAGCTTTTTATTTCAAATTTTTAAAAGGTAGCAATACTAAATGAAAGGTGAGGCCAGGATGAATAAAATATCTGGGTGCCCCATAAAGTTTTAAAAGGAAAGACCTTCATTAAAGTAAAAGTTTTGTTTTAAAATGTTACAAAGGAAAACATTTTAAATGGAGATTTTTTATTTGATGAAGATAAGATAATGCTCATGAAAATTAAGGTGAAAGTTTTATTAAGCCCATGGTTAAATATTTACAAGCCTTTCACTTTATAAAGTGAAATATTTTTTGCTTAACTAAATATTGAAGTGAAGCAAAGCAAATTAAGGGTAAAGTGGATTTATTCACTTTTTTAATAGAAACAATGTGATGGGCACATAAATGTGAAAGTAATTTTTTCAGTGCACAGGAAAAGCATAAAGTGCAACTCCAGTTTAACAAAGCGGCAGAAATGAATTTTCACAGGCAAGCAAATATTTTCCAGTAGCTAGTTAAAATGGAGTGAATTTTCTCCACATGAGAATTTTTTCTATTTCAAAATAACTTGAGACAAAGGCAGTTTTGGAGGCAAAATACATTTTTTGCAGAGAGAGGAGAGAGGCTTTGCAAATTGCTGATCAATAGGAGAGAATTTTCCAAATGTCATCAACAGATCAGTTTTAGGGCTTCTTCTGGAACATTCCATTCTTCTATATCTTTTCTTCTTCTCTCATTGTACAGGGGTTAGCAAGTTAGAAATTTTTGGTCGATTCTAGGTGAAGTTACAGAGAAAAATGTAAAATCTGGCAGTTACAAAGGAAATGAAATTTAGGGTCTGAGTCATTTTATTGTAGGTTTTGAATTCATGGAGATATAATGTTTCATAACAGTACTAGCGTTTGAGTTAGAATGATAAATTCGAGCTTATGTCTCTCCTGTGTACAAGCATATTTGAATTTTGAATAAAGTGATCAAGGGTTATTTTGTTCATCTCACTATTGTGGTGTGTTTAGTTCTTATTTTAGCTTTAATTCAAGGAATTAATTAAAATGCTTAAATGAGATTGTAGGTTGATATGTTCTATACAAGGATCTAATAAGTAGTATTGAGTTAGGGTTACATATTGGTGATATTGTAAGGCAATATTATAAAAGATCTTATATGTTATGTGTTGAATCTATTATTAACCCTTAGGTATTTGTGAATTTGACTCCTCCAATGGAAGTAAGGCACTGATCTAAGTCTCATATGTTCTTTGTGGTTCAATATTTGTTTGTGTTCACTTGGAGCTTGCTATAAATTAAAAATTAATGAATATATTTTTCTTTGAAGTATTGTTGTGACTATCTCATGCTCCAAATGGTTGATATTATTGATGAACAGCCAATTCTATTCAGTTTTATCCCATTCTATTGAGCTATTGAATGAGATTATCTATTATGGTTAATTTTTTAATAATTATGGTGTAGAGGTTGTAAACACATTAAGGGATCACCCTCTCAGGTCTTGCAGAGCCCAAAGAGGTCTTTAAAATCCTCGTCAGTTGGTCCAGGTCCTTCGAGATGCCCTTGATTGGAATTGGAAATTCTATAGGTAGATTAGAAGATCAACCTGGTTATAGTAAAAAAAACCAACAAAATGGCGACTCTACTGGGGACCATTGTTGAAGATCATTCTACCTTATAGAGTCATGAGCTTGTTATGATAGGTTCAATCTCCTTGTCAAGTGAGTCAATTCTCATAAATGTTGCTAAAGAATCTGTTGTAATTCATCTTTCAATGTAAGTTTTGTCTAGATTTGTCCATATTTCATGATTGTTTCATAATACCTCACAAATTGTGAGTGGCAACTTCAAGATCTATGCACCAGTGTGCACAATTTTAAAAGAACTAAGAAAGAACCAAAGAATTTGTAGTAGAGATGAAGTTGATTCAAGATATTGTGATGAAGTACCCTGACAAGTTTGAGGAAGGAATCCATATGATGTCATATTGTTGGATAAGGAGGTGTTGCAATGCTTATGTTGGTTCTTAAACAAATTTGACCTATGAAGAAATTTTAGTTGATCAATTTTTTGTCCTCTACAAAGAGGTGGCGACTCTACCAAAGAACCCAATGAAGAGGTGAATACGGTTCCAGATCTAAAAATATTTCCAATCAGAAGAACAATTTGCAATGGCTGCAACAATTCTAGGTTTTTTTCACTCTTGGTTTTCAAGAAATTGTGTATGGAAACCATATTTGAACATTTTAGGAAAAAAATTGGTTACCTATTAGATGAATTTGCATTAAGAAAGGGAACAACAATAGTAGTTCTTTCCATACTTCTAAAATGTAATGTGTCATATGGTTTGAGAAGTATATTTATTTTGAATTATGCCTCTGAGAAAGCTTAAGACATAAATATTCAGTCAATATTTTAGAATCATGGTTGAATTAGTAAATGATGTAATGGATAACCATGTATGAAGTTGATAATTATTGAATTTGTATACAAGAGGCTTTCCCTGTGTAATGGAAAGTAAAAGTATGTAGGGAAAACAAGTTGTCCCAAGCCCTCAAAGGGATTTTGCTATTGAAAGGTATATGCCATTGGTTTTCAGTGGTATTAGAGGTTTCCCAAACCTAATCCCTAAAAATGTTAGGAATTATTTGCCCAAATTCACAAGGCACAACTCAGAATCAACCTCCAAGCATCTACAACCATTGATGGATGTGATGGGGGATTATGAGGTAAATCATGAGGACATTGCTATGAAACTGTTTGTTCAATCCTTGAAGGATGATGCCAGAGATTGGTTCTCATATTTACTAGCATGTTTTATAACTTCATGGAGTCAGTTTATGACAGCTTTTGTTGAGCAATTTGGTGAAAGGGTAAATCCAAGTGAGGTGAGGAAACACTTTATGGAGATCCATATAAGTGGAAATGAGTTGGTCCTTGTTTTCAATCTTTGATTTGCAAAGGTTATTAGGGAAATCCCAGAAATTATGTGACCAAATGATGATGAATGCTTGGTTGTGCATCTTGGAGCATTTGATAGTAAGATGGGCTTCTTGTTGAGAGATAAAGAGCCTGCAAAATTACTTTAGGCATATCAAACTTCCATGGAAATTGAGAATAATTTGAAATACTCAATGATGAAACGGTACTTGGTTGCAAGTGTCTGTTATTCCATCACACCTTATGCAAATAGAATTTATGCAACAGATAATGGAAATGATTATCAAGCTAGCAATGCTTTTGCTATTATAATCTCTCCATCATCAAAGTATGATGATCATAGTGAGCTCTAAGTTGAATGTCAACAAAATTTGAGCACTGTTGATCAAAATTCTTTTGTACAACAATTGTATGAAATGAAGAGACAAGAGGGAGAATCACCATATAGGTTGTTTTTGAGATTTTTGGATGCTTTAAAAGAAGTTCCCAAAGATTTCAGACCTGAGGATTCCATGTGCATTGATTTGTTTTTTGAGATTTATGAACCTAGGGTAAGTACTTTTCCAAAGGAATTGAATCCCCATAGCTTTGATCAAGTACCTAATTGGATAAAGATTGTGGAATCAGCCAAGTGTAGTTATGTACTAAATATGGATTCTCAAAATGTAAACAATAGTTTTCCTCTTGAAAGAAATCATACAACAATGAAGACAAATGAAAAGAATATGTCAGACAATGAAGCTTTATGTCGTATGGATGAGGATGAACATTGTGATCAGCTCACAATCAGTACATGTGCAAATCCTTGCAGTAGTGAGGAAGATGATGACACATGGGATGATAACATAGTAGAAATGCAATAATGCTTCTCTTATGATGTCTCGGATGAGGAAGGAGTAAATGAGATACAAAGTGCTATTCCATGTCATGTTGTGACTAGCAATTACAAGGCATGTGTTGCTAATATTTCATTAGAAAACAGTGACAATGATTGTGAAAGTGCAGCCTCAAGCATTCATTCGAAAGATTTTGAACATGGTTTATGTAGTGAGGATTTTTCTTGTGATAAAAATTATGATGAGGTTGATAGTCCTAATTGCTCCTCTAAAGATTGTGATTAATTTTTTGACAATGATATGGAAGCATATTCTTCACCTAAAGAATGCAATGATGTAGATGCTCATGATGCCACTTGTCCACAAGTGAAGAAGCAAATTGTGTGTGATAAATACACCGAATGTAATTTGGATTCACAATCAATAGAGCATGTTCATTGTGAGAGTGATGCAGAGTTTGAATACAAGCATGTGTGTGATCAGTATGTTGACTCAAAACATAGTGGTGAATATGATGAAGATGTTGATAAGTGTGCTTATCTTCCTACTCTTCATGATTATTTGTATGAAGCTAAGATGGAAAGGTTTGTGATTCATGATGAGCATGATGATGAAATAATGGATTCATTTTCGAGTGATTAGGTAGCACATTGTGACGTGTATATGGATCTTGAATCAATATCATTACCCACTGATGGTATTGGAAAGCTTGCTGATTCATATGAAAATAAAGTTGTAGATTGTGTTGATACTACATAGATTCTTGATTCATATGTAGAGCAACCAAGGAATGAAACAAATGGTGAATCTTGTGTTAGTGAGTATGAAGTTGAGTACAACTTCTTCTTGTTCGATGTTCCTTATTTTCATAATGTGAACATGGACATGTTGTCACCACATGTGAAAAGCATTGATGTGAAAGAAAATGAAGATTCTAGTTTTATTGTTAAGGAGGAGTTTTCAGTTAGCAATGAGTCTTTCACTTTTGGATCAGCACACATATCAGCTAGTATTGTACATGAAGTTACTAGTGCACATGGTTGTCTTCCTGATGTTCCTGTTGATGTTGATTTGTTTGAGCCCTCACTTGAGGTATTTGGTTTTGAGTTGAATGATGATGTGAAGAATGAATCAGAACATGCTCTCAAACCTGAGATGAGTGTATTTACTCATTCCTTAGATGTTAATGTTGCATATGATCCCTGTATCCATGATGCCAAGGTGTGTTCCGGTGTACCTAAACTGAAATGTCAAAAGATGTGCCCATGTTGCAGTAATCAATGTAAGGATGCTCTGAAATATGCACCTTTTATCTTTGACATATGCAAAGATGATTTGCATGAAACACACCAAGTTGTTTTTGAGAGCCTTCAATTTGATGTGCAAACTGATTTTGATGCCAAGGTTTGTGATGTCAAAGATCGAATGGATTATGAATGCTTCTATTTATCAGTTCAAGAGAATGAGCATTTAGTGGAACACGATGATAAACTAGCCAAGGTAAAATGTCACAATGATGATGAATTTCAGTCAGTGTTTGATTGCATATTGCAAATTGACAAAATTGTAGGTGACATTGGAAAGCACAGTGATATAATGGGACATGTCAATGACCGAGCTAGTTTGTGGGTGGTCTATGATAGTGTTCTCAGATTTGGCCTATGGAAGACAACACAAAACCGAGTGTTTGAAAAGGGTAAATGTTGATTCCCACTTTTCATTTAGTGGCCTCGGGTCACCAGATGAAGTTGAAAAGGAAATATTGAATGAAGGAGCGGTTTGAGGACACCTGATGGACTCATTTTTTGGTCTACTCCCCAAAGATCTAGAATCTTGCTATGCCCACAAGGGGCATACATCCCTAGTCAGATCCATTGATGGCACTCTCAAATTTTAAAAATTTGAGGTGCCCATTTCAAAAAATTTGCCTCTGCACTTTCAGAAGTGCACTTGAAGGATCAGTCTGAGTGACCTGCATTGGAAGGTCGTAACTTGATGCTAGTTGGTTTTCAAGAAAAACCCATTTGCAAACATATTCAATTGATATATGTGAACATGTGTGTCAATTTTCAGCTTCCCACAATGAATTTTGACAGGGGTTCTAAAAACAAAGCTGGAGGGCTTTTGGACTTTTCTGTTGTTTGCAAACGTTCAGTTTTGCAAAGTGGTCTCCCATTTGAGCTTGCATTTTGCAATTGGTTGATCATCATGCCAAAATGATTTCTATTATGCATTCTCCCCACCAAGATGATCTCACATGTCAATTTTCAGAGCCTCGTGAGCTGAATTGCTATTTTTAACAGGTCAAAACCAAATGCAATTTCTCATGTTTTGCAGTTGCAGTTTCTGAAACCTTTCTGAAAGGCCAACTTTGAGCGTCAATATATTTTGATCGGTGATGGTTCAATAAAATTCCTTTTGGGCACGTGCTTAGTGTATCTAACTAATCTATTGTGTCCAATGGAAGCCTCCCAGGAAATGATTTATTATTTTTTCAAATTGGCAATTGGGTGAGTTTTAATTGGTTCAGAATAAATTCTTGTTGCAGAAAGTTCGAGTAAGCAACTTTGACAATTAATAACTTTTTCCTTGTGATTGATTTCCCTGATCCATCTTTTGCATTGCATTCTCTGTACAAACATCTACATGTCTGTAAGTTTTTATAGCTTCAAGATTTCATTTTCTTAGTTTTCGAAAGCGATTCTGGAGCCTACTTGGCCAGTTTTGCACATTTTCCAAAAGTGTCAAAAAGCAAGTTTAAATGAGAACCCAGTTCGTGTTTTCAATCCAGAAACACTCTCGGGTTGTCTAAGAACAATTTGAGCATGAAACTTGTTCAAAAACAAAAAAGAAAATAGTCAAGCCCGTAAGGGAACCTGACTTGAATCACACAAATTGAGACTAATATTGTTCAGGTCTCCTGATCATTTGAGCACAGTCATTACTTCCACAACCTTTATCATCATCCTCCTTGATGGTGACATTGTTGAGGTCGTAGGCACTTGATTTACTTCATTTGGAGTTGTTGGGGAAAGTGTGGAATTTTATTGAAGTTGCAGTTACAACTCTTTTGATTGATATGCATATGTATTAGGGAATCTATTTTACAAATTTGGATAAGCTTGATTGTTGAAATGTAATTGAATCTTTCTGTTTCAAGACCTTGAATTTGTACGCTTGTGACTGTGTCATTGGAGGCGGTGATTTATGGTTTTCAAGATTTCCAAGGAATTCCAAGCGAGGAAATCAAAGGATGTAACTAGTAAATGGGGAAATCATGAAGCAGTGTCTCAAAAATACAAATTCTTCCATCGTGTCTTGCTAGGTTTTCAGGGCAGCTATATAAAATCTGAAAAGGAAAATCAATTATACAAATGTTTAGATGTTTTAAAGACCAGGGAACAATCGTGTTGCACCAGCAAAGATCAATATAAAGGGAAGGAGAATAACTATCAAATTATCATTAGGAGGGGCCAACTAGATTTTGAAATCAGTATCAAACCTTTGGATAATGTTGCAAGAGGAAAATGTTACATAGGTTAACCTAGTTTGGAGGGGTCCTATGAATGACTATGTACTTAAGTGAAAGCAGACACACCCTACAAACAACAGAGTGCATTGATCTCATGGTAGCAACGCATCTCAAAGGGGCTTGTTAACAGTATAATGAGATTTATGCAAAGGGGTTGATTCATATGCATGTTAGAGAATGTGGAAGCATAGGCAAGGTGTGTGACTATGTACAAACTTGAAAATATTTTTGTTATTGAAAGGCAACTATAAGAGCAGCTTCTGCTCATTCTCATTTGCATGCTATGAGGGAGCTCGAGTGAGAGGAAAAATGGGGATTCAAATGTAACTGGCCCAAAATGCATAAGTTGCAATTAAGTGCAGAAAAGAGAACTTAAATGATGGGATTAAAGATAAAATTAAGGAGATAGAGGGCATTATTTCGATGCACTGTGGGATAAAATCACAATACTATTTAATCTTGCTAGGTTGTTTGAATAGTATGTGATGCATTGCACAGGGGAGAAACTTCCAAGAAATGTCGCGCCTGGCATATTGGACTGAGCAAAATGGATTGTTGAAAGGGCTTTAGAAACTTTGAAGAAAATGCAATTGGCAGGGGTGTAGTTGCATTTCTAAGAAGCCCACGCATTAAGACATGTTGCACCAACAAAGACAAGGCACATGGGCATGTTTTAAAAAACTAATTTGTCCCAAATGAATGTGGTCTCAGAAATTCTGAATCAAATGTCATAGCCGTGCCAGGCTCCTGAGACCTTGTGATCGTAGGGGAGGTTTGATTTGGAAGCTCGAATTATGTATGGCACACAAGAGATATGGCTATTGTTTTGAGGAAATATTCTTTTAGAGCTGATACCTAGTTTCCATTTGGTATAGCTCGCATATGTTATGAAGCAGATTAGTGGCAAGATTGAAGACAATGCAGTGCATTTGGAGAAGGCATGTAAGTTTCTCATAAAAGAGACTCCTAATCTATGTGATCTTATGTCTCACCATCGCCCATGGCACAAAATGATGGGGAAATCACCGTGCATGGGAAACCATTTTAATACTGCAGATGGATCTTTGAAATAAATTGTGAGTTTCAACAATGATACAAGTAGTTGTTGCAGGAAGTGTCTTTGCTTGGGGCTCACTTGATAGATTGGGCTAATTCATAGCTTGAGGATAGTTGGAGATTTCAGTGAAAATGTATCAAAATTGTTTCAGGAAATTTTATCCTGGCTGCTTGAAGGTTGTCACTATGTGCTAGAGTGAGGCGCGGCCTATGCACAAAATTGGTTTGTCAAAAATTCTTTAGAAACTTTCAATCAAATGTTGGCCACCATTGTTGAGGAGCTCACTCACAAATGCAACGACAAAAGAGGATTAGAGAAAACAAAGAAGCAAATTGAAGATCGACGGTTTAGAAAGGAGATGGAAATGCAGCCTCATCCTCACCATTGCCTACCAAATCGTGATCCCAAACTGCCCACTTTTTAATTATCGTGACATGGCGAGTTGTTGCCGTGTGGCAGTGGGCCCGACTAGAGTCTTTGAGCGGATGAAGTTTTAAATATAGCCCACTGAAATAAAATGGAAAAACATTAAATTGCTCGATGATTTTTACATGAGATGAAGAGCTTTTTATTTTATATTTTTAAAAGGCACTGGTTAATTCTAAATGAAAGGTGAGGCTAGGATGAATAAAATATCTAGGTGCCCCATAAAGTTTTAAAAGGAAAGACCTTCATTAAAGTAAAAGTTTTGTTTTAAAATGTTACTAAGGCAAAAAAATTAAATGGAGATTTTTTATCTAATGAAGATAAGATAATGCTCCCGAAAATGAAGGTGAAAGTTTTATTAAGCCCATGGTTAAATATTTACAAGCCTTTCACTTTATAAAGTTAAATATTTTTTGCTTAACTAAATATTGAAGTGCAGCAAAGGAAACTATGGGTAAAGTGGATTTATTCACTTTTTGAACAGAAACAATGTGTTGGGCACATAAATGTGAGTAATTTTTTCAGTGCATAGGAAAAGCATAAAATGCAACTCCAGTTTAACAAAGAGGCAGAAATGAATTTTCATGGGCAAGCAAATATTTTCTAGCAGTTGGGTAAAATGGAGTGAATTTTCTCCACATGGGAATTTTTTCTATTTGAAAATAACATGAGACAAAGGTAGTTTTGGAGGTAGAATAAGTTTGTTGTAGAGAGAGGAGAGAGGCTTTGCAAATTGCTGATCAACGGGAGAGAATTTTCTAGATGTCATCAACAGATCAGTTTTGCGGATTCTTCTAGAACATTCCATTCTTCTATATCTTTTCTTCTTCTCTCATTGTAAAGGGGTTAGCAAGTCAAAAATTTTGGGTCAAGTCTAGGTGAAGTTGCAGAGCAAAATATAAAATTTGGCAGTTATAGAGGAAATGCAATTTAGGTTCTGAGTTATTTTATCATAGGTTTTGAGTTCATGGAGATATAATGTTTCATAACAGTACTAGCATTTGAGTTAGAATGATAAATTCAAGCTTATGTCTCTCCTATGTACAAGCATATTTGAACTTTGAATAAAGTGATCAAGGGTTATTTTGTTCATCTCACTGTTGTGGTGTGTGCAGTTCTTATTTTAGCTTTAATTCAAGGAATTAATTAAAATGCTTAAATGAGATTGTAGGTTGATATGTTATGTACAAGGATCTAATAAGTAGTATTGATTTAGGGTTACATATTGGTGATATTGTAAGGCAATATTATCAAAGATCTTATATGCTATGTGTTGAATCTATTATAAACCCTTAAGTATTTTTTAATTTGACTTCTCCAATGGAAGTAAGGCACTGATCTAAGTTGCATCCGTTCTTTGTGGTTTAGTATTTGTTTGTGTTCACCTAGAGCTTGCTACAAATTGAAAATTAATGAATATATTTTTCTTTGAAGTATTGTTGTGACTATCTCATGCTCCAAATGGTTGATATTATTGATGAACAACCAATTCTATTCAATTTTATCCCATTTTGTTGAGCTATTCAATGAGATTATCTATTATGGTTAGTGTTGTTTATAATTATGGTGTAGAGGTTGTAAACACATTAAGGGATCACCCTCCCGGGTCTTGCAAAGCCCAAAGTGTAGGAGGTCTTTAAAATCCTCGCCAGTAGGTCCAGGTCCTTCAAGTTGCCCTTGATTGGAATTGGAAATTCCATAGGTAGATTAGAAGATCAACTTGGTTACGGTAAAAACAACCAACAGTTGCTTTGAGGTATCTTTTGTTGGATAGATAGGTATTGGGTAGTGTTGATGTTCCTTGGTGGAAAAATATTTGGAATAAATTCTCTTGGCCAAAATGTAATTTATTTTCTTGGTTGGTGGTGTCTAGAAGGTGCTTGACTTGGGATAACCTCTGTAAGCGGGGATTCCAAGGTCATTCATTATGTTTTTATTTCTAATAGATGTTGAGATAGTTTCTCATCTTTTTTTCAGTGCCCCTTGCTAGAACTATTTGGCATTTTTGGTGGGCGGCTGGAATTTGCAATGTAGGCATCCTTCTTCTCTTGTTGAGTTTTGGTAGAACATTGGGCCCGCTCTGGTGAAGACTTTCTTCCTACACATGGTGTGGCCTATTGGTCCTAGTTTGATTATTTGACACATCTAGTTGGAATGCAACCACATGATCTTTCTAGATAAGAAGTTCTTGGTGGGTCAAGTTTGGTCTCGCATTCTTAGGGCTTTGTAGGAGACTTTGTATGCTAATTGTGACTTATCTATCCCAATGGATCTTGGTGATACTGGAGTGATTCATTATATGGGGATTTTTGTTGGTGGTACTGGAAGGTCCAAGGTTGGGTGGAGCAGGTGTTCTAGAGGGAAGGTCTTTAGGGGTGGGCATTTGATGATCCCCCCACCAGAGTCTTGAAAATCAACCCTAACGGGTCTGCAAGGGGTAATCCTGGGCACATTGGTGTTGGTGGGGTGGGAAGAGATAGTTTTGGGGTGGTTATGTTCTTCCTTTCAGAATATAGGGGGCAACACTCTAATAATCTTATGGATTCCTTGGCTATTTTGTTGGCTTTCAAAAGGGAATATGCCCTTGGCTGGAAAAGGATTATCTGCGAGTCAAATTCTCAAGATGTTGTTTGAATTGCTAAATAGATGGCATTTTGATGATGTTAGTTGGAAGCTTGCGGTGGTGGCTAAGCAAGTCACTAGTCTTGGGTAATTACTTGATTCTATTACCTTTTCTCATATCCCTCAAGAATGGAATAAGGTGGTTGATGGGTTGGCCAAATGGGCTTCTGGGAAGAATGGGACTTGGTTGATGGATGATTGGGACAGTTTACCTAGGGATCTTGCTCAAGATTTGGAGGATTTGGTTACGGAGGATATGATATGTTGCATAAACACTTCTTGATTTCATGTATGATGTTTCTTGTCCCTTTTGGGTTTCTTGTAGCTTTTATGGTCTGTACTGCTCTCTTTGATTAATAAAGTTTTCACCCTCTTTTTATAAAAAAAAATAGGATAAGGGAAAAGGTTGAATTAATTAAATAAATAAATAATATTAATTTAATTAATTGGTTAGGATAAAGTGGAATAAAGGTGATGGGAAAATTAATAAATTGAGTAAATATTATTTAATCAATTAATGGGATATGATAGGCTAAAATGAGGTGTGGTTGGGTTAGGAAATTTTTAGGTGTCTACATTTTTCCCCTCTTTGAGGTGATGTTGTGACTAAGAGAAGTAACATCATTTCAAAGAAGAATAACACATAGTGGGTAGGAAAGGGATTAGGACTAGAAGCATGATGCCCTAGTCACTAGCGAGGATGAGGAATGATGATTATGAGGTAGTGGTATGCCCTCGAGAGGACATGTTGGACTAATCACTAGCATCTCCCTTTAGGTTCACGACATGGTTTAACTACCTCCTGTGCATCTTAATTGAAGCTTGTATCAGGCATTAACAGGTTGATCTTTTGGTGCAACAGCAAGGCCAACAATTGGTATCAGAGCAGGTAACGGGTTTGAACCCCTCAGGTGACACTGAGGGGGGATTGTTGTACTAACCACCAACATCTCCCTTCAGGTCCATGACATGGTTTAACCACCTCCTATGGATCTTAACTAAAACTTGTATCGAGCATTAACAGGTCGATCTTTTGGTAAAATGGAAAGGCCAACACAAAGAATATGAGTGTGCTGTCAAAATGGATGAGAGGACTAGAGGATGAAGGATAAAAGGATTTATTAAAATAGATAAGGATGATGAAAATATGGATGGAGAGGGAGGATGGAGGATCTTCATATTGTAATAATATGAGAAATCTAGATTTAATATTGTGCTTGACATTATGCACAAAGGTATAAGGAACCAAGATGAAAATGTGCCAAGTACATGACCAAAAAGGTCAAGTGAAAACATATACCCCATAACACCATGATATGGAAGACCATGATGCCCTTGTAATAATAAAATACAAAACACCATGATAAATATAAACAATGATAAAAAAATACAAGCGAAAAGCAAGAATGCACAACAAACCAAAAGTAAGGTCAAGGGCTATGCTCCAAGTTAAGCTAAAAATCAATTGATGGATTGATTAATGATGATGATGAAAATGTTGTTTGATATGGGAAGGACACGTCCCAAAACAATGTGAGGATTGGGAAAGATATATCCTTGATGATAATGGATTAAAGTGGATCAATAGATTATCAACTAATCTAGATTGAAATCATGGATTGCTTATGGATGATGCACTAGATTTTCAAGATTGGGTTGTATGGATTACGATTGATTGCATTTGGATGGACCAGATTGGGATGCTTGGGGGATGGTTGGATTGGAAGGATAGAAGATAAATGGATTGGATAAGATAAGATTGGATGGAGGATTGAATGAGATCCAATGAAAAGGAAGAATCAATACATGGTAAAGGATGGAAGGATGGAGGAATTTCGTGGATAAGAGAGAGGACTTTGGATAATGGATGGTGATGGGAGATAGGACGATGTTGGATGGAGGGTGGGAAGATGGAGCTCCAAGGACTAGTTACAAAATACTAAGATTCCCCACACTAGAGGTAGTGCAATCATGGATGAAAGATGATGAGTCATATATGGTATGGAAGGATAGTGCATAAAGCATATGAATGCATTGATATTTGACCCCTAGTTTTATCAAGATCAAGGGTGAAAAGAGGGGAGGAATGAGATAGGATATGAGGATGGAAGTAGGATAAGGATAGGATGATCAAGATCAAGTGGATAGGATATGAATGCATTGATATCTAACCCCTAGGCTCTTCATCAAGATCAAATATGGTAAGGGAATATGGATTTGGATAGGATGAGGGATATGCAATAAATTATATGGATAGGATAAGAAGTATGGAAGGATATAATGCATGATGTATATGAAGATCCTTAGCCTTGTCAAGATTAGAGGAGGGAAAAAGGGAGGACAAATGTAAGTAGGATAATGGATGGAAAATGAGGGATAAAGGGGGGTGTGGTAGGTAGGATAGCATGGATGAAACTTTCCCCCAACTATAGAGTGCAAGAGGGTAATGGATTACACATGATTCTCATTTTTCAAGTTTTCATCATGGTACCTATCCAAGGTGCCACTAGTGGTTTTCACCATTAGATGAATGATTTATCTTTACTTTTTTTTATTTATCTTTTTCTTTATTTATTTTCTCTTTTCCTTTTTCTTTGAATTTTTAGGAATAGGATGGATGGATAAGGATAAGGATATGGATAAGTGGATTTGGAAGATGGTGGATGCATGATAGGGAGATGAAGGAAGGACTCAAGAATCTAGTTCCATAGATTATATCCCTTGAAGATGTACTCCATTAGACCATGGACAATTGGAGGTATGCTCATAGATGTTGGTAGAATGATGGTAAGGGGGATGAAATAGATGGGAAGATGGTGGTTGGATGTGGATTTATGCAAAGGATTGGATGAGAGGGATTAAAGGATGAAAAAAGGATGTTGGATAATAGATGGGTTGATGGAAGACTTGTGGATGAGTGGATGGAAATTTTGGCAAGATCAACATTGGAACACACCTTGAAGGGTGGTGGAGTTGTGGAAGAGAAGTGGGTTTTGAATTTGGAGTTTTAGATGGAGAAGTGGATGTGGATTTTGGGATATAAGGACCAAAAATGGATGGAGGTGATAAAGGATTATTAGATGGGGTGGAGGACATAGAATTGGATGGAGCTTTTGGATAAGCAAGTTTGGATGCCAATTCTGATTTTTCTTTGGGATGCATTGATTCTATGAGTATTTTTGGAATCCACATGGTTTTTTACTTTGATTTTTGCTTCATGGGCCTTTTTGGCCTTTGGGATTTAAATTTTTTAATTTTGGATCATATTTTTTTTTTTTGTATGTATTTTTTATGGGACATGTTGATCATTTAAACTTTGTGGATTTTTGGCTTTATGCATTTGAGTTTTGGCATCCAAATTTCTTCCAAGGGAAATGGGATTGGTGTATGGAGAGAATGATATGTTCTTATGAATGGTTCGATGTAGGTATGTTGGAAAATATTCAAGGGTGTGTGACTTTGGTGATTGTGATTAGGGATATGAGGTGATGGATAAAGAGGATGATAGAATTTTAGATTATGAGTGATAGGTGGTGGGATGTAAGAACCTAATATGGATGGAAGGGATGATGGCTTGGACTTTGGAATATAAGGATCCAAGATGGATGGAAGGGATGAAGGTTTGGTCTTTGGAATATAAGGACCCAAACTAGATTTGGAGGGTGGATAATATGAATGTTTGGATTTAGATGGTAGGTGTTGATGAGTGTTTTAGCACTGCACAACATAGATAAAAAACATGTGTTCTATCTCTCTTGAAAGGTGACTCTTTTTAGACAAACTTCAAAAAATAGGCCCAAGGTTTATAAGGTTAGGTCTTGGCAATGCAAAGATAACTTAGTGGTAATGTGTTATGTTGGTAATCATAAAAGGAATTTATGGTAAAACAAAGTTGGAAGCTATAAGGTTCAAAATGAGGGTTTTGTAAAGTCTCAAGATAAAGGTAAACCCTAATCAAACTTCCTAGATCAGAAATCTAAAAACAATATTATCATCAAATGTAATAATTTTCATGATACTTTTATCCTAAAACTAACATAGATTTAAAGAAATATCAAAATATTCAAGGGTTTAGATAGATATGCAAATATCCCAATATTCAAGGTGGAAAATCCCCAATAAACCAATATTTTCTTAGCCAATATAGAATCTACAGTATCACACAAATGGTGCAATCTTCAAAGGAATATAAATATTTTTATACTACAAAGCATTTAAACATACACCCAAATTTTGGCATAATATGAATAAACATTCATAATTGAAACATTCCATAAAATGGGTCTCGGTCTAACTATGCACAATAGACTTACAATAAAAAATACATATAAAATCACCATAGCTCATGCATGATAAAAATCATAAATTTAATTCATTAGCAAAAGGAATGAATGCAGTTTTTAAGTGAGTGGAAGAAGTCTTGGTTGCGCTACCATTTGGGGCATTAAAACATGAAATGTGGTGGTAAAACCTGTAGCATATGGAAGAAAATATGAAGTCTTAAACCTTTGGATATGCATTAAACCAGTCAATGTAAAGTTGGAAGTAGTATAGAAGGGTAGTCAACATGTAAACCAAGTAGGAAATCTGCTAAAAAGCTTTGTTGTTCATTGACTCAATAAAAGAGTCTTTTTTTCTCTTGAAACAAGTCGACTCAACCATTTGAAATGTGAGGAATGTCATGTGTTACAAATCTATGAGTTAATTAGTTGAGCCATTGCATGAGAGTATAAAGGTGTCAAGATTGTTAGCTTGTTTGTAGCTTTTGATTGCTCAAATTTTATATATATAGAGGTGCTTTCTCTACCATTTATTACACTTTTTATTTTAATTACTCAATTGTTATTTTGTTATATTTTTTATGCAATGTGAGTTGAGAGATTAAGAGTTAGTGAGTTGTTTTGTTATTTTTCATTAATATTTATTGATAGATTTGGTAGAGGTTAGAAGTAGGAATTGGGTTGTTCTTAGAGGAAGTTGCAAGTGAGCTTGAGGAAATAAGCTAGGAAGGAAGAATTATCAGATGGAGATTTTATATAGGCATGTTGATTTCTAATCCTTTGTTATTTGCGTTGGAAAGGTTATTTACTCATGTTTTCCATGTTTGGAAAGGAATATTTTAAATGTGTGTCATGATGCTTGGATATGATTTCATGTTTCTTGATTATTTCTTGTATTTGTGACACCTTTCTATTTGGTTTATACTTATATAGATATATACATACTATATTGGAATTTATATGAATGTACTTTATTTATACTTTACGTATATTTTTAATATTATGTGTAGTTTTTTGAAATACTATATGTATGTAGCATAAGATAGAGTTGCTTTGAGATACTTAGTAGAAATTCCATTTAAATATGAGTTATTAGCTGGTTATTCCTGGGGTTAGAATAATCCAAGGGAAAAGGGGCTAACCTATGTATAGGGTATTAATGGTCAAACCAAATCAAGCTATGAAGGTAGTGGACATATGACTCTCAATCAAAGTACTAGGTGATTAATTCTTTGGCTAAGGTATTGTAAGTAGCCACTATTTACACTATTAGTTGACTGTGATCTGGATTTACATACTAGGTTGTGAATGTCATACATGTAGTTGTAGCCAAAATATGGTAGCTCTAGATATGTAGGAAAAAACCATGCTCAGAAAAGGCTAGGATTATGAGGTAACCAAACCAATCTCTTTGTCAAAGTGAAAGGCCATCTCACCAAATTTGTTAGATGTGTAGGGGGTCACAGTAATTCCATGCTTGGCAAAAAAGCATTTGAGTGATGCTTCTCCTCATGCAGTTGCAAGCCAAGATTTGTAGAAGGATATTCTAGACCATTTGTATTTCTATTTTTCTAAGCTCATTGAAGTTATCTATGTAATCATGAATCCATCTCTATGGAAATTGTAAATGTGAAATGTTATCTTGAACTTATGTAATTGTGAAATCATTACTTGTATTCATGAAATGATTATTTGATTATGCAATGGGAAATTTTGGAACGTTTTGTTTCAAATGTACATTAGTTATTCAATTGCAAAGAAAAATTTTATTGCCCATAATGTTAGTAGCATAATATATTCACTTGCAGGTGAAATATAGTAAAATTATTGGGTAGAACATTGGGCATGTTAGACCAACACTGATCTACCTTGGTGTTTTGAGTACAAAAGAGGTTGACCTATGAGGAGGAGGACCACTCCTCGATTGGAAGCACATATTTTTACAATTTAAGGAAAGCTTAGTGTCTTTGAGGTAATGATTTTTTTTTTCTTTTCATGCATGGGCACCAAAATCCTACTCTCCATTGACCTCATACTCTCCAACAACTCCATTCATAGTTGGTGGAATTTGTTAGTTGAAGAATTGTTTGCATGTCACCCCATGTTCCCACGTGGCCTCAAAACTCATGGTTTGGTGGTGCCTAACAATATCCTACGTATGTGGCCTACTAGGAGGCATTTCCTCCCACATAGTAGTCAAACTACCATTTGAGCAACAACACCAAAAATCTCCAATGATTCTTTCAATTGGCACATTTTTTATTGGACAATCCTCCACCTACCCATTAAATCAGGCTTTGTTATATAGTGGTTCATTTTTCTTTGATAGATATATTTTTATATAAACATTAATATTTTCATTCAATATAACTATTAGCAAATTGTCAAGGTTCATCAAAGTGCTTAAAAGGGGTCTTTTTCAATTTAGCACAACTTGCAATTTGTAAGTCGTATTTTCAATTGTGAATAGTCGATGAAAATTCATTTCTATTCTAGAGACTTTAGTGTTGAGACGATTAAAAATTATGTTATTTAACACATGTTTTGTCACCTCATTTGAAAGGAAAAATCTATGTTTCTAAGTGTAAATTAGGCAGGTAGGAATTATTGTAAATTTTGATTAGCTACTCAAATCGAGTATTGCTTTTGTGAAAGTGAATAATCTTTTGTCTATCTTATTAGAAATGATATCACACACAATTATAAAGTGCCATTATTTGTTCCATTGAATTTTTTATATGCAATAAAGCATATAAAGTGATAATTAAGGAGATATCAAAACAATCAAGGGGGGTTGTCATTATTATTGTGCCTTGATCACTTTATATTTCTCTTACATTTCTTCTATGATTCTATGTTTGCAATCAAAAGATAAGGAAAAGTGATATAATAAGTGTGATCAAGCCTGTAGGTTTTTATGAATTTATCTATCTCTAGAGTTTCTATTCTATATTGAGGCCTTGAAAACTCCCAATGAAGCTTTTGGGAAGTTTGAAGAACTATGAAACCACAAGCTAGAAAATGACCTCCTAAGTATAAGTCCAAGAGATCATAATACTAGAGGATTATTTCACAAATATTAAATCACTAAGATTGCAAATCAAAGAATGTGGGATTGAAAAGAAGGATGATCAACTCATCCACCATCACTTGCTACTACATGAGATTCCAGAGACACTTCATATAGTGTATCCAAATATTCTTTCTAGTAGGATATTTCTTGCATTAGAATTCATAAGTGTGTCACCAAGAGCATCCAAAGATTCTTTCTAGTAGGATATTTCTTGCATTAGAATTTAGAGGTGTTTCACTGAGAGCATCCAAAGATTCTTTATAGTAATACTTCACATCACTTCTTTGGTACCTATTCTTTCTAGTAGAAGATCACATAGAGAATTTGAGCATCATATGTTTGGGGAGCTACATATTCTCTCTTCATTATAATTTTATTGTATCATCTCATTTTTAGGGGGTAGTATTTCCCACAAGATTTTCTCCCTTTCTCCACTTTGTGGTAGATTTTCATCGTACATGGGTACCTCATCAGGCCTAGTTGTTGGGACCCATCCATATTTGTATCAACCTAAGTTGAGATTAAGGGGGGATGTTAGAGTAGAAATATTATTTTATTATTTTATTATAATATATGTATTAAGCCACCTTAGATGGATCTATGTCATTTAGTGAGTTAGTTAGATATGTGGCACTTCTCATGTGTTACTTGGTGGGGCATTCTCGCCACTTTTAGTTGAGCACTCCTATAGTGACTCAAACTAGTCATGATATATGTACAACATTTCTCATTGATAATATCACTCTCTTCCATTCCATTTTTCTAACTTCTAAATCAGTAATTTTGCATTACATTATTTTTTTCTCAATCTCATAGATTAAGTGTGAACTTTCTTGACTTTTGTGACTTGTTGATATTAGCATTCAAGCAATGATCTTGGCTCTAACATATAATGTATACCATCCCTTTAATTTCTTAGAGGTGGAATCATATGATTTATTTGAGGGTGAATTAAAGGTGAACTCTCATTTATTTTTTCTACACTGGGATTTATTCATTTTCCATACCTAGCATAATCTCTTTTGAAATTTCAGATTCTAGTAGTTATAACTAGATTGTTAGTAGAATAATTTGATGCATATTAATAAAAATATCTATAAGTATATCTTCTACATAAAGTACCTACTCTCTCTATGTCTCTTAGTTTATTTAAAGGTGAATTACTTGGATTTTTATCTTTCCATTATTTTTGTCACCTTCTTGCTTCTATAGAACTAGCTTCAAGAACTTCTTGACCTATGGAGAACTAATCCATGTCCATTCTTTATCCTATAATACTAACTTCTTGATCTTCCTTTAATAGAGTCACTAGTCCTTAAAGGAGAAATAATCAAAATCAACGAACTTATAATTTCTAACCAAAAAACAACATTTTTATGGCTACAATGTGGATGATAAGTAACCTGGGTGTTCAAATTTATCACTAATTTATATTATCATTGGTAATAATACCAAATTGTTGTTTATTTTAGCTATATACCCCATATTTCTAAGGTCTAATAATACTCCAAGTGCTAGTGGTGTGAGACTTGGGAAGATCACTACAAACCTATCTTCAAGTTTAGCAGCTAAGGACCAATGCTTGAGGTGGGTAAGGCCTCCCTCAATTTTGGCTCTATAATACCAAGGGGGGCTTTCCCTAAGATGTCAAATTGATGGTTGAAAGACAAATATTATCTCATAGAAAATAATACTCGATGCACAATGCATCACAATACCGGTGTCACTATATACCTATGTGCTAGTGTGGAGATGTAAGGTTGAACGTCTATTTGATGCATAATATTCCATGCAAATATTTTAAAATGTGATGCAAGATAACCCCTTATATTTTATAAAAATTTAAATAGTCCAGCAAAAACACATAGAAACATAAAGTTGAAAGGTGTTTGAATTGATGTGTTTTAGGGTGAATTGTGGAGTGTGAGAAGAAAATAAATTATAGATTGGTGCCTCTATCCATTGGGAAACAAAGTCTCTCAATTCAATGAAACATGTCATACCAAAAAATTAGTTGATATCATGAATAAGATACTGTAAAATACTAATATCTGAAGAAAAATGGGCTCTACATGCACATTCAAAAAATGATAAACGGTTTTAATTTATATTAATAGAGTCCACTTAGTAATCCTTAAGCATACCCATACACTTCTTTATTATTTTGTAAAGATATCATACAAAATCTTTGCAAGGATTTTACTAACATTTGGTTTGAAAAATTGAACATACATCAAAAATGTAACTAAGCATACATAAGGAGACACTCAACCAAGGTTGATTCTACCATTAATTATAAATATTCAAAGCTAAATTTGTTACAATAGGCTTGGGAAAGAACCTAGATCATTACAATGCTAAAATAACTATACTTGAAAATTGAAGTTGAAACCATAGGGCTTCTTGCAAGTATTTTTATTTTGTTGATAACTCAGTAAATACTCTTCCCTCTCAAAATTTATCCTCTTTTTTTGATCCTCTGAAAAGTGAATCCGAGATAGATATACCCATGACCATTATGTTAGCATAATGTCAAAGGGTCACCCAATTTGAAAAGCCATAGCCATAACCCTATCTAGTGTCCAAAAGACACTTTTCCTCTACAAATCTAATATGATTGATAAGGGCATAAAAAAACCTTCCTTGATTAGCACCATATACTTGTATTGAATGACTAACATGGTTGAGTGTAAGGAAACAACAAAAACATCCATAAAAATTATGATATATGTATGGAAATTTAAGGGCACTTGTAGATAATAAATGAAGTATGGGAACCTCTCTAGTCCTAAATTCAAGCTCAAATACATTGAATTCCATTACAATATCTTTAGAAGTCAAGATCTAGTGGTTGATATGGGTTGTTGAGCATTAATGGTGTTTTTAGGTCAAAAAAACACTTCTTGGGAGTATCATCAAAGTTTTGAGCTTGATCATGTTGGATGTTGTGGTTATGTTTCTGATATGTGGTTGTTATTGATTTCAACACTATTAGCATTGATGATGCTTAAGGTCGTATATGTCAAGGATATTGAGAAAATTATAATAAATATGTTTGTAGGCAGCCAGTGGAGTTGAGAATGCCATTGTAGTGTAAAGTTTTGTACATTGATGTTCAGGTGTTGTGCGCTAATGGGTTTATTGTTGAACCTATCTAGTATTTTTTTCGAAAGTCTTAGTGGTATGCATCAAGATTTGTGGAAGTTAAGTGTTCTGGTGTTCCTACAGTCATTTTGGTACTATAGCAGTTGTTCTTGGAAGAGGAAGTTGGAATTCTGGTAATTTCAGTTGTTGTGTATGTTTATGTGATGTTCGTGGATGATTCTAGATCATGTTCTATCTTTGCTACATGTCTACGCTAGTTGGTGTGATCGTGGTCGAAGATTTTTCTGATGTATGTTCGGGTTTTCATGTTCTTGGACGACATGATGGTGGTAGCGTGTTGCAGATCCTTTTGGATTAATTTTTTTTTTTTGGTGTATTTGAGGATGTTGTTTTGGGTCCTCTCTATGTTGTGACCAACTTGTGTTGGTGCGCATAAATATTTATCCATGTATTGAGGCCGACAGTTGTAATTCATTTATTATTTTTGGCCGACATAATTATCGATGTAAATCCATGTAGTGGATATATAAGTAAGGTTTTTTTGCACTATGAAAGGAGCAAGGGGTGTGTGCTTAGTGTATAAGTGTGAAATACATGTGTGAATAAAGATAAAATCATTTAGTAGCAGAGCAGAGAGTTAAATAAGATTGAGCAGTGTGTGTAAAGTTTTTCTATGCCAAACCGAAACTATCATCAAGCTTTTGTAGAATCTATTTTCTCAATTCACCCCACTCAGATGGTTTTAATTTGATTGTCTTATGTAAGGAAGTGAGCCTTCCTTTGAGCAATGAGCTCTGGGTATTTTTCCTAAATACAAGTGCATTCCCTATTCATTTTTCATTATACTTCTAACAGGGTATAATTATGGATTAACCTCCACTGTGGTTTTTTCCCTTAATAGGGTTTCCACACAAAAATATTGGTGTTATGTGTTTTTGATGTGGTTTTTAATTATTGCTTTCTTTGTTAATTATCAGATCTAGAATTAAAGGTTAATAAGTTTGATTAAAGTTGTAAATTTTGTGACAACTGATTCACGCCCCCTCTTAGTTGTATCTTCTTATTTTGCCAAAAATTGGTATTTGAGATAGTTCCTCTGAAGGTGAAGCTTAACAGCTTGAGGTGATCTGAGATGGCATCTTACAAGAAGGATAGTCCTAGATTTGATGGTACAAACTACACCATGTCGAAATTCAAAATGGAATGTCATTTGAAGTGCATTGGCGAGCCCTTTTGGAAGATTACAAAAGATACATATACTATTCCTCAGAATGGTCCCTCTACTGCTTATGAGATCAAAGAAGATGAAATAAATACCAGAGTTATTGAAGCATTGGTGAGTGCCTTGATTGATTCTAAAATTTCAAATGTGATGGGTCTGAAGACTGCACATGAGATCGGGACAAAGTTGGAGTTATTGTATGAAGGAGATCCACTAGTAAAAGTTGCTAGGCTACAAAGTCTAAAAGGAAAATGGGAGGACATGAAGATGAGCGATGATGAGAACATCCATTCTTTCTCTCAAAAGATAAATGAACTGGTGATGAGAATTAGATGTGTCGGTGGTTTCTTGGATGAAGAAGAGATTGTTGCTAAGATACTTAGATTTTTACCTCCTTCCTACAAATCGAAAGCTCATGCTATTGATGAACTCAAGTTAGTAACTAAAATAATAAGAGACATTCTAATTGGAAAACTTGCAACCTTTGAGTTGAGTGAATTTGGTGATTCTACTCCCAAAGTAGAGTTTGCATTCAAAGCCACTATATCCAGGAAAAAGAAATATGATACAGGTGAAAGTTCCAAGAAGACATTCAAGTATGAAGATGAGATGAAAAAGGTTGAAGATGAAGAAAGAGATCTAGAAGAGTTCAAATCACTAATTATGAGAAGAGAATCCAAAGGCAATGGTAAGTACAAAGGAAAGCTACCTATTAAATGTTTTTCCTATAGTAAAATAGGTCATTTTGCATCAAGGTGTCCTGAAAGAACTTCTAAGTACAAGTCTAAAGACACTAGATTTCATAAGAAATGCTATTATGTTGAAGAAGGTATTATTGATGATGAATCTGATAAAGAAACTAGAAATGAAGATGGATGGGTATTCATTTCTATCAAGGAAAATAGCCAAGTGTCTACTGAATCTACTAGTAATGTGAATGTTGAGAAAGCTCTTGCAGCCAAAGTTGAAGAAAAGGATGAATGGGTGATTGACAATGGATGCTCACGGCATATGACTGGTGACAACAATAAGTTTGTAAACTTGGAGAATTATGATGGTTTCATTGTAAGATTTGGAGACAACACTTCTAGTGTGATTCATGGCGGAGGCACTATTTCTTTTGGTGGTAAGCACAATATTGGTGATTTTCTTTATGTAGAAGGCTTAAAGCATAATTTTTTGAGTGTTGGATAGATGGTAGACAAGGGATACAATCTTCAGTTCAAGGATGGTAAATGTAGGATATTGGGAAATATAGGAAAGGTAATTGCTTTAGGTACAATGATAAAACGTAATATCTTTTCACTAAGAACTGCTAGTGAAATTTTCTTGATTGCTCAAATTGATGTAAGTTGGTTATGGCATAGGCGGTTGTGTCATGTGAACTTTGATAACATTGTAAAGATAAGTTCTTCTCAAGAAGTTAGAGATAATCCTCATATAGTGAAGCCTATTAACATTATATGCAAGGAATGTCAAATGGGAAAGCAAACTAGAAATTATTTTCAAAGCAAACAACACAACTCTAATGAAGTATTGGAAATGGTACATACTGATCTATGTGGTCCCTCTAGAATCAAAATTCTACAAGTTGAAAGGTACTTTATGTTGCTTATTGATGATTATTCTAGAATGATATGGGTTGCCTTTTTAAGATAAAAACATGAAGCATTAGAAAAGTTCAAAAATTTCAAAGCTATGGTAGAGAATGAGACAGGTATGAAGGTCAAATGTTTGAGGTCGAACAAAGGTGGAGAATTCACTTCCAGGGAATTCAATACTTTTTGTGAAAAGCATGAAATTCAAAGATAGATATCTGCTCCCCGGACCCCTCAATAAAATGGATTTGTTGAAAGAAATAATAGAACAGTTCTAGACACTACTAGAACCATGATGTTGGAAGAAAATGTTCCTCATTTCTACTAGAGAGAAGCAGTAAGCACTATTGTGTACACTATCAACCAGGTAAATGTCAACAGTAATTTTGGTAAGACTCCTTTTGAGCTATGGTTTGGTTATAAGCCTACTATGAAGTATTTCAAAAAAATTGGAATCAAATGCTACATCAAGAGAGATGATGATATAGGCAAGTTTGATGCTAGAAGTGATGAAGGAATATTCCTAGGTTACTCTACTAAGAGAAAAGCTTACCGGTGTTTTAATAAAAGGCTGAAGAAAATGTTTGAAAGTTCTGATGTCAAAGTTGATGAAGCTATTGACAAACCATCCAGATGTAATAGATATAATTCAAATGATAATCATGATAATTCTAAAAATGGACAAACTATTTAGACATAGAGTCAATTGAAAATTGTTTCGATGAACCAAGGAAATCAAGGAGAAACCAGTAAAGATACAGAAGAAAGACCAGAACAAACAGAAGTCAAAGAAATCTCTACAGTTCCAAGGTATGTAAGGAGAAATCACTCTAATAGTTAGATCATTGGTGACAAGAATAAAGGTATGCAAACTAGAAGGATAATCTGAGAAGAATATTGTCTGATTTCTAAAGTTGAGCCTAGCAATATCAATGAAGCATGCAAGGATGATTATTGGATGGAAGCCATGAAAGAAGAGCTACAGAAAATACAAAACAATGAGACATGGGAACTTGTTCCTAGACCTAAAGACAAGAATGTGATTTGAACCAAATGGGTGTTTTGGAATAAAATGAATGAGCAAGGTGAAGTGGTCAGAAATAAAGCAATGTTGGTTTGCAAAGGGTATTCACAAATGGGAGGTATTGATTTTGATGAAACTTTTTCCCCTATTGCTAGAATAGAATTTTTGAGATTATTTCTTACTTATGCTACTTTCAAGAACTACAAAGTTTATCAGATGGATGTAAAGTTAGCATTTCTGAATTGTGAACTAGAAGAAGAAGTTTATGTTGAACAACCAGATGGATTTCAATTGACTGATGAAAAGGACATGGTATTTTGATTGAAGAAAACTTTGTATGGACTCAAGCAATCCCCTAGATATTGGTATGCTAGATTGGACAAATACTTGTTAAAGCTTGGATTCAGCAAGGGTACTGCTGATAGAAATCTATATTTCAAGTTGGATCAGGATAAAGAGCTGATAATTGAAGTTTTTGTTGATGATATTATTTTTGAAGGTGATGATGACTTGTGTATGAAGTTTCTTGATGAAATGAAAAGTGAATTTGAAATTTCAATAATAGGAGAACTGAAATTCTTTTTAGGATTACAAATCACTCAGTTAGAAGATGGAATCTTTATATCTCAGTCCAAATATGTCAAGGAGTTGCTGAAAAAGTTTGGGATGGAAGAATCAAAGCCACTTGGTACACCTATGGTGATTGGATGTAAACTCACACAGAAGGATGAATCTCCTAAGGAAAATCAAACAAGATACAGTTCAATGATTGGTGGGTTGTTGTATTTAACTCAGACAAGGCTAGATATAATGAATGATGTATGCATGGTCACTAGATTTCAAGTAGATCCAAGGGAATCATATTTAACTACTATAGAAAGGATTTTTAGATACCTGAAAGGAACGGTTGATTTTGGATTATGGTATCCAAATGATGATGATCTTATTTTGAATTCTTATACTAATGTGGATTGGGTAGGTGACACTAATGAAAAAGAGTACAAGCGATGGTACGTTCTTCCTAGGGAAGAAGTTAATGTCTTGGCTAAGAAAAAAGAAGAACTCAGTTTCCTTATCTACTGCTGAAGCATAATACATTGTTTTTGCTAATAATTTTACTCAAGTAATGTGGATGAAGAAGATGCTAAGTGATGTCAAGATTGAGTATGAAGAGCCTATTACCATATTCTATGATAATTCAAGTGCCATAAGCATTTCTAATAATCCAGTGATGCATTCGAAGACAAAACATATCTCCATCAAGTATCACTTCTTGAAAGATAAAGTGAATGAGAAAGAAGTTAAACTAGAATATGTACCTACTAAAGAGCAAGTTGCATATATTTTCACTAAACCATTTCCTAGGGATACATTTGAGTACCTTAGAGGCAACTTAGGGGTGATTTCCCCTCTTGATCAGCATTGATGATGCAGGTATTTGCATCAGTCCATGAATTCATTGCTATATCTTATTTTGGATTGATTTTGTGGTGGCTTCTACTCAGGGGGAGTAGTTAGATGTTTTAAATATGTCATTCAGAGCTTCAGAAATTTTGACATTGATGTCAAAGGGGAGAGAAGTGCAATGTGAAAAATTACAATGGGAGAGAAGTGTAATGTGAAGAACCTTTGTGATCAAAGGGGGAGAAGTGCTATCTAGAGCTAAGGGAGAAGATGGAAGAGTTAGTTTGGGTTGATGGTATTCTTTTTCACATCATGTGTTTCCATCAATGCCAAAGGGGGATATTTTGGATGTTGTGGTTATGTTGCTAATATGTGGTTGTCATTGATGTTAACACTATTAGCACTAATGATGCTTAAGGTTGTATATGTCAAGGATATTGAGAAAATTATAATAAATATGTTTGCAAGCAGCCAATGGAGCTGAGAAGGCCAGAGTAGCGTAAAGTTATGTACATTGATGTTCAAGTGTTGCGTGCTAATGGGTTTATTGATGAACCTATCTAATATGTTTTTCAGAAGTCTCAGTGGTATGCATCAAGATTTGTGTAAGTTAAGTGTTATGGTGTTCCTACAATCATTTTGGTACTGTAGCAATTGTTCATGAAAGAGGAAGTTGGAATTCTGGTAATTTCAGTTGTTGTGTATGTTTTTGTGATGTTCGTGGATGATTCTAGATCATGATCTATCTTTTCTACATGTCTGTGCTAGTTGGTGTGATCTTGGTCGAAGATTTTTCTGATGTATGTTTGGGTTTTCATGTTCTTGGTTGACATGATGGTGGTAGCGTGTTGCGGATCCTTTTGGATTAATTCTTTGTTGTTTGGTGTATCTGAGGATGTTTTTTTGGGTCCTCTCTATGTTGTGACCAACTTGTGTTAGTGCGCATAAAGATTTATTCATGTATTGAGGCCAACAGTTGTAATTCATTTATTACTTTTAGCCGAAAAAATTATTGATGTAAATCCATGTAGCAGATATATAAGTAAGGTTTTTTTTTGCTATGAAAAGGAGAAAGGGGTGTGTGCTTAGTGTATAAGTGTGAAATACATGTGTGAATAAAGATAAAATCATTCAGGAGCAGAGCGAAGAGTGAAATAAGATTGAGCAGAGTGTGAAGTTTTTTTGTGCCTAACCGAAACTGTCATCAAGCTTTTGTAGAAGCTATTTTCTCAGTTCATCCCACTCAGATGGTTTTAATCTGATTGTCTTATGTAAGGAAGTGAGCCTTCCTTTGAGCAGTGAGCTCTAGGTAGTGTGCCTAAATGCAAGTGCATTCCCTATTCATTTTTCATTATACTTCTAACAGGGTATAATTGTGGATTAACCTCCACCGTGGTTTTTTCCCTTAACAGGGTTTCCACGCAAAAATATTGGTGTTATGTGTTTCTAATGTGTTATGTAATTCTTTCTTTCATTTTTAATTATCATATCTAGAATTAAAGGTTAATAAGTTTGATTAAAGTTGTAAATTTTGTGACAACTAATTCACCCCCCCCTGTCTTAGTTGTATCTTCTTGTTTTGCCAATAGATCCTACCATCGAATCAGTGATTAAAACATTAAATTATTTACAACCTAAAAAGATACTTATGTTAAACATTGATCCTCGGGCCTACCAAGAATCACTTTTCAAAAAGCCAAGGAAAATAGCACCCTCGATGCCGAATACCTAACAAGAAGACCTCTCTCATGTATCAAGAAGAACACATGTATACCACATGCCAAAATACATCAAGAAAATAAGATCCTCGAGACCCCAATGTGCTACAACCTAGGTATTTATAAAACTGACCTTCATCAAGTGTCAAGCTCCGCACATGTCACCTACAAGATTTTTAAGAGGACGAAGGTAAAGATGACACTGATAACTTGAAGGAATGAAATTGATAAAACTAACACTTAGAGGTTTCAAAGAAATAAAAATTTGGGGGTTGGTAGATCTTATGGTAAGCTAACAATTAAGGGAAGTAGTGAAAAACCAAGGACTGAAAAAAATAAACTTAAAATAATTTTGAAGGGGATAATGGCATACTCAGAAGCCAATAGTGATGGTATATAGGCAATAGGGTAAGCGAAAGCCAAAAACGGTGATAATTCCAACACAGTTATTTTTGGGGTTTTTCAACTTGGAATTCATCTAAGACATGGATGAAGAGGGCTAATGCAAGATCCAGAGGAGTAACAACATACAAGATGGCCCCAATAATATCCCTTAGATTGATTATTACTAATGGGATAATATGGCTAAGGCACAAAATAGGTCACAAAATTTTGTGGTTCCAATAGCTAGTATGGTGGATAGTCCACCTAATAGTGAATTAAAGGACTATGATAAGAAACTTGTTAATTATTTATTTAATACTTCTAATCTGCATGCCTCTTTTGGTGTCAATCCATCATTAAAACCCCATAATTTGTATGTTAGTGGGGATAATAGCCATCCCAAAGACAATTCTACCAAAATGAACTCCCTTTCTATGGTAAAAAAAACCCTATGTGGCCTTAAAAAAAATTATCTCTTCCATAGCTACCATATCTCTTAGCAAAGGTCCAAAAGGTAAGAATTCCACATGTGAAGAAGGGGTGGTGGCATGATTATGTTACAGTAAACAATCTCCTACCTCCTTTTGTTAATTTGGACCTTGCCAAAACAATCGATAAGAGGAATTTTCTCTCTTATGGATAAACATGTTGTAGACACCTAAATTTGACCACTTACGTTTGGTCAAATTTATCCCTTTTCATCTAAATATCCTCTTGCGTGCATTAATTAAATAATATTTCCATTATTTAATTAATACCCCTAAATTCCTCTAAATCCCTAAGGTATTTTAAATACTTTATCATCTATCCTACCTTACCCCTTCTATCCCACAAATTAAATAAATAATTTCTATTTATTTAATTTACTCCCTCAAGTGTCACATCCTCCATCACTTTTTCCTAATCTTAATCCCAACCCTAATCCCCACCTGACCTACCCACTAAACATGTGCACACACTTAATCCAAGATTAAGCGGGTCAACCCTCTCCCAACCCTTGATCTCAAGATCTAATCCTGGTCATTCATCCATTATCCTCAAAATCTATTTATCCAAACACTTAGCCATTTTCACCTCTCACCCATTTTTCACTAGAGTGTCATTATGCTGCAAAAAATTTGAGTGACACACATCCAATCGAACATCTTGGGAAAATATGCACAACACTAGGAGACTTTGTATGCTGGTTTGAACTCCTCATCGCCCTATCTTGAGTGTTTTGCTTGTTTTTGGTCATTTGCTTGATTTTCTTGCATTTTAAGTAGATTAAAAACACCTGCACACATTTTTGGAATGCTCGGTGGGACCCACATCATGGGTCTCTTTCACGTTTTCTTGTTGTTTCACATTTTTTAGGGTCGGGTTCCACACATAGGGGTGAATCCACCCCTAATGAACAAGTTAACCTAATGCAAGGGCAAACCAACATCCATCAACCTAGAACAAAAAATTTCAAAGGCGAATCTACTCATAGAAAGGATGATTTCATAGTCGCCCCTCCTCCCAACAGGTAATTGTGCACTCTCCTATCCATCACTTGACATACAAAGGTGATCCTGACTTCAACCTTTCCGTAGAGGTAAACTTTCTTCTCAAACAGGTGAACCTGCTCACCCAACAGATGAATTTTCTCCTGCCTCTTTCCATATAGGTGAATTTGCAGACAAGGGAACTTGTGACCTAAATAGGTGACTGTGCTAGATACAAAGGTGAATTCTCTCCTACTCAAAGGGGTGAACCTACATTCTAGAGGGTCGAACTTACAACCTTCTTGGGAAAAAATTCCACATACAGGGGCCAATCTACAAGGTCTATAGAAGGTATAAAAATCCCAATTTTTGGCAAAAAAATTCATAGCGCTTTATAGTTTCCTTTTCAAAAAAGTATTCTCTAGGGGCTTCACTCCCGGACCCCTCCACGGGGGATGGGACTATCCCCCCACACCCCCCCTTTTGTTGGGTTGGGTGTTCCACCCCCTTGGGCTAGCAATCATCTATTTTTTATAATTTTATTTGGCATCTAATCATCTTCTTGTGCAACTTGTCCTTGCTTGTCCAATATCAGAGATTGAAACTACTAACTTATCTGCTATAGCACGATCGGTTGAAGACCCCTAGATTAGATTGTGTGTGCATCTTTTTTATACTAATTTAGGCACATGTAGATTAAGTAAAGGGCCAATTAACTTGTTTGCTATGTTTTGGGGTGAATTGTTGACGTATCCACTCCCCTTGCATCTTTCGGTAATCTTGGGCAATGAGAAATTGCAATTCGTTCCAATCTAGTCTAGTCTACCCTAGAAGTGTTAGTGTGTGTAATCCCTCCCCTTTCCCTACATGCAAGCCTGGGGACTAGCTGAAGCATCTAATATTTCCTTCCCTTAGTGGAACCTGCCTGGGATTTCATCACCCGAGGACGATCCCAACCACATGTTACTAGCGGGGTATATAAAGGGGGGAGACCTAAATTTGTACCCCAATCCAGTCATGTCATGTTTAGCGAAGTGTCAAAGCTAGGGTGATACCTAGATAAGACATGCAGAGTTGGTCCAAGTTTCTAGTACCTTGTTGGGGCTCCTGACCCATGCTTGTGATGGGCTGGTGTTCATGGTTATGCCTCACATACCTTGCATATATCAAGGATGCATGATTTAGCCTTGTTTAGCCTAGATAGAGACCCATGTTTTAGCTGTTGCTTAGTGTAGTGTAGGGGATGCACACCATACCCCAAAGTTACTCACTATGTACTCCCTTGGGTTGAGATAGAAATCCTCATGGTGGACTATGATAGTCCTCAAGTAAGAGAGAGAGAAGGTGAACCCGTGGCATCTGTTGATGACCCTGTGCCACTGAATTGCTAGCTATCCACCTTCGTGAGAAAGGGTGATCTAGAGAACCACCCCAATATCATGGATTATTAACCTTCGAGTGTCCCCTCAAGGTGGTGGGCCTACATCAATTTTGTAAACCCTTATCACTAATTCTATGATTGTGTTGTTTGGAGTGTCTTCTTGTGCGATACCAGTGCTTATCATCAGTTTGAATCAGTCCAACCTCCTTGTCTATTGTTTGTTGTGTTTTTGTCCTTTTTCGTAGCCTTTCCTTGCCCTCAAGGGTGATTTTTCTTCTCTCAGAGGTGAACTTGTCTTGTGGATAGGTGATCCTTCCCTATAAGGGGAAATTTCATATCTTGAGTCATATTCTAGTCATCCTTTAGGTGAATTTGTCTTTGTCAAGGGCGAATTTTCTTGTGGTTCCCTTAGTTAGGAAACCCCATGTCTACTTGTTCCCTAAATAGGCAACCCTACCCTATCCATAGGAAATAATGTGTCTAACCCGTGTCATTTGATTCTTTCTATTCTCTTAGAATAGGCGATCCTGTCATACTTTTAGGTGAATCTAAGTTTGGTCTTTGTCATCCTTGTCTGCATGTTCCCTTAGAATAGGTGATCCTATCCTCCTCATAGGTGAACCGGTGTCTGAGTCTCCTAGTCCTTCATCCATACACCCCTTAGAATAGGCGAACCTGTCATCCACAAGGGAAAACCCTAGTCGAGACTATACTGTCTATGTCTGTGACATCCCTAGATAGGCGATTTCATCCCCTAAAAAGGCGTTTACATCATCCCACATCCATACTAAGTCTTTCCTCGATAGGAGATTCCTCTTTTTTCTTGGGTGATCCTATACACCATTCCATATAGTCAGTCTCCATAGGTGACCTTTTCCTTACCAATAGGCGATCTTGCTACCCACAAGGGTAATTCTGTGATGTATCAGATAGGTGAATTCACATCTTGGAGAGGTAAATATGCTCTCGACAGAGGTGAATCTACTTCCCATCCAAAATATAGAGAGTTAATCCTTCTCACCACAATTAGCCTATATCTTCCTCAATCCAAAATCATAATCCAATCATTTTTCCTCTCCATATACATCTCCAAACGATCAATTTAATCACATAAAATCTCATCAATCTATCCAAACATCATCCCCTTTGAGCAAGGAGTCGGCTAAACCTATCCTTCATTCATCCAAGCAAGCCTTGGAAAGAGGAGTGACCGCATCATAAATAAAGTGGCTTCACAAATTTTTCGGTCACCGCCATGTGGCGTCCAATCGAAGCTTCCCTTCGAGATGCTTCTCTTCCTTTTTCTAGGCTCCAGTTGCTTGACACATCGCGTCAACCTGCTTTCTATTCCAATGGGGACCACATCGCAATTACCTTTTCTGAGTAGCTTCGAAGACTTCCACCTCTACTTCACGCATGTGAAAGCATGCTTTTAGTGAAGGAAATTCATTTTTCATTACGTGCTTGTCTACCTTCCTCCCAATGTGGCTTAATTTATTCTACCTTTCGTCCTCATTGCTTTATTTTGCACACAGCAAATCAGTGATAAATGTGCCATCACTTTAACCAATTCCAAACAATCATTTCCAACTTTTCAATCCACTTTTATCTTATCCAAAATCATGAATCCTTATCCTTCATCAATGCAACCAAAAATAGTAGTCAATGGGAATCCCAATTAAATTGATGATGATAATGAAATTCTTGTTGATCAAGATGAAAATGATATAGATCCCCTTAAGGTTATCATTACTAGCAAGCTTTCCCCAACCGTCTTCCAAAATCCAATCAATCCTCTGAGCTATCCTATCACACCTTCATCCACATCCACTAGAAATCCTTATGCTACCTTGGACAAGGGATATCCAACATCTTCCCCATCCACACATTCATCATATCCTTCATCTACATAGCTCTCTTATCCAACACCCACGTCCTCCTATCCTAATCCACCATCCTAATACTCCTACCTTAATTCCCTATCCACTTTCTCCAACATCAATCCATCATCCACATCCTCTTATCCTAATTCATCATCCACATCCTCCTATCCTAATACATCATCCCAATATTCCTATCTTAATTCCCCATCCACTCTCTCCAACATCAATCCATCATCCACATCCTCCTATCCTAATCCATCATCCACATCCTCCCACCCTAATCTACCATCCCAATCTTCCCACCCTAATCCATCACCCACATCCTCTTGTCCTAATCCATCCTCTCAATCTTCCCATCTTAATCCTCTATCACAATATTCCTATCTTAATTCCCCATCCACTTTCTCCAACATCAATCCACCATCCACATACTTATATCTTAATCCCCCATCCATGTCCTCCTATACTAATCCACCACCCACATCCTCTTGTCCTAATCCACCATCCCAATCCTCCTATCCTAATCCCCCATCCCAATATTCCTATCTTAATTCTTGTGAGAGAGGGGGACCACCCACTACAAGACCCCAGGTCACGAAAGGTCAAGAGCGGAAAGGCTGCCCTAACCCACCTCAGTTTAAAGGGAAGTTAGGATGACGAGGATGAGAATGATGAAGATTATGAACCCTTTGATCACTCTGCAATTTGAATGTAGGAAGGGGACTAGGTGAGTTGACCCTTTAGAATCAAACCCATGTCTAAGGTAGCTCTCTATTTGAGGAAGAAAGCGCAGTTCCAAGATGACAGCGTGACGCGTCGATGTCTCACAGGTGTGCTGGCGTCCATACGGCTAGAGAACCAAAAAGACAAGATTTTGACTCAGAAAGGGAGACTACTAGCCTAGCCTAAGAATGTTTAAAATGGTAGAATGATATTAAGATAAATGAAATACAAGTACGAATGCGATAAGGGAAACGTGTTACCACCAAGGTGACAAAGACGATCTTGTAGAATACTCTCCTCGCCAGCTTGCTCCAATCTCTCTTTACCTGCACACACAAAAGGAAGAAGTTGTTGGGGCTATATAGGGGCCTGCCTTAGTCAAACCCCCATCTTGGTGTTTCCACCTCCATGGACAGCCAAGTTTGGAATAGTATAGAGAAATGATAAAGGAAAGAACTACAAGGCATGTACACAAGAAACACTACAAAACAATAAAGTCTTACTCAATCAAAAGAAAAATGAGAGAAGAGAGGAGATTTACCGCCTTTATCCAAAGTGATCAAGGCTTATGGAGGAGTGAACGAGAGAGATTCAAGCCTCTGTTACCACATTATATGTCCTATACTTTCCCTATTGGAGTGACAGACTATTGAGTTGTTGCAATAGAGTGAAGGATGTTGCTACAAAGCTTGGAATGAATGCAAAATGGTGGAGAAATGCTCAAGTGATCTTGTAAATGTCTCTCAAACCTCTGCTTCTTTCTTCTTGAAAAAAAACAAGGATGAAAGAGTGAAGAATATGAAGGGATGGATGAAAAATGGCCATATTCAGGTCGGCCAGCCGAAGAGGGGCATTACTCTTCGACTTCTAATTGAAAATGATGCCTCTATAGTCTCAGTCACAGGAATTTTCCATGGATGTAATTGTGTTGCGTGGATGTCTGTGCACTGTACGGGAATCCTTGACAGAAATACCCCCACCAACATGCACCGCATGAGCATCCCCGATAGAAATGCCCCCACCAACATGCAAAATAGGCGCCAAGTGGATGCAAGCAGTGGGCTTAAGTGGAATTGAGCCTCCACCTTTGATTTTCTAATGTGTTAAGGGTCAAAATGAGATTTGTGTTAGGGGTGAAAATTCATGTTCATACAATTCCTCATCAACTTTCTCTAACATCAATCCATGATCCATATCCTCCTATGTCACTCCCTCTTCCACTCCATCATGTCCTAATTCTCCACCTACTCCTAGTCCTCCATCTAATCCTCATCCACCAACCCATAATCCTAGTCCTCCACCCATTCATAATTCTTCATCTACTCCCACCACACCATCTAAGCATCTCATTCCAGATGTTATACAAGGACACATGACAAAGATTACATCCCCAAATCCATATCTTGATGTTGTGGAGCCATTCCATCCCAATCCATCATCCACAGTCACTAGTGATGAGCCCCTTCTTCATCCCACACCTATCACTCCCATTTCCACTCCTAACATCATCCAAACCATTAAAACCATCACACCCATTGAATCCATTGAATCCCCATATTCTACTTCTAGAGCCAACCAACCCATCAAAGACACACAAATCCAATCCACTCCCCCTAGTCCTAGTATCACCAAAATCCACTCCCTTGAACTTCATGAATCCTCCATCTTTTTGTCTCCCCATTAGAGGAGTCCATCCAACATTCCTCTTCCACCACACCATCTACATTGATTGTAACTTTCCAAAAGCTTGTTCCAAAGCATACCAACACATCCCCTCATCCACATAAATATCCTACCATCTCACCAACTCCATATCAATATCATAGTCCATAATCCACTCCATCCCATGATCCCCTTGTCACTCAAGATCCAATCACTTCATCCCATGATCCCTTATCACCTCCTCCTCCAAGTCAAGATCCTCTCATCCCATCATCTCCTTCTCATGATCCTTCATTGCCACTTAACCCTACCATCCAAACACCACTTCTATATCACCTTGGTACCATTACACTCATCCATGGTGGTTTTCTTGTAGAAGAGAAACAATGTATATACACCACCCATCCTCCTCCACATAATAATAGACTCACATCATGTTTCAAAAATAACAAGCATCCTACCATAAATCGAATGCTCAAGATCATGAACTACCAAGGCAAAGGCTTAGGCCTTCATGGGCAAGGTATTTTAGAGCCCATCTAGGTCAAATAACACTCTTGTACAGGTGGTCTTGGATATATCTCTCAAGCCTCACAATCCAAAAATGTTGGTACAACCTTTATACATCCTAAGAGAGCCTCTTCTGAAATAACAATAGGCTCTTCCCATCACTCCACCGCACCATTTTTCACCATCCCCCCTCCTCCATCATATCACCTCAAAACAACCATCCATATTCCTCCTTCATCCTCCAAGTCCATTTTGGGTCCTTATGTCCCTCCATCCATCATCGCCCATCCTCCATCTACTGCATCTATTTTGGGTTCTTATGTCCCTCCATAAACCCTCACACATCCTCAATATAAAAAGTCCATTTTGGGCCCGTATATCCCAAAATCACCTCCTCCATCTTATCCTATTCATCCTCTCATCCATCCATCACCTATCCCTAGTACACTTCATAAACATCCTAACCTCATAATCCCTGATTAGGATCAACAAAGTCACCCCTACATGCATGCTATCTCACATCCTCCATCCACATCTCCTCCATATCATCCATCACCTCATACCCATCCCATTTCTATTAAAAGCATTTTGGGTGCCAAAGAAAAAATGCATAAGTCTAAACATCCACATGAATCTAAAGTTCCTCATGTCCCCTTAAAAATACATGTTGAAGAAAAGAAAAATCCAATCCAAAATCCAAATAAATCCCAAAGGCTATAAAATCCTATTAAAGCAAAAATCAAAACCATGTGGATCCCAAAGAAAAAAGATGTAGTGCATTTAAATGAAACATTCGTAACAACATCCAAAGTTGATAATCTAAAATATAATCATTCGCATTCTCCATCTCCTAAATCTATTTTGGGTCCTTATGTACCAAAATTCACTATCCCAACTCTTCCATTATCCCCACATTCTTCATCCACTAATCCTCCTGTCATTTCACATCCCCCACCATATGTGCCAATGTTGGTCCTGAAAACATTCCCCCATCACACATCCAATCCATCATTCCATCCATACACTTTCCAACATCCCATCCATTATCCCACATATCTCCCTCATCAAATCCCTTTAATCCATTCTCTTTCATGATCCATCCATCCTAATAAGGTTGTACCAACATCCCATAGTCACTTTACACATGGGCTCTTATCACCTCATATGGAACTTGTTGCTTGATTCCTTCATCCATCTCCTTATCACATGTATTTGAGATCCATTTATCCACATCCCTATTCTTTCCCATCTCCATCCACATACTATCCAAAAAAGTCAAAAAAGTCAAAAAACAAAAAACAAAAAAAATAAAAAAAGAAAAGAAAAAGAGAGAGAAATGATTCGTCCAATAGTGAAAACTTGGAAAAAAATCACTTTGGATAAGTACCATGATGAAAACCTAGCAATAGGTATCATGTTTAAATCCCCCATATTTTTTCTTTCCACACTTGCGGGCAACTTCATCCCCTTTCTCCATCTCCTACATCCAACCTATATACCTATCCTACCTATCATATCCCATTTATCCCAATCCCCCCATCCTCCTTGTGATCTTGCTATAGATAGGGGGGAAAATATAATACATGATTTGAAAACCTCTTGGCATACATTCCCTTCATTCATACACTATCATATTCCTTATCCACCCATATGCCTTCCTTATCCATGCATCCTATCCACATCCATCTTCCTTCCTTATCCCTACATCCTATCCATATCCATCCCACTCCTTTATTCACCCATCATCCTATCTGCCATCCATCTTACCTCATCACACATGACATGCCTAGAGTGGGGCATCTTCTTCTTTGTGAAATATTCCTTGGAGTGTCATCTCTTCCATCTCCCTTTTTATCCAAAAATCCCTTTCATCTCCCCATCCTTATCTCCCTACCCATCCAAACAACCCATTTCATCTCCCCATCCTTATCTCCTTATCCATCCAAGAGAAAATACTTTTCATATCCCCATCCTCATCTTCCTCTCCACCCATCATATCATCCCTTCCATCCCCAAACTTATCTCCCTATCCATTCATCCCTATCCTCACTACATCTCATAATCCCTTGTCCTTGGTATCTAGCTATAAGCTTCTCCCATGCAAATCGATGTCATCCCTCTCACTATCATCACTTCCACCTCTTTCACACATCTTTCCAATCTCCTATCACTTTTCATCACTCATCTATCCATCATATCATCTTCCCAATTCATCTTTTGATGATTTGGATAACTATCCCATTCATGAGCTACATGTGATCACCACCATCCTATCCACCAAGTCTATCTTGTCTCATCGTATCAACTCCATCATTGTATCTACTTATCATGGTCATCTCATCATCCTTTATCCATTGTCTATTATTGTTATTTTGTCGAACTACGAGGTCTCTACACTTTCACATAGACAAGGCTAATCAATTGATCAACCCTCGAGGATTTTGTTTATCCTGTCGTGTTAGTCTTCTTCATCCATCAATGTCTCTATTGTCCTCTTTCCTCTTTTATCCATGGTCCGATGTCCATCTTTTTATCGAAATATGAGGTTTATGTGCTTTCACATAGTCAATTCCATCAATCGATGAACCGTTGAGACCCTAGGCTTGTCCTTAGGGTGTTTCTTGGTTCTCTATTGTGTTGTCAAGTGTGTCCCTATCTAGTTGGTTCCTAATAACAAAATCCATTGGTATCATGAGATTCGATCCATTTTGAGTATCTTGAGCCATGTCTATCACCTAATCTATCCTAGATCTTTGGTCTTAATAGGATGCATCCTTCCTTAAATCAGACCTCATCAATCCCATCCATCTATTGATCCTATGGCAAAAGACATTTTAAATTAATTATGATCTTTTGGTGCTTTTTAATTTTTTTTCATCTTTTGAGCTCCCTATTATACCTTGTCGGGTTTCCATGATCCATCATATCATGGTGTGCTTTGATCGGTAAACAGGGGCATATCTTGATTTTCTACCATGATCTTATCTTCTTGGTTGTCTGGCATTGGTACCCACCAAGATCTACGGTGAATAGCATTAATTGCGTTGGGGATCCTTTGTGTTTGTGGTTTTCCAACATTGGCTCTACAAAATCTCTCATAGCTTTGGGATGTTGGAATAACCTTTTATTCATTGGGTCAGTCCTATGCATATGATATGAAGTAACCTTTGTTCCTCATACCTTGGTGCATAGTATCTCATACTATATCAAATTAAGTGCTCACTACATGGCAGTTTTGATATGGTGTTCCTAATCCATCTTCCCATCCACTTACCCTACATATTTTTCCTTTGTTCATCCTTTATCACTCCCTCTCATCTATCTATACTATATATTTTCATCCCTCCACTATCTCCATCTTCATTATTTTATCATCTCTTCAATCTTCTTAGGATAATATAGAGATTTGTTATTCTAAGCATCTTTTCCTCCATCCTCTTCATCATATCATCATCTCTCCAATATTCTTAGGATAATATAGATTTGTTATTCTAGGCATCTTTTCTTCCATTATCTTCATTCTTTTCAACAATCTCACATCTCAATCCAATCCTTACCCATCCAATCTCGCACAAAGCATTTAATCACATCCTTGGTCTTGTTTCCAGCCTTGATTCAATCACATCATCATCATCATCAGGATGCATCCTTCCCTATTATTTTGTGTTGTTTTGGGATGAATCCTTCCCTCATCAACAACACTTTCATCATCATCATCGGGATGTATCCTTCCCTATCCTTATGTTGTTTTGGTATTTATCCTTCCCTCATCAACAACACTCTTATCATCATCATTGGGATGTATCCTTATCTATAATTTTTTTGTTTTGGGATGTATCCTTCCCTCATCAACAACGCTCCATCCATCATCAATCAATCTTGGCTTGCAACTTGAATGGGAAAACATCACATTTGTTCTTGAATCCATTTGTGCTTGCTTACTTCTCATCTTCTCCTTTAATTATCTCTTCCTCATCCCATCCCCTATTCTATCCATCATTTTTCATCACCTTCCCCATCTACTCTCGCATCACCTCATCCATTTCAAGAGCACACCCGTGTTCTCTTCAACCCACATGTCCTCTCAAGGGGGAATCATAAATCCATAATATTTATCTTCACTCCCACCATCTTTCCTCCTAGTCACTCCTTTGAATGATTGGGGTATCTTTCACAATCTAACCATCTTCTTCTAGGTGCTATGTTTTAATATTCTTTGAAATGATGCTACTTCATAACACCACCTCAAAGAGGGGAAAAATGTAGACACGTAAATTTGATCACTTACATTTTGTCAAATTTACCCCTTTTCATCTAAATATCCTCTTACCTGCATTAATTAAATAATATTTCCATTATTTAATTAATACCCCTAAAGTTCTCTAAATCCCTAAGGTATTTAATAATTAAATACTTTATCATCTATTCTACCTTACCCCTTCTATCCCATAAATTAAATAAACAATTTATATTTATTTAATTTAAACTCCCTCAAATGTCACATCCTCCATCACTTTTTTCTAATCTTAATCCCAATCCTAATCCTCACCTAACCTACCCACTAAACATGTGCACACACTTAATACAAGATTAGGTGGGTCAACCCTCTCCCAACCCTTGATCTCAAGATCTAATCTTGGAAATTAATCTATTATCCTCAAAATCTATTTATCCAAACACTTAGCCATTTTCATTTCTCTCACCCATTTTCCACTAGAGCGTTGTTATGCTACCAAAATTTCAAGTGAGCACACATCCAATCAAACATTGTGGGAAAATATACACAATAGGAGACTTTGTATGCTAGTTTGAAATCCTCATTGCCCTATCTTGAGTGTTGTCTTTGGATTTTATATTTTGCTTGATTTTATTGTATTTTAAGTAGTTAAAAACACCTACACACACATGCAACTAAAAAGATTTGTAAAAGAAAATATGTTGAGGGGGTTGTTTTCCTATGGGTGATAGTCATTTCATTGGGAAATTCCTTTTTAAACATACCTCAGTTATGCTAAGTAAGGAGGGAAAGATTACAATGGATCATCAGAAGTATTATCATATTATGGTGGGGGGTAGGAGATCCAGTAGACTGGTTCGCACTAAACCTCATGAAATAAAGGAAATTGAAATATCAAGAAACCATTTTTGCCTTAAATATGGATGATTCTAGTGAGAAAAAAGTGTTTAAGGATACCACCCATGATCACACATTGCTAATGAAATGGGAGGGTTCCAGTTACTTCAAAGAAATGAATTCCCTTGACATAGACTTTGATTCCACTAGTAGGCTTTAGACCATTGAGACCAAGGATGGTCCTCAAGGCCCCACTACTAAAATTGATAAATAAAACCAATGCTCCCTCTGTGGTGAAAATACCAGCCAAATTTCCACCTTAATGACAAAAATGGAGGGCATGGAAGAAGAAATGGACAATATGATAAAATTCATCATAATAATTATGAATAGATCGACTACCACCATTTATTTATTATAGTAAAAGGATCATAAAAAGCAAGGACCTTCTAGTCTCATGATAGAAAATAATGATTTCTTCAAGTTTTTATCCAAGGAAGAGGGAAAATCCTTTTTCCCCTTGTTCTTTTGTTTTCTCCTTTATTTCTCTTTTTTTGCTATTTCTAATCAGTTGTTTCGGTGTTGTTAATCTATTATTTTTGGCTAGCATGGGCCTATTTTGACTAGCCTTCGAGCATCTTTTGTTAAGGGAAGGGACTTTATTTTCCTACTCACCTAATAAAAAACAAAAAATAAAACAAAACAAAGAAAGAACTAAAAACATGAAAAAGGTAAAAATTAAAAATATTAAGACTTTTCACATTCAACTTGGGGAGCTCCAAAACTTAGTCTCAAATAACATAAAAATAGTAACAAATGAAACAATTCAATAGAAATAAGCATATGCAAACCACTAAATTTCAAGCACACTTGAACTTACAGTCACACTAAGACATTAGAGGAAACCTCATCTACTCTTTCTCTACTCTTAACAACACTTTAGCATTTCATGCTTATATGTGTATAGAGTGATAATAGATTGGGTAGAGGAAACTCAAAGAGAGCTATGAGAGTTTTTGTCACCACTTATGTCCACTAAGATGATTGAACATGTGGAAATTTTAGAAATGATACATAGCAAGAGAATGGGCATATAATAGTCATTGAATTAGATTTTTGGGAAAAACTTTTCAAACTAGAAACTATTTGTGTGAATATAACCCTTGAGTATACTCATAAAGAGCTTTATACTCTACAAATTGAAGTCACTACACCTAATTCCAATTCCATGCCTCACCTTAACAAACTGTCGTCTATGGGGAGTTTTTTTGTGGAGAAAGAAATCCACATGAATGGAGTTAGAATTGTGAACAACACAAGAAAAAAGATAAAACAATAAAAAAAAACACCTTCCATGCAAGAGAGTTGTAAGTATTAATTTTTTATATCCTCATCTAGAAAAAATTATAGAATGAACCTCAAGAGTCTTCAAGAGATAATATAATGAGGGAGAGTGCTTTATAAAAACAACTCTAAACAATAAAAGGATTAGATAATGACAAGTGTTGTCATCCTATATGATGAGACAAAATGATCTGATAATATTTCTCTCTAAGTTAGCAAAAAAACACTCCTAAGTTTAGCTTAAGTGCATAAAATGAATTAGCATAATAATCAATTAAAGATTAATTAATTATTAGCTAATGCATGATTACTCTAACACCCCCCTTAAGTGAAAACTTAGGGAGTAGCTAAAAACCCTAAAATGAGAATACATGATGGGTCTCAACAAACAAGGATTGATGAGGTACCCTTGTACAAACAATCTAATCTCTCACAATTGGAGAAAAGGAGAAAATCCCATGGGAAAAATTCCTCTCCAAAAAGAGAGAAAGGTGAATGAAGAACTAAGAAGCCTCCAAAACAATGTCCCAAAAAGAATAAGAACATGGATAACATCGTAGAAGCACAAAAAGGTTGTAGAAAACTATCAAATGATGATTTCTATAGTATTGAAATGAAGAACCTCCTCTAAAAAATATGATGATCAAGATCAAGAAGACAAGAATCTACATGATTACCCCTAGTGACACTACTCAAATCAGATGGAAAACAAAGATAAACATTTGGAAATCAAAGATATTGACACATGAATATGCATGAGTGACCCTAATGACACTACTCAACATGAAAGATACAAGTAAAAAATACAAGTACCGATAGTCTGAAGAATATTGATCAAGTAAAAATAGAAGGTTGCCTCCAGAAATAGGAATCCAAGAGTGTCCATATGGTAAATGCTTCATTTTCTATTTTCTACTCTTTGCATCAGAAATTTGTAAACAAATGAATTCACACTATTACCCTTTTGAATTTCACACAACACACTAGTATACTTTGCATTCCATTTATTCACTATATCAAAATGATAAAACCAATCTCATATATATATCCGCTATCAAGGATTTAATTATTCATGTGTAGGCTTCATAAAACATTAAGTGCTTTTCAATTGTCGGCTAGATCCTTAATTAAATATTTATGTACACCATCCATAGTCATCCCAAACATAGTAGGGACCCAAATAAACATATTCGAACACAAAAAAAATTAATTAATTACTCCTTATACATCCGCAATTACTATATTTGACAAGTCGGCCTTCTAGCACAGATAACCAAAAGATTAGTTCACCGGATCTCCTAGATCATACACCAGTTAATGCGCATCGATATATTCCATGAATAAGGTATTAAAAAAATCAACAAACCTTTCTAAGATCCACAACCCAAAATAACAGTTCGATGAGGTATTTAGATCGACATTTATTCCTTTAATCAGATGCCCTATTATTCAATTTGTTTTACCGGTGTAAATCAAAACTAGACTATAGACCGGATGAATGACTTAGGTTGCCATCAATGACAACACTAGAAGCCATATGCCAACAATCTCCCCCTTTGTAATTGATGGAAACACTTAGTGAAAAATGACTAAGTGTTAGAATCATTATGAGTACACTACCAGATTTTAGTGCTCTCTCTCCCTTACGCTTCAAAAATTTCAAAACATAGCTCCCCCTAAGATTGATGAAGCATTTTTCACTGCACTCTCTCCCCCTTTGACATCAATGACAAAGCATAGAAACCATATGCCAAAAATGACAAAACATGTGTTCAAAATCTCCAAAACTTCAAAACTGATTCAAAAATTTTGAAGAAGAGTTAGAAAATTATCTTACGATTTTCCTTCATTTCTGGAAGGAGCTTCTTCCAATCATCTATTGTGATCCCAATGATAATAATCATGCTATTATTCTTGGATGTCCTGTTGATAATCTTAGTGAGAGATTCCAAAATTGTAATCGCATCCTCTAGGTTTTCACCTTTTCTCAGTATCTCAACCATCTATTCCAATCTGTATTCGGTTAGATCCTTTACTATCTAAAAAGTGTCCACAAGTGTGTTCTTGGTGAATTGAAATTTTGTCTGCTCAGACTGTAGCTCTCGAATCTTTTTCTTGATGGTGCCATCCTAATCCTGAAACATGTCAAAGCTTTTTCCAATCCCATTCAACTCTTTTTCAATCTACTCCAATTTCTCTTTGTATTTTCCAACTGCATGAGGCCAATGGATGTAGTAGTTATAGATGTCATTAGTTGCACTTATGAATTCCATCAACTCATTCATTTTCTTCTTCAATTTGGTAATTGATAGCCTGAACCATCCCTTCAAATGTGATATAACTTCACCTTCTTCTTTGGCTTGAGACTCAAAGTTCATTTTTTCTTTACTGTATTCAATCATTTCTTTAGGTAGAATGTTCTGTAAACTTTCCAATTTCATCTTGCGGTGTTCAACATGAGCATTTAGTACACTCAGAATCATATCCTGATCATATGATGGTCAGAAAAACCATAACTTAGCAATTTTTTGTATTCCACCTTCATCCTGAATAAGTTGTTGTAGCTTCTCTTTTGTTAGGTCTTCTTCTTCTTCACTTGCCTCTAACATTTCCTTTTCTAGTTTTTGTTCATTTCCTTGTTGATCCTCAATTTCTTCATTAGATTCTTCATCTGGAATATCCACAATTTCCTATTCCTTTCCTTTTCCTTCAATTCTAGGAATCTTGCATTGCAGAGGGATATATTCAATAGTTTATTTTTCTCTTTTTTGCTTTTTCACCATGCCTCCAGAAGAGGAACCAACTTCAAGTGTTCTTACCGGAAGAGAAGTATCCATTGAATCATAATTTCCAAGCAAATTCTTGATCCCAATTAGTTGAGCTCTTATAATATGAGCATATTTGTTTGCATACCGGTTCATTTACTTTCCACACCACATTGTTGATCTTTGGCAAAAAATTCAAGAAATGCATTACTAAGCATATGATCAGAGTATCGAACTTGAAAGGGTAGCCTGTCTCTTTTTTTAGTTGAACATTCTCCATTAATTGATCCTTTAACATTCCACACAAGTCAAATTCCTGACCTTCCATTATCATCTTGTGGGAGATGTAAACTGCACTAGCCGAAGCTGCTCCTCTATTTTTGAAAAAGAATTTATATGATACTCTATGCACAATGTACTTTGTAACAGGATTCTTGATTGTTGAAATTATCAGTGCCCTCTGATCTCCAACTATTTCGGTCAGGGTTTCAACTTCTTTGTTCCGAATGGATTTCTTTCTTGGTATGTCCCTGACTTTACATAATCCAATCAAATTTTCAATTACTTCCTTCGAAATGATGTAGGGTTTGTCTAGAATCAACGTGTCATTATGCAATTTGTTCATAATGAATTTAACAATTTTCGCATTCTCGAAGTACGCAAACTCATTCCAAATATCCAAATTCTTGTGTTTGGCTTCATTCAACTTCTTCAATTCTTTAGGCAACAACAGATTTCTCATGGACCTAATCTTTCCACTATTGTATTCATCCAAAAATATTGACCCTTTGATTTGTTCCATTCTTCCTTCTGTATTTCACGTTTATCAACCGCAAACCAAATTAAATGGAAAATCTAAAAACAACTGAAATACCTGATGAGTTTCAAGAATCACCGACAAATCGATTTCACTACTTTGAAATTTTGTTATCGAGTGCTCTCCTTCGATGCAAAGTGGAAATGAGGGTTCCAACTTGTCTTTTATAGTTCACACACTTGCAATAAATGTTTTTTCCCTAAATTTTTTTGGATGCACTGTCTTCTCAAACAGTGAGAGAGAAATTCTTCTGTGGACCTATGAACTCTTGAATTTTCTTGTGAAAGTTTCCAAAAACCTCTACATATCATTGATACACCTTTTTGACCATCCTTCACATTTTGGTACCAACTATGGACAGGGGAGGAAATATTTTCTTGAACAACTACCCCTAGGCTAGTGGCCTGAAATCAATTTCTAGAAGAATTACCAGAAGTAGGTTCCAGTGCAGAACCATTTCCAGCATCAGACTCGTTCTTCCTTACCCATGTCTTCTTCATATGATCTCTTATCTCATCTAAAGTCACTTTTCCTTTTCCTTTGTTATCTTTTTGTATATTTCTTCCTCTATATACCGGACATCTTCTATCCACATTTTTGTTTCTACAAAATCTTGTAGTGTGACCATATTTATTGCAATTGAAGCACATTGTATTTCCTTGTCTAGACCAATAATTCCATTGATTTCTTCTTGATATGCATTGGTTAGCAATGTGCCCAAGTCTTCCACATGTAAAACATTCAATATTCCTTCTATTAACAGAGTCGTTTGACAAATTTCTGCATTCAATTGATTTATGACCAAACTTTTTGCAATTGAAACATTGACCAGAAAATGATGAATCTCTTCATTTCATATTACTTCTACATTGAGAATCCATATGATCAAATTTATTGCAACTAAAATAGTATCCATTAAACTTTTGAGCATTAGGTTGTCTTACCGGATACCTTCCACCTTTGTTCATCTGGTTACCTTGTCTAAAATTATTTTGTCCTAATCTAGAAATTTCTCCTTTTTCATATCCAATACCTCTCTTGTCATTTCCACTCTTCTATCCTTGAGTCAGCTAATCAAGCTTAACTGAACTAATCTTAAACTTTTCCTTATATTCATTTTCTATAGTAAGTTCATTTTTGAGAATAACAATATGTTTTTCAAGTTCTTCTCCATTATTTTTGAATTGTAGTAGTTCACTTTCCATCTGAATGAATTCTCCATTTACTCTTTTGCATTCATTAGATTTCTCCTTTAAGGACTGAGCAAGGTTCTCCTCATTCTTCTTCCTTTCTTCAATCTCTTTAGTCAACTTCATCACCATAGATTCCATTTCATGTTTTAGGGTAGCATTGTCTCTGGCAAGCTTTTCACATTCTTCAGTTATCTCCTTCAAGGTTTGATTCAGGTGAGCATCATCCATGTTTTCGCTCTCTTGTTGCTTAATCTGATCATAGAGATCCTTTCTCTTCTCTATGGATTTAACAATATGATCCTTCAATATCTGAATGAATTTCTTAACATCCCTAATATTTGCTTTCAATTCTTGGACTTCTGCTTTAGACTGATCAAGGTCATCAAGTGCCACTAAAATTTGTTATTGAATACTACCAGAGTCCATCACATTCCAAGATCCACCTCAAGCTGCTAAACTTATTCTAAGGAACTAGGCTATGATACCAATTATTGACTCAAGGGAACACTAAGAGCGGGGGGCGAATCATTGTTCTGAAAATCTTAGCTTTATTAATCTTATATTAAAACTATTTGAACATTAAACCAAAGGAAAGATGCAAACACATAAAGTAATCATCCACAACACCATAACACAAGGATTTTTGTGTGGAAACCCTATTAGGGGAAAAACCATGGTGGAGGTTAATCCATTATTTGAGTACTCAAATAAAAGTTTTACAAAAGAGAATGCACTTGCATTCAGGCACACTACCTAGAGCTCACTGCTCAAAGGGAAGGCTCGCTTACTTACAAGAGTTCAGATTAAAACCATTTGAAGGTTGAACTGAGATAGTAGCATCTACTTATGCCAGGTTACAGTTCTAGTTAAGCTCATAGATTAGATTCTGGATCCTCTATCAGATTCTGCACTTCGTTCTACTCTGCTCTTTTCTACTCTTCGCATCATAAATTCATGTATAGATGAATTTTCACTATAACCCTTCTAAATTTGCACAACACACTAGTATACTTCACATTCCATTTATTCTCTATATCAAAATGACAAAACCAATCTCATATGTATATCCGCTATCGAGGATTTGATCATTCATATGTCAACTTCATAAAACATTAAGTGCTTTTCAACTGTTAGCTAGATCCTTAATTAAATATTTATGCGCACCATCCATAGTCATCCTAAACATAGTAGGGACCCAAATAAACATATCTGAACACAAAAACATTTAATTAATTACTCCTTATACATCCGCAATTACTATATTTGACAAGTCAACCTTCTAGCACAGATAACCAAAATATTAGTGCATCGGATCTCCTAGATCGTACACTAGTTAATGCGCATTGAGATATTCCATGAATAAGGTATTAAAAACATAAACAAAACTTTCTCTAAGATCCACAACCCAAAATAATAGTCCGATGAGGTATTCAAATCGACATTTATGCCATTAACTAGATGCCCTATTCTTCACTCTGTTTTATCAGTGTAAACCAAAAATAGACTGTGGACTAGATGAATGACTTAGGTCACCATCAATGAAAACACTAGAATCCATATTCAAAAACAAGGAATCATTAGCACCAATAGTAGAAACGCCCCATAATACGAAAAAGGGAGAGCCAAGATAAGTCCACTAAAATTGTGTGTCACCAAAAAGTATAGGAAGGAAACCCAAGAACATCTGAATGTGCATATAAGAGTTCCTAAAACTGAAAAAGGGTGTGCAAAATAGGGCCCACATGCATGAGCAAGATTCACTAGGATTCTAAGTTGTCATGAAAGAAACACTCACTTGAAAAAGGTGATGGAAAAACAAAAGGCCTACACAACTCCCCATGACACTTTATACTTGGAAAAACAAGGATATACAACTAAGAGGAGGAATGAGTCAATTGTTTCCAAAATCAAACTTATTCAACATTAATCAACCTTTAATCTTAGATTTGATAATTAACAATGCAAGCATAAATCAATAACACATCAAAGACACATGAACACCAAGATTTTATATGTGGAAACCCTGTTAGGGGAAAACCCACAGTGGATGTTAGTCCACAAGATTATACCCTATTAAAAGTATAATGAAGAGTAAATAAGGAATGCACTTACATTTAGGCACACTGCCTAGAGCTCACTGCTCAGAGGAAGGCTCACTACCTTACATACAATAATCAGATTAAATCCATCTAATGAACATGAACTGAGAAATTAGCTTCTTCACAAGCCTAATTACAATTTCGGTTAGGCACAAATACACTTCGCTCAACCTTCTTCACACTCTGCTCAATCTCTTTCACACTCTGCTCTTCTCCTAAATGATTTGAACTTTATTCACACATGTACTTCACATACACACACCAAACATACATCAAAATTAGGAAAACAACCACTCTTATATATCCGCTACATGGATCTACATCAACTACTCTATCAGCCACAAATAAGGAATAAGTTACAACTGCCAGCCTCAATACATAAATAATTCTTAATGCACACCAACACAAGTTGGTCACAACATAGTGAGGACTCAAATAAACACCTTTGAACATGCCAAAAATAAAATATTAATCCTCATGGATCCACAACACTCTACCACCATCATGTCAGTCAAGAACATGAAAACTCGAGCACACATCAAAAAAATCTCTGATCACGAACACTTTGATCAATGCAGAAATACAGAACTGATAGAGAATGATCTAGACTCATCCATGAATGTCACAAGAACATGTGCAACAACTGAAATTTCCTAAATTTCATCCTCTTCTTCCAAGAACACCTACTACAGTAACAAAATGACTGTAGGAACATAGAACTTCAAAATTTTCTCAAATCTTGATGCGTACCACTGAAAATTTCGGACAACATACTAGATAGACTCAGCAAAAAACCCTTTAGTGCATGCCACCTGATAATCAACTTGCAACACTTTCCACCACTCTAACCTTCTCAACTTCACTAGCTTCTTGCAATATATTAATTACAATTTTCTTAATATCCTCGACATATACAGCCTTCAGAAACACCAATGCTACTAGTGTTGACATCAATGACAACCACATATCAATAATGCAACCACAACATCCAACAATCTCCCCATTAGATTGTGAACTCTTTTCCTATTTTCTCCTTCCACTTTATTCTTCTCCCATATTTTTCACATTGCTCCTCTCCCCCTTTGACATCAATGGAAAAGGTACACATGCTTTGATCCTCATATTTAGCACATCTGACTACTCCCCCTGAGTAGCATCCACCACAACATCAACCCAGAATAAGGTATGGCTATGAATTCATGGACTGATGCAAAGACCTGCATCACTTAGTTTTGATCATGAGGGGAAATCACCCCTGACTTGCTTTTGAGATACTCAAAAGTATCCTTAGGTAATGGCTTAGTAAAGATGTCTACAATTTTCTCCTTAGCAGGCATATACTCCAGTCTAACTTCTTTGTCACTTACTTTGTCTCTCAAGAAGTGATATTTGATGGATATATGCTTTATCTTGGAATGCAACACTGGATTCTTAGAAATTTTTATGGCACTTGAATTGTCACAGAATATGGCAACGGATTCTTCATACTCAATTCTAACATCTCTCAGCATTTGCTTCATCCACAATACTTGAGTACAATTGTTTGCAGCAGCAATATATTTTGCCTCAACAGTAGATAATCAAACGAAATTCTTCTTTTTTCTTAGCCAAGATACCAACTTCTTCCCTAAGAAGAATGCACCACCACTAGTACTCTTCTTGTCATCCACATATCCTTCCCAATCAACATCAGTGAAAACGCTCAGGATAAGATCATCATCCCTAGGATACCAAAGACCAAGATCAACTATCCCTTTCAAGTATCTGAAGATTATTTTCACAACAGTCACATGAGACTCTTTAGGATCAACTTGATATATAGCAACCATGCACACAACATTCATTATATCTGGCCTGGTCTGAGTCAAATAGAGTAATCCACCAATCATTGACCTGTATCTTGTTTGATTTTATTTAGGAGAATCATCATTCTGTGTAAGTTTGCATCTTGTTACCATAGGTGTACCAACTGGCTTTGAGTCATCCATGCCAAAAAAATTTAGTAACTCTTTCACATATTTAGACTAAGATACAAAAATTCCATCATCTAATTGAGTGATTTGTAGTCCTAAAAAGAATTTCAGTTCTCCTATCATTGACATTTCAAACTCACTTTTCATTTCATCAACAAACTTCATACACAAATCATCATCACCTTCAAAAATAATGTCATCAACAAAGACCTCAATGATAATTTCATTATTTTGATCCAACTTGAAATACAAATTCTTGTCAACAATACCTTTATTGAATCCAAGTTTCAACAACTATTTATCCAATATAGCATACCAAGCTCTAGGAGCTTTCTTAAGTACATATAGAGCTTTCGTCAATCGACATACCATGATTTCTTTTTCAGTCAGTTGAAATCCATCTGGTTGTTCAACATAGACTTCTTCTTCTAGCTCACCATTTAGAAATGTTGACTTTACATCCATCTAATAGACTTTGTAATTCTTGAAAGTAGCATAAGCAATAAATAATCTTACAACTTCAATTCTAGCAACATGCGCAAAAGTTTCTTCAAAATCAATACCTTCCATCTGTGAGTACCCTTTGCAAACCAGTCTTGCTTTGTTTTTGACCACTTCGCCTTGTTCATTCAGCTTATTCTGAAATACCCATTTGGTTCCAATCACATTTTTGTTCTAAGGTTTAGGAACACGATCCCATGTATCATTTTTCTCTATCTGCAGTAGTTCTTTCATGGCTTCCATCCAATATTCATCTTTGCATGCTTCATCGATATTGCTAGGCTCAATTTTGGAAATTAGACAATACTCTTCTAAAATTCTTCTTCTAGTTTGCACACCTTTGCTTTTATCTCCTATGATCTGACTGTTAGAATGATTTCACCTTACATACTTGGGAGTCTTAGGATTTTCTCTGACTTCTTGTTCTTGTGTTATTTCTTCTACACTTCTGATAGTTTTTACTTCTTGATTCCCTTGGTTTACCGGAACAATTTGAAGTTGATTTTGTGTCTGAACATTATTTCCATTGTTAGTACTATCATGTTGATCATTTGAATCATATCCACTACATCTGGATGGTCTAAAAATATCTTCATCAACTTTGACATTTTCACTTTCAACCATTTTCTTCAACCTTTTATTAAAGCACCGGTAAGCTTTTCTCTTAGTAGAGTAACCTAAAAATATTCCTTCGTCACTTCTAGCATTAGACTTGCCTATATCATCATCTCTCTTGATGTAGCATTTGCTTAAAAAAAATTGAAATATTTGGCAATAGGCTTATAACCAAACAATAGCTCAAAAGGGGTCTTACCAGAATTATTGTTGACATTCACCCGGTTAATTGTATACACAGCAATACTTATAGCTTCTCTCCAGTAGAAATGGGGAACATTTGCTTCCAGCATCATGGTTCTAGCAGTGTCTAGAACGGTTATGTTTTTTCTTTCAACAACTACATTTTGTTGAGGGGTCTGAGGAGCAGATAGTTGTCTTTGGATTCCACGCTCTTCACAGAAATAATTGAATTCCCAAGAAGTGAATTCACTACCTCTTTCTGACCTTAGGCATTTGATCTTTTCACCTATCTCATTTTCTGCCATAGCTTTGAAGCTTTTGAGCTTTTCTAATGCTTCATGTTTTTCTCTTAAGAAAGTAACCCATATCATTCTAGAATAAGCATCAATGAGCAACATAAAGTACCTTCTAATTCTAGATGGACCACATAGATCAGTATGTATCAAGTCCAGTACTCCATTTGAGCTATATTGTTTGCTCTGAAAATAATTTCTAGTTTGTTTTCCCATTTGGGATTCCTTGCACATAGTGTTAGTAGGCTTCACTAACTTAGGAAGATCTCTGACTGCTTGAGTAGAGCTTATCTTGACAATTTCATCAAGTTCACATGACACAACCTCCTATGCCATAATCAACTTACATCAATTTGAGCAATTAAACAACTTTCACTAGCAGCACTCAAGTGAAAAATATTACCTTTTGTCTTTGTACCTGAAGCAATCATATTTCTAGAATTTCCCCTTATTCCGCACTTACCATCCTTGAACAAAATATTGTAACCCATGTCTACCATCTGTCCAACACTTAATAAGTTATGCTTTAGGCCTTCTATGTAAAGAATATCATCATTATTGTGCTTACCACCAAAAAAATAGTGCCTTTGCCATGAATCACACCAAAAGTGTTGTCTCCAAATCTTACAACACCACCATCATAGTTTTCCAAGCTTACAAACTTTCTTTTGTCACCAGTCATATGATGTGAGCATCCACCGTCAATTACCCACTCATCTTTTTCTGCAATTTTTGTTGCAAGAGCTTTCTCAACATTCACATTACTAGTAGATTCAGTGGACACCTGACCATTTTCTTTGATAGCAATGAATACCCATTCATCTTCATTTCCAGTTTCTTTATCAGATTCATCATTAGTAACACCTTCTTCAGTATAATAGCATTTCTTTTGAATCTATTCTTCTCAAGTTTGTACTTAGAAACTCTTTTAGAATATCTTGATGCAAAATGACCTATCTTATTGGGAGAAAAAAAATTGATAGGTAAATTTCCTTTGTACTTACCATGACCTCTGGCTTCTCTTTTCACAATCAATGCTTCCAGTTCTTCTAAATCTTTTTCTTCATCTTCAATCTATTTCATCTTATCTTCATATTTGAATGTCATTTTGGAACTCTCTCCCAGATTGTATATTTGTTGACTTTTTCAAGATACAGTAGCTTTGAATGCAAACTCGGTTTTAGGAGTAGATTCACCAAATTCACTTAACTCAAAGGTAGCATTTTTTCCAATCAGCATGTCTCTTGTCACATTTGTCACTATCTCAAGTTCATCAATAGCATGAGCTCTTATTTTTTAGGAGGGAGGCACAGATCTAAGTATCTTAGCCATAATTTATTCATCCAAGTTTCCACCAACACATCTAATGCTCACCACCAGTTCATTTATCTTTTGAGAGAAAGAGATGATGTTCTCATCTTCACTCACCTTCGTGTCCTCCCACTTGCCTTTTAAACTTTATAGCTTAGCACTTTTCACTAGTGCATCTCCTTCATACAATATCTCCAACATTTTCCAGATCTCATGTGCAATCTTCAATCCTATCACATTTTTCATCTTCGAATATGTCAGAGCACTCAACAATGCTTCAATAGCCCTAGTATTAACTTTTTCTTTCTTGATCTCATCTTCAGAGGAGGGACCATTCCAAGGAATAGTATATGCACTCTGTGTGATCTTCCAGAAAGGTTCATCAATGCACTTCAAATGACACTCCATTCTGAATTTCCACAAACAGTAGTTTGTACCATCGAATCTAGGACTGTCCTTGTATGATGCCATCTCAGATCACCTCAAGTTGTTAGGCTTCTTTAGAGGAACCTGCTCTGATACCAATTGTTGGAAAAACAAGGATAGACAACTAAGAGGGGGGGTGAATCAGTTGTTTCCAAAATCAAACTTATTCAACATTAATCAACATTTAATATCAGATATGATAATTAACAGTGCAAGCATAAATCAATAACACATCAGAGACACATGAACACCAAGATTTTATACTTGGAAACCATGTTAAGGGAAAAACCACAGTGGATGTTAGTCCACAAGATTATACCCTGTTAAAATTATAATGAAGAGTAAATAAGGAATGCACTTGCATTCAAACACACTACCTAGAGCTCACTACTCAGAAGAAGGCTCACTTCCTTACATACAATAATCAGATTAAATCCATTTGATGAACGTGAACTTAGAAATTAGCTTCTTCACAAGCCTTATTACAGTTCTAGTTAGGCACAAATACACTTCTCTCAACCTTCTTCACACTCTGCTCTACTCCTGAATGATTTGATCTTTATTCGCACATTTACTTTACATGCACACACTGAGCATATATCAAAATGAGGAAAACAAATGCTCTTATATATCCGCTACACAAATTTACATCAACTACTCTATCGGCCACAAATAAGGAATAAGTTACAACTATTGGCCTCAATACATAAATAAATCTTAATGTGCACCAACACAAGTCATTCACAACATAGTGAGGACTCAAATAAACACCTTTGAACACACCAAACAATAAAATATTAATCCTCATGGATCCGCAACACGCTACCACCATCATGTCGGCCAAGAACATGAAAACTTGAGCAGACATCAGAAAAATCTTCGATCACGAACACTTTGATCAATTCAGACATACAAAACTGATAGAGCACAATCTAGACTCATCCATGAACATCACAAGAACATGTGCAACAACTTAAATTTCCTTACTTTCATCCTCTTCTTCCAAGAACACCTGCTATAGTAACAAAATGATTGTAGGAACATAGAACTTCAAAACTTTCTCAAATCTTGATGCACACCACTGAAAATTCTAGACAACATACTAGATAGACTCATAAAAAAACCCTTTAATGCACACAACCTGATAATCAACTTTTAGAACTTTCGACCACTTTGACCTTCTCAGCTTCACTGGCTGCGTGCAATATATTTATTACAATTTTATCAATATCCTCGACATATACAACCTTTAGAAAAACCAATGCTAATAGTGTTGACATCAATGAAAACCACATATCATTAATGCAACCACAACATCCAACATTTATATCATAGTGCGAGTACAAAAGGTACAACAAAATGTGCAAAATCCCCCGAAAAAGTACAACAGTGGCACTTTATCTCAATGCATCTATAAAAAAAATTGCATGCAAAAAATGCTCAATATGCCTAAATAGGACAAAATGTAGGAAATACATGTAGAAAAACCTAAAACAAGTCATTACACGTAAACATAAAGTTTTCAAGAGTTAAAACATCCAAGTAATTCACCAGAATGTGAAAAAAAGAATAAAATGTACCTAGAGGGTGTTGGCAAGAAGTTGAGTCCAAGTGTTTTCCCTGATTTTCAGAATTCGACACATTTGACCTTAAAATTTGAGCACTTAGAGATGGAATCTTCAAAAAATTCATTGATCATTAAATGTAGTACTCGGAGTCTAGTTTCCAAATATGTAATTTATCTCAATACCGAGATGGTACAAATTGAGTTTCAATAGGCGTTTCTAAAAACCACTATTTAAAAGTCACTTTTTTTTACCATACCATGCACGTGTACGTCATCCATATTTTGACCTAAATTATCATATTTTTCTAAATCCTTTTGGGAAAAGATTTGTAACTCACTGAAGCATGTTTTCGATATTTTTTTGTATTTTTTTATTGAATATTTTTTTTGGTTAATTTTTTATTGGTCATATTTGGTGTTTTGAAAAATTGTTGTGTATGTCACACATACGATGACCTAAACTTATCATTTTTTGAATTTTTTTTTAAAAAACTTGAAAAGAATTGTCTGAAGTATGTTTTCATACAATCTATTCGTCAAAAAATTATGTTAATAAAAAGTTATTAAAATATTAAAAAACCCTAATAATTCAAGTTTATGGACCTGTTTCATAAGAAATTAATTGAAAAATAGAAAAAATAATCCAATTATTAAAAAAATTACATATTTGGAATCTAGATTGTCTCATTTATAATGGGTTTTAATTTCATCAAAAAATTCAGCAAAAAAGGTCGTTAGCCATATGTCCAAACTCACTATTTTTCTCTAACATTGTTAGGACCTTCAATTTGTAGGTCAAACCAATTTGAAGGCCTAGGTTTGAAATCCCAAAGCTTTCCCCGAAGCAGAATCCAAGCCAAAAACCTGACCACAAAGCAAGGTAGATTTCAATTTTTTAGAAACGGGATCTCGCTTACCATTTTGTAAATTGGGATCTCGTTTCCTAATATTAAATGTGGGACTGTTGACAAGGAAATGGGATCCTATTTAATAAACAAGATCCTGTTTCCTTGTCAACAGTCCTGACATTTAATATCAGGAAACGAGATCTCAATTATAAAATAGGATCCCGTTTCTTTTTTTACTATTTTTATTAATTACTGGAAAAAATTTACTGTGAAGTCTGTAATTTCACATGTATGGCGAAGTGTGACATATTGGGCTATTTTCTATCAAAAAATTTCTTTACAGGTGTTCAACTTGCATTTTGGATTGAATTTTTCAAAGGAGGAATCATGTAATCAGTTTTTGAAGTAGAATTGTGTTAGTTTTCTAGTAGTTTGGAGGAACAAAAGAGGAAGACTTGTTTTTATAGGTCTTCAACTTGCAATTTGGATTGAATTTTTGAAAGGAGGCATCATGTAAATAGTTTTATAAGTGGAATTTTGTTATTTTTCTACTTGTTTAGAGGAACAAATGGGGAAGAATTTTCTCCTTACAGGTCTTCAACTTGCAATTTGGATTGAATTTTTTGAATAATTTCACTATCGATATTCATTTGTGCTTGAGGATTTTATAATCATGGGTTCACAAGCTCGTAATAAGAGGAAAGATAGGAAGACATTAACTCCTGAAGAAATTGAAGCAAAGAGAGATGAGGAGAAACAAAGACAAAGAGAAAGAAGAATGAGAATTAAATCAATGAATGATGGTGGAGCATCCAATTCCAGAACTATTGAAGATGAAAACATTGAGGAGACCATGGTTGTAGACGAAGCTAATTTGCAAGAAGTCAATTTGGAAAATAATATGATTATACAAACAAGTCCTAGTATGTCTTCAAATCCCTCTTTCAATGCTATGGAGAATGTCTCAATAGGCACAAATCTAGGTACGTCTTCAAATCCACATTTTAGTGAAATGGAAAATTCATTTATAGAAGTTTTACAATATGTTGGACTTAACGATGTTGATATTGATAATGTTCAGAGAGATGAAATTTTTATAGAATAAGTCGAAAATACATTAGAAAATGAAAATGAAAATTGTTTAAATATTGTTGAAAATGAAAATGAAAAATCTTTTGTTGAAAATGAAAATGAAAATGAGAATGAAAAATCTTTTGTTGAAAATGAAAATCAGAAATGATCCTTTTGTTGAAAATGAAAATGAAAACCGTTTTGTTGATGAAAATGAAGATGAAAATTATCTAGAATGTGATGTTGAATTTAATGAAAATACTTTTTAAAAAATTAAAAGTGATGTTTTAGATAACCTTCCTGGTAAGATTTCTTTGAGGAAAATAAGAACACACACGAATAGAATATACCAAAAAAAATTTTACCATAAAAAACTTGCATTTCAATGTCAACTAATGTTGCAATTGATGAGAATACTAAAAATGAGGAAAATAATGAAAAAATTAGGCCTTTTTGTTTAAACAAGAAGAAAAGATGAATCATTAAAACATGTTATGTCTACTATTGCTAGTGGCATTCAATCTATTGAGAAAAATAATTGATCTAAAGATAAAAATGCAGCAAGAAGAGTTGTAACAATTGCTATAGTTAATAAAACAACTTTGAATAAAATAATGGTAAGTGATATTAGTGAAGCTCTAAAAATACATCCTAAAACATTGCTAAGAGTGGAAAAAAGAAGAGAAAGTATAGAAAATAATCCAATTAACCAATGTTGGAGTTTTAGTGGTCTAATCCCTAGGTCTGGCATGAAATTGAATATTCAAATTAAATTTTTGATTGAAAATATTGCCATGATAATACTAGGGTATCATCTAATGCTAGAGATGTTTTAAAACTAAGAGTGGGGTCCAAAGTTCATGATCCTCATCCAAAACACCTATTAGATACAATACAAACTGAATTTTATAGAAAATTTTGTGGTGATTTAGTGTTACCTAGTAATATTAAAATAAGTCAAAGGTCTTTTGAAAAATGTAAACCTTGGTATTTAAAAATTAATAAGCAATGAATATCTTGTTGTTGTAAAACGCATGTTCAATTTCGTTATTTTTATGATGTTTTTTGATATATAAGTTGTAGTTTGCATACTAACATGATTATACAGGAATGTGGTATTAATATGCCACCTAAAACAATCACGGATTTTATATCAAGTTTATTTTGTGAAAGATCTAATGGTAAATTGTTTTATTTAAGTTATTGTATTTCTGGACAATGCACTAGCTATGGAAATCTTTCATTCTTAAGAATTTGTATGCATGAAAGTGTTGATAATGGTTTTGGACAACAATTAGTAGATGTTAAAAGATTTAAGAATGTTGACTATTCTTTAAAAGATGGGAAAATAGGAAAGCGTTGTGATTTAGTTACAAAAAAAGTTAGTGTACATGCATTCAGAGTGAATTTAAGAATAAGATTGCACCAAAATATGTCATGCACTCTCAACATGCTCAATGGCTTGATGGCCAATTCCGCACATGTAGAAACACATTTCCAATTGGTAGTTTACTTTCAGTGGTTGATTTTGCAGAAAATTATACTCTAGCTCCGCAAGAGGAAATTCAATCACAGTATTATAATTCAGTGCAAGTAGCTATGTTTATCCATATAGTTTATAGACATGTAGATGATAGCACAAAGGATGATAGAAATTTTTTGAGGGAGTATCATTTTTATTTGAGTGACAACCAATTACACTCGTTAGAGTTTGTTCAATACTGTTTCAATATATTTTATAGAAATTTAAGAGAGAGGAATCCAGATGACAAAACACCTCATATGGTCAGATAATTGTATGGGGTAGTTCAAGAATGCTCGAATGTTCTATTGGTTAAGTAGGGTTCACAAGGAACTTAATGTCCAACATATATGGAGTTTTTTTTAAGTTGGGCATGGTAAAGGAGAACATGATGGAGTTGGTGTGTGTGTCAAAATGATTCTTGCTAGAGAAAAATTAATACTCGAAGATGCAGTAAAATTTAAAGATGCACATGGGATTGTGGATTGGTGCAATAAAAGATTATCTCCACCTGGTTCGAGTGAGTACTCTATAGTTCATCGATTCTTTTGGTTGGTTGAAGAAGGGTATATTTTACCTAGAGTTGACTATGAGACAATCAGTGGATCTACTAAATGGCATTCATTTATGAGTTTGACAACAAGCACATGGACTACCTGGACAAGGGATCTTACATGTTTTTGTCAATATTGTATCTCAGGAGATTAGGAAGCATGTGAAAATACATAATGGGTTGAAGAGTGGGAGAAAAGATTGTTGACACCTGCACAAGCACACAATCAATATGAAGGAACTATTGAAGAAAATGATCAAGTGTTTACATCTGAAGACTATGACTGTGTTTCAAACCTTATACAAGAAGGTAATTTAATTCAATTTATTTCATTTTATTTCACTTTATTAAGTTATTTTATAATACTAAATTATTTATATGGATACACGCAAGTTAAATTAAATCAAAATTTGTTTGCAGGACATGTGTATGTTGTTGTTGCACCTGAGGGGAATGAAGAGGAAACAAAATATTGGTTGGATCATTGTGTGGAGACTAAACATAAGTTAATAGAACCTCGAGAAGATGATGATGGCTATCATTATCCAATAGGTATGGTGATCCCCTTAAGACATCCCCTTAAGAAAATTTTGATAACAAGTATTTGTTTGGGCCTTAAGCAAATTTTTAGAACAATTCTTTGATCCCCTTAAGAAAATTTTGGGAGCTTATTTGATGATAGTTTTCATGTTTTCGAATAGGATCGATGGTGGTTGTTGGAACTTGGCTATGAAAATACTTGATAAGGAAGAATGGTCTACCTACATTAAAAGATTATGAAACACATAAAAGGATTATACACTATTCACATTTGGTACAGCATGAGACAATCATAGATGTGTTGCAAAGAAAAAGGATGCAGATGGTACAATGGAATAAGTAAATATAGGTAAATATAGTTTTAGTTTTATATCGAGTCCTTTTAAATAGATAAAATACATGTTTTCATATTGCTCAAGTGTGTTATTAGTTAAAATTGATTTAAATTTAGCTTTTCTAGATCCTTAAGCCATAATCACAAAAAGGAGAGTCCATGCAGATTCATCCTAGACAACATGGAATACTTGGTAAAAATAGGTAATTATTAGTTAAATTATATTTAAATACATGTTTTGATTATATATTGATAGTGCTTGAACATTAATAGTTAAAATTGATTTATTATCCTTTTTTGTATCCTTAAGCCATCATCGCATTGATCTCATACTTTGAAACAAAAAGGAGAGGATACTTGGATTCAACCTACACACATGTGTGGAATACTTTTAAATACAGGTACTTGAGTTGCGTACATATAGATAGTTTTATATAAATTAAAATATGCATGTTTTGATGATTTCATTGATATTGCTTGTGTCTTTTTGATATCAGGTGGCATGAAGACCTACTACATTCTGGGCATGAGTTTGAGATGTCGTATAAGGACCCCTTAAGACATCCCCTTAAGACAAGCTATAAATTAGTGTTGGATGATATTATTTGTTTTGACAGCTTATAAATTAGTGTTGGATTCTATTATTTGTTTTGATAGCTTATAAATTAGTGTTGGATGTTATTATTTATTTTGATAGCTTATAATTTAGTGTTGGATTCTATTATTTGTTTTAACAACTTATAAATTAGTGTGTGATGAGCTATTATTTGTTTCGACAGCTTATAAATTAGTGGTTTTTGTGGAACATGAGGTCAAGAGGACTTTTATGTTCTTAAGTTTTCTCTAACACTTTGCATGATTTGTAAATATGGGACTACATGATTTAGTTTCAAAACTTTAGCCTATTTTTGGATAATGATAGAACAACTTTTTTGGAAAAACTCGTTGCATTTTCATTGGTATTTGTGTTTAGTTTTGTAAGAGAGGGGGACCAACCACTGCAAGGCCCCAGGTCATGAAAGGCCAAGAGCAATATGGCTTCTCTAACTTACCTCAATTTAAAGGAAGGTTAGGATAGGTGGGATGAGAATGATGAGGAGTGTAGGTCCTTCGACCACTCTACAAACCTGAAAGTTGAAAGGGGACTAAGTGAGTCATTTTTTAGGGTTGACTCTGTATCTTAGATAGCTCTCTGTCGGAGGATAGAAGCGCGGTTCTAGGAGGACAACATGGCGTGTTGGTATCTCACAGGTGCGCTAGTGTCCATATGACCAGAAAACCAGAGAGACAAGACTCGGCCTCTAAAAATTAGGCTAGTAACCTAGTTTAGGAATTTCCAAACGTGCAAAATAAGATTAAGAAATACGAAATATAAAGACGAATGTGATAAAGAAAGTAGATTACTGCAAGGGTGACAAAGATGATCTCATACAATAATTTTTTTGCTAGCTTGCTCCAAAATCTCTTCACCTACACACAAAAAAGAGGGAAAATGTTGGGGGGCTATATAGGGGTTTGCCTCAGTTAGACCCCTATTTTGGTGTTTCCACCTCCACAGACAACCAAGTTTGCAATGATAGAAATAATGCGATAAAGAGAAGAACACAAGCAAAGTATACAAAAGACACTACAAAATAGTACATGCTTACTCAATCAAATGATAGAAAAGATAAGATGATTTTACTACCTCCATCCAAAGTGCTCAAGTCTAGTAGAGGAGAAAAATGAGAGGAACTCAAGCCTCTTCTGCAATGGATTTATCCTGTGCTTGCACTATCAAAGTGATAGAGTGGTAAATTGCTGCTATGAAGTGTGAAGTGTTGCTAAAAATATTGTGGATGAATGCTCAAAGTGTGAAGAGAGTGTGTAGGCTTCAACCAAAGATGAAAATGGAAGAATGAATGGAGAATATGAAAAAGGAATGGAAGAAAACGATCATATTCAAGTTGACTAGCCAAAGAAAGGTGTTACACTTCGACCTCCAATGGGAAGTGTAGCGTTGCTACAGACTCTAGCCGTAGGAATCTACCAAGGATGTAAGTGTGCCACACAGACGTCTACACATTGCATGGGTGTCCCTGACAGAAACGCCTCCATCAACACACAAAATGGGCATCAAGTGTGAGGTGAATAGTGGGCTTATGTGGAATTAAGCCTCTGAGTTTGGTTTTCTAAAGTGTAAAGGGGTGAAAGGAGAATTTGTGTTAGGGGTGCAAATTAGCTCCTATACATTTTTCCCCCACTTTAGCGAGCACGAACACTGGTGAGTGCTTCGGTAAAGTAGAGTAGTAAGGTTAGAGATGTATACCTGAATCGTCGAGGAAGTAGAGCACAATCTGGCAAGCCCAAAAGTGTAGGAAGGGACTTCATAGCTCCGTGTAACTACAAAGCTAAAGAAAAAAAATCACCTTAAAGGCTCATAGACCTGCAAGGGAGGTATCCTTCAAGAACTCTAACATGAAGGAAACCAGGAAGATCACCTTATAGACCCGCAGACCTGCAAGGGAGGTATCCCCCAAGAAATCTCACGTGAAGGAGACTAGGAAAGCACCTTACAGACCCACAGACCTGTAAGGGAGGTATCCCCCAAGAACTCTCACATGAGGGAGACCGAGTAGAGGGGACTCCGCAGAGTCAGAAACGACAACATGTTTACCCACAAATAGAACACATCAGCAAGCGGTCATGTAGGCCAGTAAATGGACAGTCATGTAGATCATCGCTAAGCTGGAATACTTTCAAAGGGGTCCCTCAAGAACCCTTCAAAAGGAAGAGGGTTCCACTCAAGGGACGCACTATTTGAAAAGTAGGGTCTAGTCGGGCTGCCCCCAAGCTAGACATAAGGATGTGAAGTAGGTCTAGTTGGGCTACCCCTGAGCTAGACGTTAAGATGCGAAGACCAGTCTAGTCGAGTTGCCCTTGAGCTAGATGCCATAGAGCTCATTAAAAATAGAAACTTTTTGAAGGGCTCCCTTGGGAACCCGACGTGAAAGGAAAGGGTCCACTCAAGGGACGCACCATTCAAAAGCTAACGCCTTCTTTCTTGAATCGATTCCATCAAGGAATCCTTTAGAAATATGTTCACTTCATCAAGGAATTTGAAAGGAAGGATATGCCCCCACACACAAGGGGAAGATCAAAGGAATTCCTGCTTTAGAGGAGGGTTTCCACGTCCTTTCTTTATGAACCTGTGATGAAGGAAACATGTTATGTTAGGGCTTCAAGTCAAGAATGAAATTCTAACAAAGAAGTGTGTGAGGTGATCTTTGAGAAAAGATTCATCTGGCAATGAATACATTTTCTAAAGACCGCATAAGGAAGAAGTGCCATTGTCACATATGAGAGGGAAAACTCAAGTAAAGAAGAGAAAAATATTAAGAGAAAGAAAAGGAAAAGAGAAGATGAACAAAGGGCACAAGGGGATCTGGTTTCGCGACGTCGGATCTGCCATTATTTATATATAATAGGTAACCACGGTGTGAGGTGAAATATCATCAATCCCCAACCAGATCAAGAAGAATGCATGAGAAGAAAAAGTAAAAATAAAAAATTAGGTCAACATGGAAGGAAGCCTAAATGCTCCCAATGCTTTGCATCATCCCCAATTTGTCGAAAGTCAATCAAAAACATGGAAGAACAATGATACACATAGAGGAAGGTTTACAACACAAAAACCATGCTTGTTTCCAAGCACCAACAGGGGTGACGAGGGTCATCCAGGTACACATAGCACCATCACAGGGGAAGCACATCATAATACATACCTAATCTAGAGATCAAGAAGAGGATATCTCCCTAACACTGATCAACCAAGATTTCATCAACTTCCCACTCTAGATCATCATAGGGGGAAGGATGGTGAGCCTATAATGGTGTAATTTTGAAGGGAGGAGCTTCTGATCCTCCTGCAATAAGGGCCAAGGCAGAGGGACCTGTGAGGTCTCTATTACTCAACTCTTGTGGGTCAAAGTTCAATGACTTTGCAAAGATCACTAACAAGGGCAGAGCTTCATCCACTAAGTTAAACATGCACTTAATAGGAGTGCCATGTTTTACCTTGACAGACGGAGCAGTTTGCATGCGAGGTTCACCGCTAAGCTCACCAAGTGATTCGAGAGCGGTGACGAACTCAGGGGAGGCTGGGACTAGTTGTCACTAGGACAAAACAAGTTAGCATGGGGCCACCTTTCGGAGAAGGTGATCTCCTCTTATGTCTTCCATTGTTGGAGGGATCACTCTCTACCTTATTTTTTGTCGAAGGAGGTGAACTCCCCACAAGCGAAGCAAGGAGGGTAGAGGGAGCGGAAGATAGAAGCACAATAGACACAATTGAAGTGTTAATCATGTCAACAAGCTTTGGGAAAGGCGAAACATCTAGAACAAATTTCAACAAAGCCAACTCCATGGAAGGAGTGATGAACACCTGCACCTTTCTAAGTGCATGCGCACTCGCAGTGGAAGCTGGAAGAGACATGAAGCTAGTTTGAATAGAAGCATAAGGAAGGAGAGAGGAGGACACAATAGGAGGTCCTGATACAGGAGAAATTGTGTTCTCTTCTTTCTTATGTGAGGTGGCTTGCTCAACTAGAAGAGCCTTTTTCTGACACTTACACTCACACGCGAGGTGGTTTCTACAACTCTTCAAACCAAAAGCTAGAGTTTGCGAAGGAACGGGGGGCTCCTGCTTAGCCATGGGAGTGTCCTCCATAGTTGTTTCAAATAAAGGGACAAACTCTTGAATGGGATTAGGAGGAGAAGGTTCAAAGATGATAGGTGGAATCGAATCTATCACCTCGACAACAGGACTCTTTTCGTTTGCTTGAACGGCAAGGGATCACGGGGTGAATTCTCTTCTCGAGCCTTTCTTTTTGTTGTATAAATAATACCAAGGTCCAGGGGACCTGTTAGGGAGATTCGATATCCTAATCTTGGGTCTACGCCAAGCAGGCACCATCAGACTCAATGGGTAGAAACCAGGCTTACTCATCCAATACTCCTCCCAAGAGAGGGGAGTAGATGAGGCAGCCCGAGAAGGAGTGAGCTTCTCCTTTCCCTTTTAGGAGGAGGCAGATGGCTACTCTACCACAGGAAGGGTCAACTTTGGTTGTCCCTTGCCTCCAGTTTTATACTTCACATAGTTCTTATAAAGTAGGTATGTTTTGGGTGGAAGCAGACTGACTGGAGCGGGCCAAAAGTGATCCAATGAATATCCCCCACGAGACACCATAGGATGGTATCCAGTATCATGCACTACGTGCACAACACCTTCATGGGAAAACTTAAGGGACTTATGAATTACAGAGGTGATCCCATTCATGGAAGCTAGCCAGGCATACCCAGCTTCACTCTGAATAGCTAACTCAGGAATGACATCGAAGATCGCATCTACAATCCTAGGTCCAACTAGGACGAATAGTGTTATCGATCCATAGGGTTTTAGAGCAAGACCATCATGCGTACGGATGATGGATTTTATTTTTTCATATTCCTCCCTTTGCAGGGAGTTTAAGAATAGAGTCTCCTTTGTGATGACATTCACTCTACTCGCGAGGTCGACTAAGACCCCTATCACAATGTTTCCATTGAGGCGAGCGAGAATGTAGAGCAGAGAAGATTTGTCATTTACCAATATGTCTTGTGAAGTGAATGTTATATTCGGCGAGTCAGTCGCAAGACAAGGAGAAGAAGTAACAGTAACCATGTTAACATATGCCTTAGGGTAAGAAACAAAATCAGAGGGATCGATAATCATGTTAGTAGAATGCGACGAAAATGGGTTCATGTATATTTGCAACTCACTATTAGCTTTTTCCACTTATTTGTTTGTGTTTTTCTTACTCCCATCAAGATGGATAATACCATCCTCGATGCGATCATGTATCTCATGATGCAAGCGCATACAATGTACAGTATCATGTTCATTGACTTGATGGTATTGACAGTAGGTGTTTGATTCATACCAGTTAGGATATGGTTCCCTACCTGGTTTTGGAGTTGGTAGGTTAATGATCTTATCCTTCAACAACTTATGTAAGATGGAAGAATAGGATTATGATAACTTCATGAAATTTTGGTCACGCCTGAGGCCGTTGTTATCCATAGCGGCTACTACATTCGCAATAGCTTTTCCTTTTCCAGAGATTGATATAATGGACTTTCCTTTAGGAGGGAAGCACGAGGAAGATCCCCTGAACTAAACCACCATTTGTTGATACTCCCGTAAAGTTGCACATAGATGCACAAAATAAGGGTATTTCATAAGGGCAAACTTCTCTTGCCAAGGCCTTTGTAGGTTCCCTATGAACACCTTCTACACATTAGAGTCAGGTAATGGGTATGATATTTGTGAGAAGAGCACTTGATATCACGCTATAAAGTCAGTAATCTTCTCATTATTCCCTTGTTTACATCGAACGAGGTCAGAGAAGGTCATCTTAGGCCCAATGTTGGCTTGGAACTGTCATAGGAATTGGTTCACAAGTTGATCAAATGAAAAGATGGAGTTGTCAGGCAAAGAACAATACCACCCAAGCGCTATATTCTTGAGAGATTGAGGGAACAATTTTTCCATCAATGCATCATGGTGGAAGAATTTTGTACATAAGGCATTAAAGGTGGACACATATGTTTATGAGTCCCCTTTGCCACTATATTTCTCTAATTTAGGAATGTCCATCCCTTGCGGGAAAGTAGTGTTTAGAATTGCTACCGATAATGGGCTATGTCGGAAGAAGGGTTGAAAAATAGGTTGGGCAGAAGCCTGGGAGAGGCTTGCCAGTTGGTTATGCATCTTCCCCATATTCTAAATAAGGGTATTCATAATTGGATCGTTAGAAGGTGTAGGACCAATGGAACTACTACTAGAGCCACTGCCAGAATCACTACTGTGACTACAACTGGGGCCGCCACTGATGTCGTCGCCACCGGTGTGACCTCCACCAGAGCCACCACCACCAGTGCCACCTCCATCACCGAAGTTGCCACCACCGAAGCCTCAACCAATCATCTCACCAAACTCTCCACCATTGGAGGTGATGGGAGGGGTGAAGTGAAAACCCAAAGGGTTCTCATTTACCTTGATGGTTTTAGAACTCTCGGAAGTGGTAGGGATCCTAATTGAATGGATCGTGTCATCCATGTATACAGATGTGGGGGGGCATTGATACCTCCATTTTTCTCCCATGTTCTTCAAAGGGGCTACCTCGTACCATGCTACCATGGTTCAAAGGAGTGCACACTTCAGTTAGACCAGTGAAACTAGCCAAGAGTTCTACGCCCGTTCGATCTTTTCCCACCATGTACTTTATTTCACTAATAACTTTAGCATCCCTAGCCAGCTTCGAATTTTTCCAGGTGGTTCTATAATGCACCCAAACCTTTTCTTAGAATAGCGATATATTCAAAGGGATGTGGACATCTTCATGTTCGTCTATAGATGATGAGATCAATGACGTAGGAGGGGTAGATGCGATCAGTTTCATCAAGGAATCTAGACTCGCCTTGTGACACATGCTCCTGTGTAGATAGGTTGACTGTAGAATTAGAGAAAAGACCAGTAGTGAGGCTAGAAGAGACCTTCGTCTTCTCCATCAAAAGGTGTCACAGAATTCTCCTGACAATATGCCCAGAGTTTGTGTACTGGGTTGTGACACTCATAAACCTTCACAACACATAGGAGCGCAATGATCCAAGGGGTATAAGAGAAAAAACCTAGAACAACAACAAACGGGGAGACGTTGGTTCACGTCGAGTTCACCAAAAATGTAAGAGAGGGGGACCAACCACTACAAGGCCCCAAGTCACGAAAGGCCAAGAGCAGTATGGCTGCACTAACTTGCCTCAATTTAAAGGAAGGTTAGGATAGGCGAGATGAGAATGATGAGGAGTGTAGGTCTTTCGATCACTCTACAAACCCAAAAGTTGAAAGGGGACTAGGCAAGTCATTTTTTAGGGTCAATTTTATATCTCATATAGCTCTTTGTCGGAGGACAAAAGTGTGGTTCTGGGATGACAACATGATGCGCTAGTGTCTCACAGGTGTGTTGGTGTCCATACGGCCAGAAAACTAGAGAGACAAGACTCAACCTCTAAAAAATAGACTAGCGGCCTAATTTAGGAATTTCCAAATGTGCAGAATAAGATTAAGAAATACGAAATATAAAGACGAACATGATAAAGAAAGTAGATTACCATAAGGCTGACGAAGATGATCTCACACAATAATCCTTTTTCCAGCTTGCTCCAAAATCTATTCATCTACACACAACAAAGAGGAAAAATGTTGGGGGGTTGTATAGGGTTCTTCCTCAGTTAGAGCCCCATTTTGGTGTTTCTACCTCCATGAACAACCAAGTTTTCAATGATATAAATAATGTGATAAAGAGGAGAACACAAGAAAAGTATACAAAATACACTACAAAACAGTATGTGCTTACTCAACCAAATGATAGATAAGATAAGAGGAGCTTGCCACCTCTGTCCAAAGCACTCAAGGCTAGTGGAGGAGAAAGATGAGAGGAACTCAAGCCTCTACTGCAATGGATTTATCTTGCGCTTGCACTATCAAAGCGATGGAGTGGTAGATTGCTGCTATGAAGTGTGAAGTGTTGCTACAAAGCTTGTGGATGAATGCTCAAAGTGTGAAGAGATTGTGTAGGATTCAACCAAAGATGAAAATGGAAGAATGAATGGAGAATATGAAGAAGGAATGGAAGAAAACGGCCATATTCAAGTCAACCAACCGAAGAAAGGCATTACACTTCGACCTCCAATGGGAAGTGTAACATTTCTACAGACTCTAGTCACAGGAATCTTCCAGGGACGTCAGTGTGTTGCGTGGACATTTGTGTTTCGTGTGAGTGTCCTTGACATAAACGCATCCTCCGACACACAAAATGGGTGCCAAGTGTGATGCGAACAATGAGCTTATGTGGAATTAATCCTCCGAGTTTGGATTTCTAAAGTGTAAAGGGGTGAAAGGGGAATTTTTGTTAGGGGTGCAAATTCACTCCTATACAAGTTTATATAAACCCTAAACCATAAACCATAGGACCTAAAGCCTATGAGATGAGCCCTAAAAATCCCTAGAAACCATAAACCATAAACCATAGGACCTAAAGCCTAGGAGATTAGCCCTAAACCATTAACCCATATAGATTTTTTATTCCAAGCATCTCATGAACCCTACAAACCCTAAACCATAAACCATGGGACCTAAAGCGTAGGAGATGAGTTCCCTAAACCATTAACCCATATAGATTTTTTATTCTAAGCATCTCATGAACCCTACAAACCCTAAACCATAAACCATGGGACCTAAAGCCTAGGAGATCAACCTTAAAAGATTTGTTATTCTTAGCATGTTTTTTGTGTACTTTATAATGAATGTACATATCATGTATATCATGTACATGGATCACTAAATTTGTAAAGTACAAATATTAAAATGTCCTATTAATGTCAACTTTAATTTCATATTTATATTTAATTTCACATTAATGTAATATGTACTAATGTCTTGACTATGAACATAAATGCATAAATGTACATGTGTAAATTAAAATTGAACAATAATAGTCCATCATTTACAATATATTAATTGCATGAAATAAAGTCCATCAAATTACAACCCATGAAATAAAGTCCAAAAAAGTACTCGACCCATGAAATAAAGTCCAACATAGTACATGAGAAACCAAATATGTAGTCCATGAAATTATAAAAAATAACCCATAAAATCATGTATCGTCTCTATAATCAAGAGACCTCTTCACACCCTACAACCTACGTGGATGACCTGAAACACTCTATATAAGAGAAAGATGAAATTATATGTAAGACGATGAAAAATGATTTAATGAAAATTTAATTTATAATTCATCATAAAATTAAATTACCATCATATTTGGGTCTGGATGCTCTGGTGAACCTGAACCAACCTATAAGTTCTCTAAATCAATCTACATAAACAAAATAAAAAAAGTTAAAATTAGATGTAAGTCTACAATTAAAAATGATTTAATTCATGTTAATTTACAATTTATCATATTTTAATTGTATTGTATTATGAGGTTGTGCACCCTCTACTCCAAGACCTGTTTGTACATGCTCAACTACAAGATGTGTCTCATGCTATAAAAGAAAAAGAATTTAAAATATGTATTAGGTCATATTATATATATATATTCAAATTTAAATTTAAAATTAAAGTTATTCAGAATATATAATTTGTAATTGAATTTTAAAATATTTTATAAAAAATTGCCATGATATCTGGAGCTTGCTCTGCATGTCCTCCTAGAGGTGTAACTAGGACTGGGTCATGGCAGAAATTCACAATAACAAAGTCCTACAAGATCAAATTTAAAAGCATGTATACTTAAGAATTAGGTTAAAATATATATATTCAAGTTTGCACATTTTGTGTAGAGAATTTTTTAAACAACCTGAAATTCAGAGTCCTCACGAGTAGCCGCAACATCTAATGTTTTCCCGATGCCCATTCTCATTGTAGTATCAACCTAGACATACATGTAGATATTTAACACTTATAATATTTACAAGTGTACCTACACATTTGATATATATATTGAATTCAAAAATCATATTTGTAACTATACTAATGCAAGTTAAACAATTTACAATATAAATGTACCTGCCCCTGATCTGCGACACTCGATAGTGGTGGAGTGCTCAACAAACCATTGGGTGGAATCAACGTGGAAGTCGATTGACTCCCCTAAACCAACATAAATACTTAAAACATATGTTCATGATTCAATTATGCAATTTAAAACTCAAGTTAAAAATTATTTCAATGTAATTTAAAAATTTGAAATTAAAATACCCTATAAGGGTTGCCGACTAGGACTGGTGTCGATGTATGTACTCATGAAGTGGATGATTGCCCCATCGTTAGTGTCATACGTACACCAAACAGTTTGATTGTTAAAATGTATTGCAAAATTTTCTTTGATAAACGTTTATTAAAATTCTTATAAATTCAACATGTAGATGCATATTTATACTTGTGTCGTAGTGTCCTTAGGGTGATGGTCTGGTGTAAGAAATTCTACACATGAACTGAGGCAACCAGATGAACCACTAGAATCTCCACATCCACTCGAACTAGGTGTGGCTTGATTGGGTCCATAGCATAACTGATGGCAACTAGTACATGCATGTGGTCTCGACACTCCTGGAGTGGTACTCAGACCAACTCCATAAAACACTCCTCCATCATCGTCGTCTCTATGCTCCCTACTAGTTATCGCAGAAGCATGTTGATCAAGGTCTCTTGTGAGCATACTAAGGGATCCTAATGTCGATACCACCACACGTTGATGCACAGGTGTGGGAATGGTAGGACCAAGAGGAGCAACAAGGGGTTGCGCATGCATGAGGTGTTGGGGATGAACCCTTGCCCCTAACCTTTGATGTGGCATGTCGCCACCGACACCCTAAAATGATTTAAAATCAAAATAATTGGGCTTTTGCCCCATAACAATCTCTATATATAGTTTCCTCAAAAAATACAATGGTACCTCCAAATTAACATGTGGTAGGCTGTCAAATACCATACACCATCGATCCCAAAAATTTGCACTCATTTGTGGATGTATACACCACCTCATGGATATTCTAGATTTATTGGGAGGAATGGGCTACCGAGTAACAAGGTCGATAAAGTAAGGGGCTAGATGGGATTTTGTTATTTTAAGGTCTAAAATTTGTTTATAGGAGAGACCGTTTGCATAAAATTGTCTCATCTGATCTCTTTCTCGTAGATGCCTATCTAGATCAGAATCAATAGTCTTAATGGAATCCACTGTGTTTTGCATTGTAGATGCAAAAAATCTTAGTGTGGTGGAATCAATGCTTGATTTTGTATAGCATTGATTTGATTTTGTATGGATGTCACTTGATCATTTATGCATGCTCGCAAGCGAGCCTCGTCAGATCCAGCGGGTGATGGATGTGGGATATTAAGTGGAGGGGTGGAGGGGGAGGTGGACCCTGGGGTGGAGGTGGAGGTGGCTGAGGTGATAGATTGATGATATCATCAATGTTAAATTCATACATGATACCAAATATAAGTGCACCTGCATTAAACTATACAAAATTAACATACAAACTTACAAAATTACAAGAAATAGATTAATTTGAAATTTACATGCAAATTTGTTTAAATAGGATGCACATACATATACATACACATACATATACATACAAATACAATGCATAATTTGCATGCATACATCATTCAACTAAACTATGTACATACATACAAATTTCAAAATAAATAAGATCTAGAACTATGCAATTTTAATACATGTACATACTAAAAAATAAACCTGAAACATTCACAAAAAGCTCATTTTATGTCTAACACACACACACACACACACACACACATATATATATATATTACATTTTTTGAACAAGAGAAATCATGATATAGCTAGATGGTCATAAAATATATATATTATTATAAATTCATCATTATAAGTTCATAAATTCCACCAAATTCATAAATTCATGTCACTAAAAATATCCATCCAACCAAAATCACAAATTCACATCAGTAAAAATATCCATCCTGGAACCAAATTCATAAATTCATCACACAAAATATCCATTGAATCAAGTTCATAAAATCATATAACTATAATTTTTGTCATTGTCTTAATTTATACATTGTTGTGGCTCTCTACTGCATCTCTTCATTTCTTTGTGTTTTCCTTTTCAGAATCAGAAGTTCCCCTCTCCTCTAGCCATTGTCAATGCTCATCTAAGATCCCATCCATAGACCTAACAACATCAACAATAGTTTTCATCCTAGATGCAAACATCCTCAAAGGTGGTGTGATACATTCTTCATTTTGAATAATGTTGATTTGATCTTAGATGGTTCTAACATTGGCATTGATTCATGCTTGCAAGTGAGCACCATCAATTTCAGGTGGTGGAGGTGGGGGGTTATGAGGTGGAGTGGGTGGAGGTGGAGGTGGAGGTGAAGGTGGTGGAGATGGATGGCATGGAGGTGGATTACAAATATTATTGAATCAATCCATGTGATCTCTAAGATATAAGTGAACCTGCATTAGATTTGTAATTTCAAAATGTAAGATACATGTTTAGGAAATACCCTTAAAAAATTCAATGTAAATGGCCTAATTGAATACAAATGATAAAATTTGTAAGCCTCATTTATGTCTAAGGCATGTTACTTGAATGAAAAAACAATGAACTATTAATATAGGACAATTTATGAAAGCTTTAGGGTTTATGGTTCAGAGTTTAGGATTTAGGTTTTAGGGTAATAGGATGGCTTAAGGGGATCTATGTAGTAAGGTCATAGTACAAAATGGCATGGCTTAAGTGAATAAAATTTGGTGAAGATGCCCAAGACAACCAAATTTCATTAAGGTCTAAGGCAACTTCACCAAATTTTATTCACTTGAGTCATGTCATTTTGTCCTAGGACCTTACTATACATAGATCGCCTTAAGCCATCCTATCACCCTAAACCGTAAATCGATCAACCTAGATCATGAAATCTCATTCATATTATAATCTTGCATGGTCTTATATTATTGTTAAATTTGGTTTCCTTGGGAAACTTCACCAAATTTTTAGAACTTATTTGATCCCCCTTAAGAAATGTCATATTAGGACCCCTTACGACATCTTGAAGTATGGCTTAAGGGGATCTATGTAGTAAGGTCCTAGTACAAAATGACATGGCTTAAGTGAATAAAATTTGGTGAAGATTCCTAAGGCAACCAAATTTCATTAAGGTCCTAGGCAACTTCACCAAATTTTATTCACTTGAGCCATGTCATTTTTTCCTAGGACCTTACTAGACATAGATCCCCTAAAGCCATCCTATCACCCTAAACTATAAATCAATCAATCTAGATCATGATTTATCTCATTCATATTATAATCTTGCATGATCTTATTAAATTGTTAAATTTGGTTGCCTTGGGCAACTTCACCAAATTTTTAGAACTTATTTGATCCCCTTAAGAAATTTCATATTAGGACCCCTTAAGACATCGGTTTAGGGTTTAGGGTGATAGGATGGCTTAAGGGGATCTATGTAGTAAGGTCATAGTAAAAAATGACATGGTTTAAGTGAATAAAATTTGGTGAAGATTCCCAAGACAACCAAATTTCATTAAGGTCCAAGGCAACTTCACCAAATTTTATTCACTTGAGCCATGTCATTTTGTCCTAGGACCTTACTAGATGTAGATCCCCTTAAGCCTATCACCCTAAACTGTAAATCGATCAACCTAGATCATGAAATCTCATTCATATTATAATCTTGCACGATCTTATATTATTGTAAAATTTGGTTGCCTTGGGCAACTTCACCAAATTTTTAGAACTTATTTGACCCCCCTTAAGAAATGTCATATTAGGACCCCTTAAGACATCCTAGAGTATGGTTTAAGGGGATCTAAGTAGTAAGGTCCTAGTACAAAATGACATGGCTTAAGTGGATAAAATTTGGTAAAGATTCCCAAGGCAACCAAATTTCATTAAGGTCCTAGGCAACTTCACCAAATTTTATTCACTTGAGCCATGTCATAGTGTCCTAGGACCTTACTAGACATAGATCCCCTAAAGCCATCCTATCACCCTAAACTGTAAATCGATCAACCTAGATCATGATTTATCTCATTCATATTATAATTTTGCATGATCTTATTAAATTGTTAAATTTGGTTTCCTTGGGCAACTTCACCAAATTTTTCAAAACTTATTTGATCCCCTTAAGAAATGGCATATTAGGAACCCTTAAGACATTGGTTTACAGTTTAGGGTGATAGGATGGCTTAAGGGGATCTATTTCTGGTGAGGTCCTAGGACAAAATGACATGGATGAAGTGAATAAAATTTGGTGAAGTTGCCCAAGGTAACCAAATTTCATTAAGGGCCTAGGAAACAATGATGGCTTTAGGGTTTAGGGTTTAGAGTTTAGAATTTAGGGTTTATGGTAATAGGATGGTTTAAGGGGATCTATGTAGTAAGGTCTTAGGACAAAAGGACATGGCTTAAGGGAATTAAATATAGGGGAGTTGCCTAAGGCAACCAAATTTCATTTTAAGGTCCTAGGATAAAATGAATGCTTTAATGTTTAGGGTTTAGATTCTAGAGTTTAGGGTTTAGGGTTTAGGGAACTTAGGGTGAAGTTTGGGTGGCCCTTGGAATAATGGACTTGCAAGTTAGTGATTGTTTTTCTTGTGGAACAGTTGATTGAGATAGCTCTTGTTTCAAATGAACAACCTAGATCATGGAATCTCATTCGTATTATAATCTTGCACGATCTTATTAAATTGTTAAATTTGGTTGCCTTGGGCAACTTCACCAAATATTTAGAACTCATTTGATCCCCTTAAGAAATGTCATATTAGGAACCCTTAAGACATTAGTTTATGGTTTAGGGTGATAGGATGACTTAAGGAGATCTATGTCTACTGAGGTCCTAGGACCAAATGACATGGATGAAGTGAATAAAATTTGGTGAAGTTGCCCAAGGCAACCAAATTTCATTAAGGGCCTAGGAAAATATGATGGCTTTACGGTTTAGAGTTTAGAGTTTAGGGTTTAGGGTAATAGGATTGCTTAAGGGGGTCTATGTAGTAAGGTCCTAGGAAAAAATTACATGGCTTAAGGGAATAAAATTTGGTGGAGTTTCCTAAGGCAACCAAATTTCATTTTAAGGTCCTAGGATAAAATGAATGCTTTAAGGTTTAGGGTTTAGAGTTTAGAGTTCAAGGTTTAGGGTTTAGGGAACTTAGGGTGAAGTTTGGGTGGCTCTTGGAATAATGGAATTGAAAGTTAGTGAACAACATTTTCTTGTGGAACAATTGATTGAGATAGCTCTTGTTTTGACTAACCAACCTAGATCATGAAATCTCATTCGTATTATAATCTTGCATGATCTTATTAAATAATACAAGGAGGGGGAGTGCTTTATAAGATAAACCCTAAATGATAGAGGGATTATATCATGGCAAGTGTCATCATCATATGTGATGAGACCTAATGATCTAATAATAGCTCTCTAGTTAACATAACAAACACTCCTAAGCTTAACTTAAGTGTCTGAAATGAATTGGCATAATAATCAATTAAAGATTAATTAATTACTAACTAATGCATGATTACTCTAACAAATGACCAAATCACAAATTATTATTGTTTCTACCCACAACACACTTCTTCCACACAAAGAGAGTAGTCGTCCAAATTATTTGCCACACCACTTGCTTTTTCCATGTGAGCAAGAGTGACTTTTCAATAATTTCTAAGTCATATATGTTCATGTTCATTTGTGATTTGTAGATAATAGTGGTGAGACACATTTGGAGTGCACAAGCACAAGCTAATACTATCCCCTTCTCAATAAAAAATATTTTTATGGATAATGGAACTATAGTTAGAAATATCCCTCTAGTATTTTCTTATAATTTTGCTTCCTTAACATTAGAGCTAACCGAACCCCAAATCACCCAAGAAATTACAAATTAATTCAAAGTTGTATCAAACCATTGATTAATGGTTTGTGTCCATGATTGGTCCAATTTTCTAACTCTATCCAACTTCTCGATGTTGGATAAACTATCAATTTCCTTTTCTGAAAAGTACCATTAGCTTCTACTTGCTTGAAAATCTAAGCCTAGAGTAGGTGGGGAAATGAACATGAGAACTATGTCTTGTTGTCTAACAAATTCTACTTTGATCTTAAGATATAACTATTGATTCTTCTTACTTTAGTTTTAAAGAACTTTGTTGCTTTTTGTTCTCGCCAACCCCCAATTTGCATTAACATTAGCTTCTAGGGCTTGAATTCTCCCTCTCCTTTGGGCAATAGTGAGCCAAATCCTTAGCAACAACACCAAATGCTGGCATAAAAATTAGTAAAGAGACTAATAATTTATGCTAAGTGTCAGAACTCTAGTATAAACTATTGTAATACAAATGATAAATAACATTGAAATATAATAGCCAGTAATTAATTTCAGAAATTAAAAGAGGTGTTGTGGTTCTCATTCATTTAGAGATGTACCATAACTTATATCTTCTATCTATATAAAGAGTGATAATTATAATATATTTATGTAGTATTCTTACTTTATAGATAATCCCTTCCTCTTTTATTATAAGATTTTTATTTCTCTATCACATTGTGTATCACATATATGTATCATATACTACCTCTCTTTTATTGTATCTTTCTAGATGATATCATATCTCATATTGTCTACTTTGCACCACTTATTTCTTATTACTCACATTGTGGCATATTATGAGGCCTAAACACAATATAAGAGGGGACACATTTGTCCTTTAGAAGTGTCTATTCATTTGCCATGCTTACCATGTCGAAAGGTTGTATGAGGTGTCACTATATTGCATTGTTTCTAAGTGTTTTTGTTTTGTGTCTTCTTCTTTTGGCAATATTGATCATATGTTTGCAATATGCAACATATCTCAAAATTGATGAAGAACCTTACCAACAATATATATCGATATATAATATATTATAAATTTCTCAAATTTAAATATCCTTAAATATTATATATATTAAATTTCTTTGAATTGAAAGTGCACCAATTTAAAGAGTTTTTAGATTTAACACCAAAATATATATATATATATATATATATAATGCTCCAAAGTTATGAGGTATATAAATAGATATTTTTAAGTTTTAAATCACACTCTTATTCTATATAGAAGAACAAATAATATCCTCAATTACTCTCAACTTTAATTAAAAACAGTAAAAGAAATAGGGAATGAGTAATAAAAACATTGTTAAATGTTAGGGTTGAAGATTCCATCATAGAATTTGATGGTGGAGGATATATGCCAATCGAGTACGACTCTATGAAAGATGGAGACGGGGCGTAATGATGAGCAGGAAAAGGGAAAAGCCCCAAGTGAGGGGATGAATGGATTAAAAGGCGAGTTATTTGAGCTCAAAGTGAGGCGAAACTGGGCAAAAGGAGGAATGTACGAGCTGAGGTATGCTCACGAAGTACACACTGATTAAGCCCACTTTTGACAGGCAAAGTGAAAGAGAGAATCTTTCACATTATTTAATTCTTGGATGATGAAAAGGCATGCCCAACATCTGTCAGACAATGAGTGCATAGACATACCATGTATGGATTCATGAGGCAAGCATGGGGGATGCATGAACATCGTGTATGTTACGCGCAATATACACATATTGTGTGTTGGATGGTCTTAGTCATGGCTATTGTGACGGAATGTTATTTGAGTAGGGCTAGTGTGGTTTGAATGATTACAAGGGCTTAACGTGTCGAGATGGGAAGGGGTGGAATTGAAAGAAGCCGGTTTAGAATTCACATGTGGGTGGGCGAGATTCGTATTGGGGTGTGGCGCATTTGGTGAAATCAATAATCCCTGTATGTGGGTCTCTTCTTCTTTCTCTTAGTCTTTTAAAGCTTGTCGCCATTGCCCCCTCTTGATGTTGTTGCTTGGCGTGCGTGTATACACATTGTCTATGTGACATAGTGAACTATAGATCAAGGAACATAGTTTTGTGATTGTTGGTACTGCTTCTTGTTGTGTTGTGTGATGTTTGGCTGTGATGGTGATTCAGCAACCAGAGGGAAAATGAGTTCATCGACGAGTGAGAGTGGTGCGGGGAAGGATCAAAAAACATTGGAAGGAGGGGATTCTGGAGGTGGGTCTCTGAAGAAGGGGCCATGGACCTCTGCAGAGGATGCAATACTGGTTGAATACGTGAAAAAACATGGAGAGGGCAATTGGAATGCGGTGCAGAAGCATTCAGGACTGTATCGCTGTGGGAAGAGCTGTAGGCTTCGTTGGGCGAATCATCTCAGGCCTAATCTCAAGAAGGGTGCTTTTACTGCAGATGAGGAGCAGATCATAATTGAGCTTCATGCCAAGCTCGGCAACAAGTGGGCGCGCATGGCTGCCCAGGTACTTCGGTTTTTGTTTAACTTTGTGTTTTTAAATCAAAATCTTTGATAAAATGAAGAAAACCCATGTCTTAGTTTTGGCTTTTTAATTTTGATTCAAGATTGAATGCTACACAAATAAAATCAAAAATCTTGAAACCCCCATGTTAATTTAGGCCATCTATGCATTTCATTTTTGGGTTCAGCTGCCCGGACGTACTGATAACGAGATTAAAAATTATTGGAACACTCGGATCAAGCGGAGGCAGAGACAGGGGTTACCCCTTTACCCACCGGATCTACACCTGCAGCAGCAATCTAATGATAATCAACAGAATCAGCAGTCTGTTAATGGTGGAGATTTATCACATCATCATCATCATCATCATCATCATCATGAGTTTCTGTCCAGCTCCTCCAAGCTCGATATTCCAAATGTCACCTTTGACAGTCTCAAGCCTGGCCAGCATTCATTGGCATACTCGTCGTTTCCTGCATTGACAGAGGCTTCCATGAGTTCTATACTGAATCAAGCCATGGGATCATCACAGAGCTACAGTTTGATGAACCCAATGCAGCGTACAAAGAGGTTGAGAGAAGCTGAGAGCCTGATGTCCTTTGGTGCAGGTATAGGAGGAGGTGGAAGTGGTATGTTCTCGTTTGCCCAGCTGGATGACAACAGTAAGAGCATTGTGGAGCCATGCTTCAAGGCTGCAAGGCGGCCATATGTTCAACCTGGTAGACTGGATGGGTTTGTGGCACACAACTTTTCATTTGATCCTGATCCAAGCAATAAGATTCCCAGTCATAGCCCATTGCCCTTTGGGGGTTTGATGACGGGAAGCCACACCCTTCTGAATGACAATATCTCTGCTTCTACATCCTTACCAGGTGTGAAGTTGGAGCTCCCTTCAAGCCAATTTGCGGAGTCTGTACATACCACAGGCACGCCCCTTGAGATGGTGAACTGTAGTAGTAATAACTCGTTCACACTCTCTCCTCCTGCTCCATCCACCCATGTGGATTGCTATGCTCCTCAGAACAACGGATTGTTAGAAGCATTGCTGCCTCGTCCGATGGGTGGCGGTGGGATTAAGAGGTCGTCAGAAACAAATACTCAATTGCCACCGATCTCCTGTAGCAGTACCCAAACAAATCGTGTTGTGGCAAGTAAATCTGAGGCTGAATGTTGCGAATACAGTGATCCCGTCACTCCTTTGGGTGGTTGTGCGGCATCAGTATTTAGTGAAAGTACACCCCCTTTGAGCACCGGTCCCTGGGATGAGTCTTCATCTACTCAATCGGCTATTGGTAAGCATCTCTTTTCTGATGTGTCTATGTTTATAAAAGAGTAGGGTAAAATGCTTTTCTGGGTCTTTATTTTCTGTTGCTGAAACCAACGATACCTGTAATTGCTAGTTAAGGTGCTGATTTGCATCCCTAAATCTGAGTAGGTTAATCATTTTTCATTGGCTCCTGTCACAGGGGCAAACGTAAAGACTGAAGAACCTACTGAATTTATGTCTAGTGGTAACTGTGGAGATGATGAATTTTCTACTCTATTGAATCTTGCAAAGCCAGATGTTTCTCCTGTCTCGGATTGGTATGATTCCCATGCCGAGGCTGGAAAGGAACAATCTACAGTGAGTGATGCTCTCGCCACTTTGTTCAATGATGATTTTTGTTCAGATATTCAACAGCTGACCTCAGCACCTTGTACATCGAATCAAGCTTGGGGACTTGGATCCTGCCACTGGAATAATATGCCTGGTGTCATGCAAATGGCAGATCTTCCTTGAGAATTGAAACTTGATATCAACTGCAGAACAGGGTCTTGAAATACTGTCTATGTATCAAGATAATTATGAACACCAGCTAGATTCTATGTCTGTGTATGGTAACCGATCTACAAATATTTTTACATTAAAGAGCATATTGGGGATCAAGAGAATGATTTCCAGAACTATGGATATTTATAATTCTTCAAATGACATCCATCTATTATGTGTGGGCTAAGTCAGATTTCGGTGGAAGAGATAAATTTTAAGGTTGAATTAGATTAGTGAGTTAGTGTGATAGTGTAGGAGTCAGATCAAGCTCATGGAAATGCATGGTTCGTAGTTGCTATAAAAGTCTATTATATACGATACCAGTCCACCATAAACTTTTTATTATCTGTTGGTCCTTACATAAAGTGCTCTCATCGCTTTTGTAATGATTCTTTAGATTTTACTATGCAATCTGGAAGGGTCATATGCTGTCTGAACATTATATCAGCAAATGTAGCTTTGGGTGGTGGTGTGGTAGTTTTACCTTTTCCTTTCAATTTGGCCATACCCACTTGCTTCAAATGATCTGTACAGCAATTGTTGTGGGATGCTTTATGATATTATTTGAAATGTCAAGCTGTTTTTTTGGTTTATAGTAGAGTGAGTTTTTAAATGGGCTTAATCTGTCAGATAATGGAAATTTGAACTCTACATCATGTTTATTATTTACTGAAATTTTGGATTCTATATAAATTTGTCACAAAAATTTAGACAGCTTGCATGCATTTACTACTGTATCAGATGACCTATGTGCACATTTGATAATTTTCCAGCAAATATGAAGATTTAAACAGTTTTGATGATAAAGTTGTAAAAGTATCTGTCCAGACTGTTTGAAGTGCTCTGGGAGAAATAAAGAAATATTGAGTATTTTGATTCTATTTCACAATTACTGGTTGCAGTTCCATTCTTGTTTGTCATCTGGAAGTTAAGGGTAACGTTGTATGCAGTTTCTGGTCATTGTTGGAGTATGAGTAATATTAATTAGGTTCTGGCCTGGGTCAATTATGTCAAGGAAGTATTCTTTTGTTGATTTATACTAGCATTAAAATGTATGCTGTGTTGGGGTTAGGGTATGATACAAGACATCTGGAAGAAGTATTGCCATTTGAACAAGTGAGACTCTGATTATTCTTCTCTATGTTTATGTTTTTGAACTTAATTTTACTGTTGAACTTCAAAGAATCATATGAGGCCTATACATTTTCTTACAAAAATTCCATACTTGAAGGAAGTTGGTTGAAGAAACAACTTTTTAACCCATCCTCAATGTAATTTGCTGAAATCAATGAAATATATATCTTTCTGAAAGTTGATATTTTTATTGGAAACTTATATGGAGTTTGTCAAATGACAGATTAGATGTTAGGATTTTTTTCTCTTCAAATTGGAATGCTTGATTCTTAAGATTCTTAGCTTTCGTGGAAGTGCTAATGTTAAATATGACGCTCAGAATGGTAACAAACCTCATTGAAATTTCTCCAGTGCAAATTGAAGGGGACCAAAAGGCAAGAATCACGAAAGTATGGAAGAGAAATGGTAATCTTAGGAATGCTTGTAAAAGAGGCAGATGAAATGAATGATTGGAACAGTACAAGGTGTCAATCAATCAATCCTTAATCTGTTTGCAGCCCTCTGTTTGTAATTTGTTTTCTTCAAGCTAAAAATAAAATGTATGGATGAAAATGAAAGTATGACAGTATGTTGCATTCCAATTAGCAGATATTTTGGTCCAGGCACAACCTGTAGATGTGAATCAAGCAAAATATGTCACGTAGAACATATTTGAAGACAGGAATGATCTTTATCAGTTTTGACCACCAAAATCTGTCATGTGGATGGGTTTGTGTTATCAAAAAAGGAAAAGCAGAGACATTCCGGGGCTTGCCTTGAGGTGGTTGACATTTTCAAGGATGGTTATTGTTATTTACACCTGTACACCTTAGCTCTAAAAACCATAGTATATGGTGCATTGTAGATGTTATCAGATAGTTTGTAAACAAATAAAATGTACCTAAAGTAAATGTAAACCTTCAAGACAATTTCTTGATTCCAGAGTTTAAGTAATTAACTAGAATTTGAATCATATAAAAATGGGCCACAAAGTGTTTAATCGCTCTCTCTGATAACACTCAGTTCACATCTATTAAACTGGGAACTACTTACTGCGGATTAACCTAAGTAGCTTTTATAGGTATCCTGATGTTTCCAAACAATCTTAAATCTGGTGTGATAGCAATAGAACAGAAAAATTTGTTTGGAACCACAAACGTGCATTCAAACCGGGGTCAAACTGCGCCCCTTTGAAAAACTAAGTGTTTTGAGATATATGGTTTGTATAGCAACATTTGTTTTGATGCTTTCATTCTGAAGATATTATTTGCCACGATTCTTGAATTTTGCCCCAATTTATTTTTAATTGTTTAAAACTTTAACCAGGTCAAGTATACTTACATGTTCATAGTTATAATTGATAAATCACCCAGATGAAGGGTCTGGGTATTTGTGGTTTTCATATTTTGTAGTTTATGTTATATGTTGGATTTAAAGTTCTATGTAGCAGGCAGACTCTGGTCATACTTGAATCTCTCATTCTTAGGTGGCATTTGAGTATTGAAATTCAGTATTAGATTGCTTTCAGTTTTGAAAGGTAGGAACAAAATAATTACATACCCCTGGAAATATTGGGATTTTTCTCATATGCCAAATCTCTAAGTGTTTGCCAATACACATCTCAGTCTCTTGAGCAAGTTGTTTATATTCTCTAGCGGATTTGTTGATTATTTTTAGAATTTACCCATTGCTTTACAAGACTGAATAATCGAAATTATCTAGGAGTTAATTTATTCTAGTATTCATTTGACTCAAGTATGTTTAATTATGGAGTCTTGTCTACAATTAAACCCACTTAGTTTGTTATCCTATTTGCAAAGCCTTCAATAAATGTGCCTTATGAACCATATGTATATAGTTCCCTAATTCATTCATTTTTACATAAGTGATGCTTTTGCAATGTATCAAAGTATGTGATGAGTTATTGATCTTTTAACTGTTTGGTTTTGAGTCAATCTTGATCTACCCATATTTCATTAGTAATGGCTCACAAAAATCCATCTCTCATAACCATCAATGGTCCACTTAACACTAATTGCATGTAGGGATTTAACTAAGTAAATTTGAGTCAATTTTCATCAACTCATATTTCATGAGTATTGGATTACAAGAACCCAATTTTCATGATCATGAATGGTCCGCTTAGCAGTGATTACATACTAGTGATCCTCACAAGTGAAAAGTACTACTAGAACTTCCTATGAGTTCACCCATCTCAATATAATTCTTGATCAAGCTCACTTAACCATTGGTTTTCTTACACAATCAAGCACACTTAGCATGCTATCCCATTTGCAAAACCTTAAGCAAGTGATGTGTCTTGTGAACCATTCTTTATAGAGGTCCCGAGCTTATTCATTTTCATATATGTGGTGTTTTTGTAGTGTATCAAATTATGTGATGATTTATTGATAGTCAAATGTGTACTTTCATGTCAATCTTCATCAGCCCATATTTCATGAATAATGGTTCATAAGAATATATCGTTTATCAATATTCAACTATGTAGATTCAAGACAATTTTCATGGACCCACATTTCATGATTTTTTGGGATTCAACTATTTATTTCCAATTTAATCTTCATTGACATATATTTCACGATGTATCAAGATTCAACTGCTTAGTTTTAAGTCAATCTTTATCATCCATTTTCCATGAGTACTAGTTCACAAAAGCCATTTCCAATAACCATGAAAGGTTCATTGAACACTTATTGCATCTAAATAATGCTCACAACAATGAAATACTAGAATTTCCAAGAAACAAGAAGTTTATAAACACAAATTTATCCTCACAAGGTAAATGGAGCAATTCAGTGGAAATCACAGCTCAAATGGGTTTCTTCTCAACAATCCGTGATTAGGTAGAGTTTTCCTTTCAAGCATTAGGTAAACTCTTGTTTTCAAGCATACGCTGATTTGACTGAACAGTTATTCAGCTCTTGTCTAAGTTCGTTCAGTCAGATGTCATTGAACGAATTATTTGTGTTATCATCGTTTGGGATACATTGGTATTAGCCATCTTGTCTGAGAGGTTTTATTTCCTTAAAAAGCAGTAGTAGACAACAAAGGTATGCAGTATCAAGAAAAACTTTGATTAATATTTTTATTGACTTGTGACTGTTCGTTGATTTCGGTATACAATTAGATACCAGTCAGCCACTAATTGCTGTCTTCAGACAAACCCACGTTTCTAGTTTGATACTAGAAGGTGGAGGACTGATACTACATTATCACACAATGTCTTATAATGGTAGTTCCTTATATGAAAAGGGTTTCTGGCAAAAGCTTGAATTACAATTTAACAATTTTTTGTTACAATTTAGAAAATTATTATTAATAAAATGATATATCTCTATCTATCTATATATATAATTTAAAGGTATATGATTAATTTTTAAATTAAAAATTCAAGAGGAGTGAAAGGATTTAGTTGATTGGTGTTGTTATTGTCATCAAGGTTCAAATCCCATTGGGGCAGTATTGTTGAGTGGTTATATTGGGGATGAGGTCCTCCGTTTGTGACCTAACCAGTTCATAGCTCCGGGTCAAAAGCGTTTACCCCTTAAATTGAGAAAAAAGGATTTAGTTGATTTGAAAGGTTTATAGATAGCAATTTACATTTTTATTTATAAACTTTAAGTTGTAGCTCATAATCTCTTAAGCTTGGATGTGTAGGAAATAGAACAAAAAAATATTAACTAGTCCATTCTCAAAATTTGTGCAAGGAAAATCTTGCACTTATGGGAATAACCTTTTTATTGTGAATATGAACTTATTCTATAGAAATGACCCTTTATTGGGGGATTGAATTTGTGATCCTAAAAAGTTGAGTGCTCAAAATTAATGTTCGCTTGCAACTATTAAATGCGATGAGACTTGGTTGTGTTAAGGAAAATTATGAGATTTTTCTATGCAAGAATTTTCAGCTTAGATGGATGTTGCTAATCTTTTCAATGATTTTGATAAATGTTGGAAGACATCAAGCAACAAATACAAATAATAATTATGCAGTTGGATTGTGACACTCATGTTTTGAAACTTAATACTTGAACAAAATGTTAAAGGATAATGCAAAGTCCTAGTACAAGAAATATGGTTTTAGATCTTTTTGATAAAAAGGCTAAGGCAATTGGAAAAGTTGATGCAAAATGGTATTGTGACAGGAGTATGAGTGATTTTGAGTGGCATTGATGCTAGTAGTGAGTGATATTGGATAGGGAGAGTGAACTTACATGATAGGATGGTCATCAAATGACATAGGGATGATGTCCTCCTATACATGTCCTAGGTGCACTCCTTGAAAGTTTTAGTGTAATAGTTGACACATAATAGCTAATTCAAAAGGATTTGTCTTGGGCTTAGGATTATATTTAGATTTTGAAAACTTGGGTTGAAATCTTACTACTATGAAAATGACTTGAGTCAAATTTGCACCTACAATTTTGAACTTAATAGAGGAATCCTAAAATTTGGATATAGGAATTGTTTGAGTAGAGTTTAGTTCTATTTCTAATAATAAAACTTAGTATAAGGTCAAAATCATGTGCTAGGACAATGTATTTAGGATCCCATACAAAGTGGCTCATGCACTTTTCACCCAATTTGGTTTGTATGCGAATCTATATAAGTCAATCTAAGAACTACACAAATTTTAGAATTAAAGGTATACACACCTTGATTTTGTGTGTGTGATAAAGATATACGCATAGATCAATGAGAGATAGAGAAATGTTGAATAAACTTAGACCATGATAACATAATAATGTGTATAGGAACATATCAAAAAAATGAAAGTGAGTATGTAGCATAAGCATGTGACAATTGATCATTAAAATTTTGATAAAATCAATGAAAAAATTAGAGATGCTTACCTTTATGTGTATGAATATGATAGATAGAGGTGAAATATGTTAATGTTTCAGCCTCCTTATTTCCTTAGATTGAAACAAAACACTTGAGGTAGTTTACAACAAATGAATACACATTGTTTTGACCTATCTCAATGTATTTTGTCTAATTTAAGACTAAATTAATTCCCTAGATAAAAAATTCTATGGTTTTTCTAGTGGAATAAGTTTGTAATAATTAAGAACATAGTAATGCACTCTAAAAAATGAAGACATAGGTTAAAAAATTTAGAATGATACGAAATATGGAAGGGGTTTCAAAAATAAAAAATCACCTATTCTATAGATACCCATGCAAATGACAAACAATAGTGCATGTATGCTAATGTCCAAATATTCTATGGTACTTCGTACAAGGAATTACATTGTACAAGTAGTTGACAAGAACCCTGTATCAATGCAAACAAGAAACACACATAATAATATTGAAAGATGATAACAAAATCACTAAACAACAATCAAATAATTTATATTGTTCCAAATGAAATAAATGATTTATGAACTAACTAGAAAAAATAAGACAAAGTGGTTAAGAATAAAAACCTCCATGTGATTGAGTGTTTAGCCCCTATTTGGTCTTTTGACCTCCTCAAATAGTCAAATAGAAATATGGATCAAATTTAGATAATGTGTTTGTCCTTGATCTTGTGTATACAAAATTGAAGACAAAAATGCTTTATAAAATCAATACGCAATAATTTAGGTCTATAGAGATGTTAAATATATTATGTGTATATGGAGGAGAAAGATAGGGAATAGAGAATCTAGGAATACCAACAATGAACTTTAAATATACCAAAGAATAAAGGATAAAGAGTTAAGCATTGACCTTTTAATAAGATAAGTAAAAAAATAACAAACCTACAAGAATCCAAATAAAATATAACTGGGAGAACTAGAGATGAAAACTAACAATACCACCTAGCTTAAGAAGTTTACAAAAGGATATCTTCCATGAATTGTGAGAAGAAGTTGGTGATTCTAAGAGATGTCTCCTTAAGAAATATCTAATTGATGAGAATAGAGAATGTTTCCAAAGACTTGTAAGCTTAGAATAAAGACCATAGATTATTATGAACAAAAATATGATTCAAAATGATAAAATATCATAGTGATAAATATTTTGCTACAATTTTGTAGCTCAATAATTACATTAGAAAGTTGTAGAAAAAATCTACATAGAGAATTTAAAGATTCAAAATAGAGAGCTTCACACCACAAAAAATCAAAATTAGAACCAATTCAATGCATGTAGGGAATAAAGGATAATCCCATTATGATCAAGATTTTAGGGAACATTTGTTACAAACTCAATAGAAACTAGTAGAATGGTCATTATAAAATAAATGAAGTTGAAATGCCAACAACCTAACTATTAAATATATTCCATACAATCATACTATAATAGGATGCCAATGCGATTACATGGATGTCTACACAACTAGATTGTCATCTCAGAAATTATTGTCATCTCAGAAATTAAAAATCATTAAAAATGCTATAACATAAAGGTAAAAAATAAAATAAACATAGATGATGGGTTAAAACTCAAAAAATACTTAAACACACATAAAAAAAATAGTTAGCACTTGGATTCGGGAAAAGGCCAAGAATAGGCTAGACGAGTCTTAAGAAAATTCTAGAAGATGACCACTAAAATGAGCACAATTTGTAATGACCAAAGTTTAGGGTATGTGATTTTGGTCATTACATTTTGTCTAGTTCTAGGTGGTAGACCAATCATTTGTTTTAGTGAGAAGTTGAGTGAGGCTAATAATGAGTACTATACATGACCAATAATTATATGCCATTAAATACAAGATGTACACAAATGGAGGCATTATCTAAGTAGAACATCAAACATTGAAGTTCATTGACAACTAAGAAACACTAAATGAAACTCATATGAGATGAATAGAATATCTATAGGGTTACTCTTTTTTCATGAAGTGTTGATTTAGCAAGACAAATAAGGTTGCAAATGCCTTGAGATGCATGAAGGTGATGAAGGAATTGTATGCAAAAATTCTAGATTTTGTAGATGCATGGAACCATGGGTTGGAGCTAGATGCCCACTTGAAGACTACTTCACACTTTAGGGGTACTTGTTCTAGAATAGTAGTTATTGTATCCTATAGATTTTTTTGAGGGAGAACCTAATGTAGGATCATCCTTGGGAGAAAGGGAAATCTTTCATCATAAAAAATAATTTTGATTTATTTGTTTACAAGTTCTTAGTTACTAATTAATTGGTAAAGAAGCCACCATATTTTACTATAGTTTATACTTTGGGTTAATACTCCTGAGTAGATTTTTATCTATTGCTAATGGATGACTTGTTAATGTTTTGAGGTGAGTTGGATTAGTGAAATATTGTAAATTAGCTTTGAGAGTTTCTTCAATTAAGTAGTTATGAACAATTATGGTTGTTCCTATTTGTTATAGAGTATTTGGGGTTTGTATCAACATAGGAATATGTGTAAGGAATTAATTGACTATCAAGTATGTTCATTATGTACCATGTGGAGGTTCTCCACCATTTAACTATTTGAATTTGTAAGTTTGTTATTTTTTACCAATGTCATGTTTTATAAAGCATTGAATTTTGTGCCACCTTGAAGCCAACATAGATCACTTGGAAAAGTATACATTGTTATATGTTTGCATCTACAATCATTGGAAGGAAGGAGTGAGAAATAATCGAGGTAGGAAATTGGAGGTTCGAGTGTGAACATAAAGATGTAGGTTTCAAATGCAATTTGGAGATCAAGAAGTTGCTATCACCAAAAGTGTCAAACGTTTATTGAGTGATTTAGTTGTAGTATTCTTCATTAGTAGTAACAATAAAAGGGTTGTGGATTACGTGTAGTAAACCTATTTTGGCAAGTTGTAATCAATTGAATGTGAAAATAATAAAGTCTATTTTGATATTTTAAAAATTTTCTATGATATTGTGTTGTTTGGGTATTTGGTTGCATGGTTGGACAATCCTTCATTGGACCCTCTACCCATAATTGCATTATACCTCATTTGTGGATTGCATACTAACAAACTAGAAGACCACTTTGGCATAGATAAGAAATAAATCATGTTGGAGAAGAAGTACTACTAGCTTGTATTGTAGAAAGATGTGCACAAACTAATTGGGCAGTGTAGAACATGTCAATTAGTGAAGGGGGTGGCAAAAATGGATTATATAAGCCATTGCAAATGCTTAATAGACCTTTGGAGGAATTTTCCATGGATTACATAATGCATGTAGAGAGGTAATGACTTGGTTTTTACGGTTGTTGACAAATTCTCTAAGATGACATATTTTGTCCCTTTCCAAAAGAGGAATGGTGTATCAACGATCATGAATTTTTTCTTCAATAAAGTAGTGTGATTGTTGTAGAGCATTACTTTAGATAGATATTTCAATTTTCTTACTCATTTGTGGTACACTTTGTAAAAGAAACTAGGATCACAACTTAATTATAGTTTTGAATATCATCAAAAGGAGGATAAAATAATATAGGTTTTTCAATTAGTGTCTTAGCAACTTTCTCAAATGTTTCATAGGAGAGAATCCTACACAATGGAACTCTATGTTGGTGCAAGTAGAGTTTACATACAACAATTCAATGAACAACTCTACAATAATTAAATTGTACCAAGTGGTGTATGGAACATCTTCATGAGCTGTCATATATCTATTAAAGGTGAAAGGTGCTAATTGTGTGCGTAAAAATTGAGGGCTTCACACAACATACAAAGGAGGTTCATGCAAAAGTCAAGAAGCAATTGGAGGAGCATAGTGTAAAGTACAAGTTGCATGTAGATGTGTGTTATGGAGAATGCTTACTTAGAGGGGCATTTGGTCACATCACATTTGAGAAGAGTGATCCCCCAAGGGTTTTTTAACAAATTGAAACCCAAGAAGATTGGTCAATGTCAAATCTTATGCAAATGTTTAAAAAATGTGTATGAAATCGAGTTGTCATAGGTTTGAATATCTCTTTGATATTGAATGTCTTTGATTCAACATCAAATGAATTATATGTTGCACCTGCTATCACTGCTCTGTCAGACCCTGTTCAACCTTTGATGGGAGCCTCTATTGTTTCGTTAATAGATTCGATCTCTACTGCCTCGTTGTCGTCTTCCTCGCTGCTTGGTGTCTCTTCTCCTGTGGTGGCGGGGGTGGAGCCATTCCTCTCACCTTTCTCTTTGCTTCCCGTCTCTGAGCCCCCTTGGACGGTGGTTCTTCGGAAGAAAAATTTTGTGGCTGCTTCTTGGACTTGTGCTCGTGGAGCTAGCCTTGACCCCTTTGTTTCTAGGGTTGCTTGATTTCTTTGTCTTCCTACAGTTGTTTGTCTGTTGTCTCTATTTTACCTTTAGTTCAATTTTGTTTTGAACTTTGTTGTCCTTTTGCCCCTTGGGCCCTTTGTGAAGGGTACAATGCCCAGAAAATGCTTCTTAAATTTTCAAAAACATTGAATGAATTATATGTCACATGACCACATGGAGTAGGGACATAGGAGAAAACAAAAGCTTGAAAATTTGTGAGAAGAAATTGTGCAAATTTTAGATTTATGCACTAGTAAGAAAACCCAATGAAGCAAGTACAAAGAATGTCAAACATGATCCATTATATAAGGATTGAATTTTAAGAAGAACAAGTACAAATTTTGGGAGTTTGAGTTGAAGAATAGAGAAAGCTTATATATAGATAAACAAAGAGAGCATATTTGACTTTGGGATTTAGGTAGATTCTAACACAAATAGTCTCTACTAGATTGAGTGCTTCTCATAGGGTTGGGTAGCTAAGATGATCACGTTCCACATTTTGAAGTGATCCATAGTTCTATGATTCTTTTGTAGGTCAATAATGTTAGAATGTTTTTGAATCTTCACATTTCTTCTTATTCCTTTCGTTATGTACTATGTGTCAATCAATTAATTGTTCATTTGACTGGCTTATAATATCATATCATACAACAAGAAAAGGGATATAGATCACATTTGCAATCATGAATCATCCATTCCAACTACTATTATCATTCACAAAACTAAACACATATTATTTCATAAATACTATTTATTTATTATATATATATTTTTATGCGGCAAGGGTGTCCCCTCGACTCAACCTTACGACCCAACAGCCCATACCTTGGGTACTTGGGGCGAACTGAGGTGAGACTAGGCCCCTGCAGGTAGATGCCATAGCCCACATACAGACCCACTGATTTAAAATCTGATTAAAATGTTTTTTTAATCCTAAATTCATATAATATTTTTTAAAAGAGTTTTTCTTCCCTACAAAAATATTCCATGCCTACTTATAAATCCTGTAGTGTAATAAAATCACATCATTGACTAGATGGGTACTTTCTGCTTCCCTTAGTCTTCATTTCTTGTGACCCATTTATAAAAGACATAATTAAATAAAAAGACAGTTATTCTTTTCATTGTATTCAGCATAAAAAGGATTACAGAAAACAGGTAACAGTTAAATATCACAGCTGTTGTAAATTGACATATACTGCTGCAAAAGAGCATTAAAGCTCTATTATGTTTCTGTCTTCTGTCAATAAACGTGATTCCAGAGCACTTCTCAATAAGTAATGGCTGGTCAAATAAACATGTCAATCAAACGATTCTGTGAATCAAACAGCTTGCTCAGACTTTTGACCCAATAAAACAACACTTTTAGCCACTAGAATCCTCACTAATTCCTGTAAAAACTGTTCATTAAAAAATAAATTTGTGTTAAGAAGAAAGTAACATTTTATGCTGTGTACGTGCGCAGATAAACATGGTATTAATTCCTATATACAAGGAAGCTATGTTTGACTGCTTCCATGAGCAATTTGTGGAGAGTTATCTCATACTAATAAATACAATTTAATGACACCTTTAAGTTCTATCAAGGGTTTAGGATATAACTGTAACAACTGTTTCAAATAAGTTTGATATTTGTGTTTTCAGGGTTTTCTTTATTTTGGTTAATAGTTGTTGATTATAAATTGAGATATTGTTGTATTAGATTACATAAAATGAATACGTGGAAAAAATGAAAGATCATAATTAATTGTAACTTGTTTGGTAAACTTTTTTCATCTGATTTGTCTGCATCCGACACACTCTAGATACCATAAAAAAAGAAGATAAAAACAATAATTTTTTAATATATTTTTACTTTTAATTTAATAATAATAATAATTATTTTTTGCTAAATAAAACACTGGTAGGGGCAGTACCCTGTATTACTTGAAAGGAACTAATAATAATAAATTTTATTTAAATTGATTTAATATAATTTATATATTAATATTTCTAAAAGATTGTATATATAAAATTGTAGAATACTTTAAAAAAAAGTTCTTACATTAAAAAATCAAAATTTTAACTTTTCAATACTTAAAAACAATAAGAAAAACGTAAAGTACATGATACCATATAAATTAAAATACGGATTAATTTGAATGGTCCGCGTAGATCGTTTATTTCAATTGGCTTATATAATATTTAACTATTTGAGGGAATTTTTAAAAAATAAAAAATTTAATAGCTGGTAACCTTAGGAAGCGTGTGGCGAGCAGAACTTTTTGGTGTCTAGTTGGAGCATATATTTTTATCTCTTGTGCAATTGGTCAAAAATTCTAGCTGCCCCACGCACCCACTAAACATTCGGCTATTAATAGCGGCACTTACCCACTCTAATACTAATTAGTGCTCTAGTTTATCTGGCTTTCTGGCTTTCAAACTTGATTAAGTGTACTATCTAAAAATAGAGACACCCACTATTTTTTTGGCCTGGGGCATAGAAGCGTGTGGCTTGCGCTTCGGAACGAGTAGATATGCGTGATCGCCAGTTGTCTCGTTCATTGAATTTTAGTGTCAATTTGCATAGTGCCTGCCAATCTAGGCCTGGAATGGTTATAAATTTTATTATTTATTATTTTACTAAATATAAACAAGTTTTTTAATAGTTATATATATATATATATATATATATATATTTTATTGTTATTAAGTAGTATAAATATTTTGTCTTTTAAGTCTATAATCTACTATTTTAGTTGAAAAAAAATAGTTTTCTATGTCACACAATTAATAATGAGACCTAATGATTTTAAATATAAATTAAAATAACAATTTTTTTTTATAAGATAAATAATGATATGAGGTTTATCATTTTAAATTTACAATTTACAATTTTATTTATAAAAATAAAGTCTAATTTTTTATTGATAATTGAGTATTATTATTAATATTGAATAATTTATAAGTTAAATAAAATAGTGTAATTAAGAAAAATAGGATAAAATTTTTAAAGAATTTGGATTAAGTAGTTGAAGTATTACTCAAAATATTGTATTACTTATAAGAATTTGTAAATGTTGTATTACAAGTTAAAAAGTAATAAATATTCTACTTTTATAAAAAATAATGTCTACATATATTATATATTATATTAAAAAAATACAATATATATTCATAATTTATCAAAGTTAATGTCTCTAAAGTTCATGATTATTAAAATTTATTATTCTTTCTCAAAAAATTAATGCTTATAAATATTAAATACAATTTAAAAAATTAAGTATAATAAATTTTCATCAAGGCTAACAATATCTTTACAATTTATGATTATCATAAGATCTTTCTTTAATTTAAACTATTCTAAAAAAATAATGCCTATACACATTAAATAGTATATGAAAAAATAACAATAACGTTTATTAAAATTTTAAAGTTTATTGTTATCAAAATTTATTATTTATATAAATTCAAGGTCCCACAATTTAAACAATTTTCAAGAATTTAATGTTTATACATATTAAAAATTAAATTATAATAAACAATCTTGTTTTGGTAAAGTTAATAGGTCTAATGTCTACATCCATCACAATTTATTATTTATAGGCATTTATCAGGTCTTTTTAATTCAAATGATTATGGAGAAATTAATGTCCATATATACATATGAGTAAGGACTTCTGGATTAAACTATTTGTGTTTTTTTCATCAATAAGGACTTTTGGATTAAACTATTTGTGTCCAAACACACTAAATGTTGATGATAAAATAACACACAATTAAATCTAGAAGCGCTTACATTTTCAAACACACACACGTGAATGATAACAAAACACACAATTTAATCTAGGTGTGCTTACTCACTCTTGTGTGTTTTGTTTTTATGGATATTTCGTAAATCTAGATGCACTCCCGTTTCACACACACTTCAATTGAATGATAACGGAACACACAATTTAATCTAGATGTGCTTACTCACTCTTATGTGTTTTGTTATCATCATATTTCGTAACTTGCTTGTAACTTGATGATAACAAAAGCAGGTACAATTTAATCTAGAAACACTTACACACGTTGATAATAACAAAATACACAATTTAATCCACAAACATTTGCTTTTATAAACTCTAAAAAATCATATTTCTAGACTATTCATATTAAATATTATATTGAAAAAATTAATTTTATTAAATATTTATGATTTATAAAAATTAATACCTTTAAAGTTTAGTATCACCAACCACCACTCTTCAATTTAAACGGTTCTCAAAATTTATTATCCATACACATCTCCAACCTTCTTCAATTTAAATTATAAAATACTATCAAAAATAGGAAAAACGGGCCACATCCCGTCAATTTCTAAACAAGGGCAAACACCACCAATACAAGTTAAAAAAAATGAAGAGAATTTAATCAATTTTTGGCTGAGCTTCCAAAGAAGAGAATGAACTCATTTGGGAAAAGTACAAATATAGCGAGCAGCGACCCCTCCTCGTTGGGTCTGCCACCTCAGCGAGGAGCATATGGGAATGAATGAAATAAAAATACCCCACTTTGGCGGTCCTGCCAACTGGCCTTCCCTTCACTTAATTAGTGCATATCTTAATTGAATACGAGACTGTTTATTATGAACATACATAATGTACAGTACATATAGTACATGTTCATGTATGCCTATGTTATGCCTATGTTTATGTATGCGTAAGATAAAATAAGATATTGTGGAGCGCGTAAAGATAGGCAGGTCCCACTTGACGCGGGCCCCACCGTACCCCATCTTTCGCCGACGGCGCTGCCTGGACCTTCTGATTCTGTCTACCCTCTCTTTTTCCACTTTTTCAGCCGATTCTATTTCTTCTAATAAATAATCTCTTACTTTTTGACCTCCCCAATAAATTTTTCACTACCTCATCAATTATTCGCTCATGAAAGAGTCAATGCTAAAGCCAAACATTAACTATTTCTCCAACTAAATTAGGCCCCGTCTTAGGTTGACAATTGGACGCTTCTAGATTAAGCCATGCTTAGCTTGATTAAACTCATAAAATTAGAGTTTCTTTTGGTTTTACCTCCTGTGTCCTATTATAAGGGAATAACTAAAGATTTGGTGTTTAAGATCACAAATTGACTATTAACTTCCAAACTAGCTAGAGTTAGTTTTAATAAAATTCACATAACACTTGCACGCTTGGCTTGCTCCTCTAGGTTTCTTGTATATGAATGTTGTATTTATTCAAAATGGAATCTCAATGATTTTATTCAATTGAAATCAACTTCTAACTGATTATAATTTGAATTGGATAAGAACAATTTAGTTTTTTTTTAACTGAGGGATATCATCAATCCAGCGAAGCAATCAGTTGGGACGAGTAGAAGTCAATGCGGCAGAGCAATCAGTTAGGACGAGCAGAAGCCAATCAAGCGGAGCAATCAGTTAGGACGAGCAAAAGCCAATCTAGCGGAGCAATTAGTTGGGACGAGCAGAAGCCAATGCAGTAGAGCAATCAGTTGGGATGAGTAGAAGCCAATCCGCTATCCAACAGAGCAATCAGTTGGGATGCGGAGAAGCCAAACTAATCCCTTGAGGATGTACATAGTTACTTGCTAGCCATGTATATCCGGTTAACCTAGAGTCGAACTTGAAACCTATGAAGAGCAAACCTAGAGTCGAACTTAAAATCTATGAAGAGAAAACCCACAACCCAAACCAAGCCAACTCCTACTGTTAGAATCATTTAATTGTCTTATTTTAAAGAATATATTAGATGAAATAATAAAATTTTGATAAAAATTTATAGTAAAACATGTAATATCTTAATGTAAGTATGATTATATAAAGCATTTTTAATACAAATCTGATTCCATTGAATACTTATCTTCTCAACATTATTATAATAAAACCCATTTGGCCATAATGAGCTTTTGAGATTCTTTCTACTTGTAACATTGGTCCAAGAAATAAAATGGGAATATTCGTATTATATTCCTAAGGAGTTATCCAAATCAAGCATAAATCTCGAGTGTGACGCCTATTCAACCTAATGCCTTGCTACCATGTGTTTTACATGGCTTATTAATCAAATAAGACGAAAGGAATTAAAGAACCAAGTAGTTGTGTTCATTGCAATATATTCTATTAGGTGTTCTGTCAAGATCACATACGCTGCATTTATTACAACATTCAAAATAATAAATGCTAACTTCTATAAATTTCATTTCTTTTACCCTTTCTAATTCATTGTAGAGTATGGATTAAGGTTTCTATTTTATGATATGATACGGTTTTCTCTAAATTTAATTATATTTTATGAGAAAAATGTTCAATATATTTGTATAATTATTAAATTTAACTGTTATTTTTAATTAATACTAAATATTATTTTAATTTGTTATTATTATTATTATTTTTAATTTATAAATAAGTTATGAATTTTTTAATCTTTAATATTAAATCTATAAATCATCAAACTTTTTAACTTAAAAAACCCTAACAATTCAACCAATTTTACTTCTGTTTCTTTTATTTCAATTTATAACTAATCTAAGCATAGCCATAAAGAATAAATATTTGTTTTTTCTTATAGCTATGGTAGAAGATTTTCTTTATAGTGAAAAAGTACTTTTAACTTAGTATATAAATGAAGGAGAGTAAACCATTTAAATATTTCTAAGTTTACGACAACGACGTTATTAAGTGACTTATCTCAGAAGACACGAATTATGTTTTGAGGTCTCTATCTCCTTTTTATGAAAAGACAGCCCTAACAAGAGTAAATATCGAATGTAAGAATACTTATATTAAGCAAACTTTTTAATTTACTTATGCTTTATTTATCTATTGGCTTTTCTGTCTCTTCTTTATTTGTTTTTATTTATTTAAGTTTATATTCGTTTTATGTTGAGATTACTTTCTAAATGCTTGAATATTTTTAATTTGATTTTATTATTTATATGAAAATAATATAGCTTGTACATATAGTTAAAGGTTGTTTATTCTTCTATTGTTTTTATATAAGTGGAAATAAAATAGAATAAAAGTTTTAGAAATAAATATAATTATATATAATGTAATCATATAATCTAATATTTATAATATAGAGGATTTGTTTTATGATATATTTTATAATATGATAGTATTATTTTGTTGTAAGTGTAGAGTATTATTTTATTTCATTTATTGTGATATTGTTATAATATTATTTTGACACTTATTTTGTCTTATTTCATATGTAAGTTGATACAATTTTGAATCATATCACTCATCATCCTACCTTAATTCTTAGTATTTTTGACTCATCATTACTTCAATCACTCCTACATCATGGATTAGACCATAGGCATAGATCTATCCTCTAGAAAGAGTTGTGCCCATGACTCAATCCTCCAAATTCAAACACCTTTTCGTACCTCCCCAAGTTGATGCCAAATATTTTGAATTGAGTGCATGTGATCTTGTATTTAAGGACACGCCCTAGGACATCAATTATGATCCAAGTAGAATAAAGTAAAATCAAGATTAATAAAGAGAAATTGATTTTGAGCATATCATAAAGCACTATCAAAGACTTATCTACAATTCTGAATTGGATTTCACACATAATAAACCATACATTTGAATTGCTTGTATTGTGTCTTCAATCATTTTAAAATCAACAAGGGGATTTGATTCACTATAAAGGAAGTTTGTACTTGCTTTTACATACAACAAATCCTCAAGGTTATTTTCAATACCCCATTTATCTTAGATGCATGTATAGGAAAAAGTGAATGAAATCCAAAGAACATTTCAACATAGGATGAAACCATGTGAAGAAAAAGTGTCTAGGGACTAAACCACATGCACAACCTAGCCTTGAGAAGGCTTAGATTCATAATTTGAGTTGATCATGGTCTGACAAGTGTGATCCAATTCCAAGAAAAGTATTTTAATAAAATTGAGTGTAATACACCAAAAAATATTTCTTGTCAACATCCACAAATCAAGATAGAGCTAAGAAACATTTTAACATCTCTTACATTTATCAATCTCAATTGCCTTTAATCAAATCCTATACTTTATTCCTATAAGCAAACAACCTCTTATCATGCCAAGAAGATTGGTTGCTTACTTTTTTGACAAGTAATTTGAAATCCCCCTCTACAAACAACTATTTGACCTTCTTTTGATGAGCCAACAACAATCCTCTGATTAATGCTTCGTACTTCATCAAATTATTGGTAGAAGTAAATTGTAGTATGAAAGAACCTAGAAATGATTTACCCTGAGGATTGATCAATTCTACTCTAGCACTATTTCCTTATTTACACTTAGATCCATCGAACCTAAGCTTCCACATCATTTTCCTTCAAGGACCAGTAGTTCTAGCACATGTTCTTATTAGGGACATCTTCTTGAGCATAAATGCAAGGATTCCTTATTGTATCATCTTGAAACTTATCTAACTTCTCTTCTTCTCGTGAAGGATATCCTTCCTTTGCATGTATATTTGAGGGGAACCTAAAAGTGTCCTCGTTGGTACTGGATTTAGATTCTGATGTTTATTGATCATGATTTTCAATAAATTTGTCATACTTTGTCTAATCTTTTGATATTGATGCTTCATCGAAAACTATATCTTCTTGTTGTTGCAAATGCATCATCTTTACTCTTGCCAATGCATCTTTCCAAGCAAGACATGAAAACTCAAAATTATCTTCATCATGAATTTGACACCATCTTGGAAATAAAAGTACTATGGCATCTACATATTTACCAAGGTTAGCCATACTGTTGTACATTTTACCTAAGAATTTTTGGAAAATATGATCAAAAGACTCAAACTCTTGCAGTCCTTTGAAAAGACTGTCTTCATCTATTGGTTCATTTGTGACCAAGGATATCTCATGACACCATTCATTTTGTATACTCCTAGGTCTAGTTTTGTAAAAGCTACTTCATTAGGAGCATTATACTCTATAATCATGTTCTTTAGTTTAGGTTATGCATCAATTTTGATTTGATTGTTAATCCTCTCCATGGTAGCCATACTTGAGTGAAGTTAGTAGAGAACCATCTTTTGGTGTTTTTTAAATACCAAATGGATCTCACAAATAGCCTATGGAATTACCATTTTCCAATGGTTAGCTAATTTGAGGGATTGTCCAATGAATGAGTGAAAGTTGCAAAGAACTTTCCTCCTACACTTTGGGCTTTGCAAAACCCAAGAGGGTGGTCCCATATAATGCAATTAAGATCCTCTATGCCAATTAACCTTGTACATTATAAATAATAGATATGCTCTACACATAATTTCTTGAAAATTCAAATGAATGTAAAGATCTAGTAATACCTTTACACATTAATCATTTCATAAGTAGTAGAGCATGGTGAATTTTAACTTGTTGATGTAATAACGACAAGAGATATCTTTCTCTCTAATTAAATAATATTAAATATTAAACAAATAATTGTTAAGGCAAGTCGACCTTATTATAATTAATATTTTATTTTCTTTAAGAGGCCGACCAAGTGAAGAGTCACTTATCAAGGAATTCACATATCTACAACAGATCATCATTTTCTTAGAGCAGATCAATATCAAGGAGAATTCATAGAAATTATGTATTCACATCTAGAAGAAGTTTTGTATTTCATTATATCAGATCAGCCTAGAGTTTGGCCCAGTTGTAAGCAAATTTCTACTCTCTTCATTAAATATATAAGAGATATATTTTGGCTGGGTTTCTATCCCTCAAGAAGGAGGGTTTTCCCAAGGTAAACTATTGTGTTTATTGTTTATATGTTGCATTATTATTTGCTTACATTTTTGATACTAAAACTAACATGGTATCAGAGCGGGTTTAAGATAATACCTGATTAGATTTGAGAAAATTTTGTGGTCTTTGGCCAAATTTGGAATTGCTAAAGGAATCGACTATTTGGGAGAAATCGATATTGGAGTAGTAGCAATTGAAGTAATTCAATTCAAAAGGGAAATTTAGATTTTTTTGGAGAAGTTCAAATTTTGCAGCAGGAAGCCATCCTTCAATCAACTTTTTATCTAGGGTAGATCTTGAAGGAAAAAGGTTACAAATTATTTCAGACCTAAGGGTAGATCCTTGAAGGTGAATTTGTGTAGAAAAAGAAGATGGTGATCAATGTCAAGGTAGAAGATAGACTTGATAGATTCATAAAATTCAACTCTTGGAAACCCAGGGTACACATTACATTAGAGGAGAATGATCTTTTTGATTTCGTGGAAAGTGATATACTTGAGCCTTCCGATGATATTGAGAAAATCTAGTGAAAGAAAAATAGCACAAAGGCTAGAAAGATCTTGATAGACTCTATGATGGATCACCTAGTACCGATCATCTTCAAGTTGAAGAAAACTAAAGAAATGTTTGACACTCTAAAAGGATTGTATGAGATCAACAACACCAACAGAGTCATTGCTTTGAGACAACTTCACCATGTAAAAATGGCTAAAGATGATTTAGTCATCTCATTCTTTATGAAGATTGTTGATTTGAGAGATCAGTTGAGCGCTATTGGGGATATAATTGCAGACAAAGATTTTGTTATGTTGGCACTAAATGGTCTTCCTCATTCTTGGGATCCCTTTGTCCAAAGCATCAGTGGGAGATCTAAGTTTCCCAAGTTTGATCGTCTTTGAGCTGATTGTATTCAAGAAGAGTCCAGGTTGGCAGCAAGAGGAATTGGGTGAAACTATCATGATATAGAAAATCAAGTTCTTGCTACTCATACTTCTAAAGAAAGAGGCAAAGGAAGAGAGAGGAATAGAGACAGAGGATCAAATTCTACCCCAAAACCGAAGAAGAAGAAGGATCTCTCTCACATTCAATGTTTTAGGTGTGACAAGTATGGTCACTTTGCTCAAGATTGCAAATTAAGGTCTACACAACTTGTTTCTATTGCAAAAATTGACATAGGGACATCTCAGAAGGAGCCAAGTTCTAAATTCAATTAAGAAGGTTTCTTATTCTAAAGTCGATCATTTTCTTCGAAGTGGAGGAAATAACATTCTGAGGGAGTTTGACAAACCATTAGAGGCAACCTTGGACAAGGAGGTCAGGAGGTTGATGCAAGTAATTGAAGCTTCAGAGGGAGTCACATCATCATGAAGATTTGTGTAGTGTATATTTCTCTGAGACGGAGAAATATGAGGTAAAAGCCCTTGTAGTGTATATTTATTTGAGATGGAGAAATATGAGGTGAAAGCCCTTATAGTGTACATTTCTCTGAGAAGAGAAATGTGAGGTGAAAGCCCTTGTAGTGTATATTTCTTTGAGATGGAGAAATATGAGGTGAAAGCCCTTGTAGTGTATATTTCTTTGAGATGGAGAAATATGAGGTGAAAGCCCTTGTAGTGTATATTTCTCTGAGACAAAGAAATATGAGGTGAAATCCCTTGTAGTGTATATTTCTCTAAGACAAAGAAATATCAGGTGCGAGCCCTTGTTCATCTCTGAGATTGAGATGAGACACCATGTTGAGTGACTCCATGATGATAACATGTTGAGGGACTCCGTGATGAACTCTTTTTCACAAATGAGTGTAGCCATTGTGGGTGTCATGTTGAGAGAATCCATGACATGGATATCTAGAAAGATACCTCCCTAGCTAAGAGGGAGTGTTGATGTAATAGTGGTGGGAGATATATTTCTCTCTAATTCGAGAATATTAAATATTAAAAAAATAGTTGTTAAGTCAAGTCAACCTTATTATAATTAATATTTTATTTTCTTTAAGATGTTGACCAAGTGAAGAGTTGCCTTGCTTGTGAAGAGTCACCTTATATTGTATATATAGAAGGTGATGATCATCCATTTGATAATCAATTAATTCATTCTCAAGTCAAGTCACACTTATCAAGGAGTTCACATATCCACAACAAATCATCATTTGCTTAGAGCAGATCAATATCAAGGAGAATTCATAGAAATTGTGTATTCATGTAAAGCTAAAAAATTTAACACATTCCAAGATAACCATTCCCACATTCAATGGAATTTTCAAGAGAGATATAGAAAAAACAAAGATAGAATGAACACCTACATATGTCCAAAAGTGAGGTTACTTTCAATTAAGTTACAAAATTTGAGTTAGCATGCACCTCTAGGGTGTTACAAATCATCTATTTCAATGATACAAAGTTGAAATAACTTCAATAATTACATTATGATTTTACAATTTACAAATTGGCTAACAAGCCATATAATGAAAAAAAATAAGAAGCTCATACAATATAATCTCTGAACCTCATCCGCCTTGACACCATCGATCTTCTCACGTTGAGGCCAAGAGTGTGGTTAAGGTGCCTTTTCCACCCAACCATGAAGCACATGACTTCCCTGGGTTTCTTCCTATCTCGAAGATATCTCCGACCCTGTATGAGGAGCCTAGCAACCTGGAACAATAAAGCAGGAGGGTAATCTCGATGCATGTATGTTTGCCTATATGCATTCCTAACTAGATAAACATATTTCTTACAACAGGATGTGGCAAAGACAAAATACATAAAATCTAGGCTTTTAATCCATCTATTTCAATGGTACAATGCTTGGCCAAACATTAAGAAATATATAAAACAATGTAGTTTATGAAAAGGATAAAATATCGTCTCTATGAATCTACATTTGACATCCTGCCCCAAAAGTTTCCATAGTACAGAATAAAACATCCAATGATCTAAAAAATTCTCATAGAATTCAAGCATCTAACAGTTACACTATTCATGCATATGCATTAAGAATTCACCAAAATGTCATAACAATTCATGAGGAAAGGATTCATAAATCAAATTTGAGGTTTATGAATTTAACACATTCTTACTCCAAATCTGTACTCAATGTGTTTACATATTTCTACAAAATGCAACTTTGTTCCTTAAAGCAGCCAGTTCTTAGTTTTATTCTCGATCAACAAGTGATCAACTCAATTCAACATAAATCAAGGGCTTCAGAATCTTGACCTCTTCTCTACATAAATGTTCTCAAAACAAAACAAGTTTTCATCTTTATTTCCACCATTTTTGGGGCTATTTTTCAAATATTGCAATAAATTTTCATTCAACTTAGCTTGAGATTAAAGACTAAAGAAAATTTACCCACTATATTGAGAAAATTTCTCCATTTAATTCAAATTGTAGATAGTACACTTGCTTTATTTATCTGGAAAGGTCTTATAACACAATTCTATAAGGAGATCTACTATTTCAACATAAATTTAATAAATTACAACCAAGCACCAATAAGAAAAACAGTTAAATGAGCAGAGTTGTTTACTTTTTATGTGAGTAAAAGAATTTCCTTGGTTGCAGAGGCATTTATATATTTATACTTATGTTTGAAAATAAGAACTCAGCACACCTATGAAAGTAAATATATATACATGTATGTATATATATCTATATATATTTACTTTTATGTTTTAATTCTATCATTTTATTTTGTAACTAATTACTCCAGTCTATAAAACTTGTTATTTTCCCAGCAGTTTATAAGTATATACTTACATAAAAAGGAGATTGAATGTAAATACTCACACATATATATTTATATACATACATATATATATATATATGTATATATGTATGTATTAAAAGGAAGAAAAACTCCTCCCTATGTTTATTACAATTTGATCTAAAAACATACAGTAATTTTTTCCAGAATTGCTCAGGCGTTAATAGCATACTAAATAGAAATTACACACAGATGTATATATATACATATATATATATAGATATAGATATACATATATATACATATACATATATATACATATATATATATATTTAACAAAGAATTTTATTCGATTTTAAAAACATAACTCACAGAATATCCAATAGTTTTATGCAACCGTCGGTCTTGCTATCATATATATATATATATATATATATATACATATGTATATATATTTAACAAAGAATTTTATTCAATTTTAAAAACATAACTCACAGAATATCCAATAGTTTTATGCAACCGCCGGTCTTACTATCATTAGTGGAGAGGCCGACCCTCAAGCCACAACCCCTCCTTTGGGGTCCGCTACCTATGGGCGGAGTCTCCCCACAGGCCGTGGCCTATGGGGAGCTACCGCTCCCATAGAGAAACTTTCCCTACTAGGAAGCGATGTAGGCTATGGGGGTCAGACTCCCCATCGCCCAGCAGTTCGGGTCTCTCCCAAGGGCAAACAAGCATACACAGACTCATGCCCGCACAAACAAGAGTCACAGTCTGGTTTCAATGAAAATTTCAAGGGGATAACACACTCTTAAACAGTATATATATATATATATATATATATTTTTCATATATATGTATATATATGTTGAATATATATATATATATATATATTTTCATATATATGTATATATTTATATATTTGTTGAATATATATATATATATATATATATATATATATTTCATATATATGTATATATATATATGTTGAATATATATATATATATTTTTTTTTTCATATATATGTATATATATATATATATATATTTGTTGAATATATATATATATATATAGGAATATGTATATCCATTTACATTATCCAGGATAGATTATACTTCAAGATCAAAAATAATTTCACCAAAGAAAATTTCTGATTGTGCAAACAAGATTAGATAAATTTTAACATACACAGTTCTATGTAAATACACAAATATATGACCTTTTATTCTACAAATATTCACAATGAATTCATTCGAATTTGTTTTCCCAGAGAAGTATTTAGATGCACTGGTAAAGTGTTAAAACTTGGAAATTGCTTCTCCTTTGAAGATGATTGCTGAAATCTCGACTGTCGAGTTTTTCCCTGTAATTTAACTAGCCATGCTATAGTCATAGTAAAATTCCCCCTTTGTGCACCCCCATTTTCCCCATTTTACCCATTTTCTTGTTGTAGAACAACCCAAAGATTCAATAGAGAAACCGTTGCCTTCCTGTTATCTTTACTCACATTTTAAAGATTTTCCTCATTCCCGAGACCCTAATCTTGAAATTGAATAATTAAAAATAAATGAATTTATTTTCTATTTATCTATTACCTCACATTAATAATTATTCTTACTTGATTTATTTTCCTTTTTTTTTTAAGCTCAACAATCTAAATAATTATTTACTGCCTACAAATATGGCACAAGCACTTGAAATTCTTATTACTTGAAAACAAATAAGTAATTAGCCAACACCACTCAAATTCAATTCATAGACAAATATTTATTTATTCTAAATTTTATTTTCCTTCCTTTTAATTGCATGCAGATATGAATATAAATTAATTAACCAATTAAAATTATTGAAATCAAGACATTCACTCAAAACACTTGCTAAATGCATTTATATGAATCTAAGTATTTGTGTGTGATCGAGAGCATCATTCCTACTTTACCCTTTTGAGAGGCTAATCTCCCCTCCTTAACCACACCCTTGGTCTTCAACGACCTTCCACTCAATTACACTCAGGCAGAGGCATAAAACTAGTATCAGATTAAATCAAATCAACTTAACTCATAACATCAACATATATTAATTCTGAATAATACTTTCCATTTTGTATTATTTCTAAAATAAAATAATATTTCATTCATTGCAACTTCCACAAAATTAAATGCCACATTTATTGTCATTTAATATACCACACATAAGCATGAAACCATGAAATGGAAACCACATGAAGTAAGAGTAAGCATCACCAAAATTAGAGACGTGACATCCTTTCCCACTAGGAAGAGACATCGTCTTGATGTCTAAAAGCAACATCCACTCAGCATAGTCTATTCTATCATATCTCAAAAGTCATAATGTGCAAAAAGAAAACATCAAACTAAAATCTAAGATGAGGAAAAGATCTATCAATCTCCTCAGCATCCTCCCATGTTGTGTTGTCTTCAGAATAGTGATCCCATTGGATCGTATACTACAGTATCTCTCTACTTTGCAACTTAATGTTGCACTTTTCGAGAATCTTGACGGGCTCCACTAGCATCACCCCTGTATCCAGAACTTGCAAAGCATGCCAATCAAGCACATGAGTAACATCTGGATGACATGGCTTGAGTACTGAGACATGGAAAACATTATGAATGCAGGATAGAGCTAGTGGCAGAGCAAGCCTATAAGCAACTGGATTCACAACTTCTAAGACTTCGAAGGGCCCTACAAAACGAGGAGCAAGTTTCAAATTATTGCTGAAGGAAATCAAACTCTTTTGTGGACGAAATCTCAAGAACACCTTCTCACCCACTAAGAACTGTCTAAAATTCTTGTTTCGATCGACAAAGCTCTTTTGGTGATCAAAAGCTTGTTTTAGCTTTTCCTTAATCAATTTCATTTGTTCTTCCATTTCCTTAAGCATTTCAGGCCCTATCACAATTATGTCCTCCACCCTATCCCAACTAATGGGTGTACAAAATTTACGACCATACAATGCCTTGAAAGGTGCCATGCCTAGCGAGGCGTGGTAGGAGTTGTAGGAAAAATCCACTAGAGGCAAGTACTCTTCCCATTTATGTTGTTGCTCCATGCAATACATTCTGAGAAGATCTTCCACCACCTGATTCACTCTCTCAGTCTATCCATCAGTCTGAGAATGATATGTAGAACTAAAATTCAGTTTAGTTCCCAAGAAAGAATTTAATGTGGTCCAAAACCTAGATGTCATATGAGTGTCACGATCAAAAATGATTGTCTCGGGCACTCCATGTATCTTGAAAATATCTTGAACAAATTTCTTCGCCAATACCAAAGAACCATCTTTTAGGTTTCCAGGAATGAAGTCTGCCACTTTAGTTAATTTATCAACCACAACCAAAATAACATCATGCCTGGCCTTCGTCATCAGCAACCCCTAGATAAAGTCCATCATGATCACCTACCATTTATATTCTGGCACTCTGTATGGGTATAATAGTCTCGCCGGATGTACATGCTCAGCCTTAAGTCGCTGGCATTCTAAAAATCGGGCTACAAATGATATTACATCTTTCTTATGTCCTAGCCAAAAATATAAGGGTCTAAGTCTCTCAACCATTTTCATCACACCGGGGTGCCCTGAATATGGTGCATTATGGAATTCCTCCATTACTAATTCCCTCAACCTAGTAGAATTGGGTACATACATGCACCCCTGGTACCTCAAAAGCCCATCTGACTCAAACACATAACCATCATATCTCCGATCTGAAGCATTACTCTTTAGGGCTTGTTTCACCCTTTCATGTTGCTCATCCCCTGCCAATGCAAGAATTACTTGCTGCATGAAGGAAGATTTAATTGTCACCATTGCAGCTAGATGTCTTCTCCTGCTTAAGGCATATGCTACCCTATTTTCTTTTCCCTTGATATATTCAATTCCAAAATCATACTCACTCAAGAATTACAACCATCGTCTTTGTCGAGCATTAAAGTTGGGTTGAGTGAAGATATAGTGCAAACCTGCATTGTTTTGAACTCAAAATACTTCCCAAGGAGATAATGCCTCCACATCTACAGAGCATGTACAATGGTAACCAATTCCAAATCATGGGGCACATAATTTAATTCATGTATCTTCAACTTTTGAGATTCATATGCCACTAATTGACTATCATGCATGAGAACTGCTCCCACACCCTCACCTGATGCATTGGTTATCACAGTAAAGTGCCCATTTGGATCTAGCACTATCAAGATGGGTGCAGAGGTAAGTTTTTCCTTCAATAGCTGAAAATCCTTCTCACACCTGTCACTCCATTCAAATTTCTTTCCTTTCTTTTGGAGTGTGGTGATGGGTGCGACGATGGTAGAGAATCCCTGTACAAATTTCCTGTAATAACCCACAAGCCCCATAAAGCTTCAGACCTCAGTAACATTTTGCAGAGTTGGCCACCCCATGATTTATTTAATCTTTTTGGGATCCATAGCTATCCCATCACTAGATATCACGTGTCCCAGGTAGTGCACCTTGGTTTGATAAAAAGTATATTTGGACATTTTTCCATAAAGCTTATGGTTTCTTAGATGTTGTAGCACTATTCTCAAATGCCTATCGTGCTCCTCCTCTAACTTGAGTAGATTAAGATATCATCCAAGAAAACTAACACAAAATCATCCAAGCAATCCCTGAAAATGCTATTCAATAGATTCATGAAAGCTGCCGGGGCATTGGTTAATCCAAAAGGTAGCACTATGAATTCATAATGCCCGTATCTAGTCCTGAATGCCATTTTGGAAATATCCTCATCTTTAATCCTCAATTGATGGTAACCCAATCTCAAATCTATCTTTGAGAATACCTTCGCCCCCTTCATTTGATCAAACAAGTCATCTATTCTAGGAAGCGAATATCGGTTCTTTATGGTTACCTTATTTAGCATTATGTAATCAATACATAGCCTCAAGGTCCCATCCTTCTTTCTCATGAATATGACTGGTGTTCCCCAACGAGACACACTTGGCCTGATAAAACCCTGATTGAGTAATTCCTATAACTGAGCCTTTAGTTCATACAATTCAGTGATATTCATCCTGTATGGTCCTTTGGACTGCGGCTCAGTCCCTAGTTGCAATTCAATGGAAAAGTCAAACACCTGCTTAGGGGGCAACTCAGTCAATTCGTTAGGGAATACATCCTGAAATTCCTTTAGTATAGCATGATCATTAGCTATTGCCTCAAGATTTATAGCCTTAATTGCATAGATGACACTCCCTCTTCTGCTCTCCTTCTTCAACTGCATGGCTGAAATTTTCCAGAGTTCCAAAGGTCTCTTAACACCATAGATATCCACCCTTCTACCCATATCATCTAGACAAGTTACGGTTTTCTCCTTGCAATCTACAAGGGCCTTGTGTTCTATAAGCCAGTTTATCCCCAAAATCACATCATATGACCCTAAGGGTGCTACATGCAGGTTGACTTGCGTCATGAAACTAGGAAGTTCGAGTTCACTACAGGTTAGGCATTGCTCTACATTTTTCTCTACCTGATTACCATACTGAACCTTCCATGCATTAGCCATATAACCCAGTTTTATAGATAATTTAGAAATGATATGAGGATCAACAAAACTATCAGTAGCTCCTGTATCAATCAAAATAGAATCTGGACATCCAAAAAGCTTACCCGACAACTAAATAGGCGTAGCCTGATAGTCAACTTGGCGATTATCTACCACTGCATGAATATGATGTTGGTTCTTGTTTTTCTGATTGCTCCTTTGAGGGCACATACTAGCATAATGCTCTTCACTGCATGCATAGCATCCTCCGCGGGGTGCCCTAGGCCTGTCAGAACCATCCCTTCTGCTATTGTTATTATTATGGTAATTGACTCTCTTGTTATTATTTTGGTTCCCATCAAGGTGATCCTGAGAATTATTTCCCCTTTTAAGATTTCTAATCTGCCTGTTGTTGTTGCCCTAGTTATGCTTGTTAGAATCCAAGATCACCTGCATGCAAATGGATACTGTCACATGCAAAGACATGCAAAACCAAGAAGATGTTCTGCAAACCTCAAAGTGTAAAATGCATTATTAGAATCTCGGTTATTACAAAGAGATCAATCCTTATGAAGGAGATCAAGAAACCCTAAAAGGAAACCCTAAATGAAACCCTAGTGTGCACACTTAATAATTAATAAATAATTATTAATGCGCCTAAGTTTAGCTTAAGCAACTAGAGGAATAAGTGACTTAATTAATTAACCAGTATGATGTAATTAATTAAGCGTAATAAAATTATTACTCTAACACCCCCCCTTAAGATGAACTTAGGAAGAAGCTAAAACACTAGAATAAGATGCATGCAAGAAAAGATGGGTCCCGGCAACTAGGCTGATCAGGTACCCATTTACAAATGCAAGAAAGAGGTAGAGGAGGAAAACCCAGTGGGACAAAACCCCCCTACAATGATATGACATGCTGCAAAGAAGCACTGGAAGAACACTGTAGAGTAACACTGGAACCGCAATCTGGCAAGCAAGGAAAGATACTTCTGTCTACAAGAAACCATATCGGAATCATAATGATGCAACAGCAGACCCGATGCCACGGAACACTTGAAAACTCCAAACGGGAACAACTCTGGAATCTATGAAGCAGCAGTCGATTATTAAATGATGTATCACTGAAAATGAAGTGCAAAGATGCAAGAAGCACTCTCCCAACTGTCAAAATATCCAAGTAATCTCCAAAACACCCATCGGGCCAAATCTGGAATAACGAAAAACCTGGGACAGATACAGAAAAAAGTGCATGGACAGCAACATAGAGCTCCTCAATACCTTTCCAACGCCGCAAAGATAGCGAAAATCGGAGATCGTGGCAAAAAGTTATGAGCTCGGAAGCATAAAAAGTACATCTGACTTCAACCAGCAATAAATGCAGTAAAACAGGAAAATACTGAAAAATAAACTACACCAAATGAAAGTGCTCGGAACCAGCTTTCGGCGATATCTCGTTTGCCCAATTTCGATACCGTATGCCCAAGTTATGCAAAAAAGAAAAAAACTGCTTCTTTAGAGAAAACTAGGGTTAGGAGGGGCAAGGAGAGGCCGTACGGACGCTGACGTCAGCGGTTCACGGCATAAATTTGACGGTCTGCAAGCCGTCACCTCAAAAAAACACACCTGCAGAAAAATTTTTAGGCCGTTGGTCACCATATGACCGCGGGCTAAGCAGAGGGGGCTGGAGTGGGCCGGGGGGCCGGGCGCGAGCACCTGGTCATCCATATGACCTCAGCCGAGTAGGGGAGGGCCCGCGGGGGCTAAAGGACCCGGTGGCGGGTGGGCTGAGCGCCGCTCAGCGGTGGCGGACTGGCGGCGGAGGACGGCAGCGGCGGTGAAGCGGTGGCCGCTTGGTGGCGAAGACCCGGTGGTAGCCGAGGCGTTAGAGGCCGTTGCTGGAAGTAGCCGGCCGCAGGAACCGAGATGCTTCTTTCTTTATTTTTTTCAATTTTAGGTGTCACCGTGAAGCGTCTTTGCGGGAGGCGATGCGGCCTCTAGCCGAAAAAATTTTTGCCTCAAAAACCAACTGCTCAAAAATGGATGATTTGACAGGCGTTTCTAGGGTTTTTGGGCGCTGCGAACGCGATGGTGACGTCCGTTTGAGCCCATACTGTGCCGAAAAATTGGCTACCCCCAGATCTTGCAGAAAAGATGCCTGTGGAAACCCTTGCACTTGAAACTCACAGAGAGGCCATATCTTGAGGATCCGAGCGGTGGCGGTCACGGAGCTCTGATACCATCTTAGAATCAAGATCACTTTGCATGCACCGAAATGGATACCTGTCACATGCAAAAGACATGCAAAACCAAGAAGATGTTCTGCAAACCTCAAAGTGTAAAATGCATTATTAGAATCTCGGTTATTACAAAGAGATCAATCCTTATGAAGGAGATCAAGAAACCCTAAAAGGGAAAAACCTAAATGAAACCCTAGTGTGCACACTTAATAATTAATCAATTATTAATGTGCCTAAGTTTAGCTTAAGCAACTAGAGGAATAAGTGACTTAATTAATTAACCAGTATGATGTAATTAATTAAGCGTAATAAAATTATTACTCTAACAAATGCTAACTCTGATTATTGTTATTCTGATGGTTCCCCTGAAACTTTCTCTTAGCATCTCGGTTTTTCCTATAGTTCGCAACCTGCTAGAGTTTTTGTTCCTATTTAGTGGATTTCTCGAAAGCCTCATCTATGGTGGCGGGGTTATGTATATCCACCTCAACTCCTATTTGATGCCTAAGCCCTAGAATAAACTTACGAACTCGGAACCTCTCATCCAACTAGTACTGGGGTACATATTTGAGCAAATGAGAGAACCTTTCCTAAAACTGTGTCATTTTCATTCCACCTTGAGAGAGAGTTTGGAACTCTGCCATCTTCTTATCAAAATAGGATTGCAGCAACCACCTTTTCCTGAAAAATTGCAAGAATCGCTCCCATGTCACCTTACCATACAAGAATTATTTTTCTACTTTTTCATTCTACCACCAAGTGATAGATTCACCAGAGAGTTGGTAGGAACCCCATTCAGCCTTGGTTTCATTTGACAAATCTCAAAGAGAAAAGTACTTCTCCATTTCCATTATCTAGGCTTCTTCTCCATCTCCAATTGTTTTACAATCAAATTTTAGTGGAGTGACCTTTTTAAGGTCCTTACCCAGTTCCTGAGCCACCCTGCTTAATTTATTGGGATTTTCCTCAGTCTCCGACTGCTCAACACTTGTATTTTCAACATTACCACCAGGGTTTGACCCTTGCGGACCCCTATGTCTATCATGCTCAAGGCTATCAAGCCTAACTTCCTGTCGGCTTAACAGTGCTAGAATCTGATCCAACCTATCATTTACATCACCATGGGACCCACCCGCACGGTTCTCACATTGATAGGTTCTAAAATCCATGGAGTTATTCTAGAACACACACATAAAACCAAGCACAATTAGGCATAGGTATGAGAGTTTAACCTAGATGCTTTGATACCAAAATGTAAAGCTCAAAAATTTAACACATTCCAAGATAGCCATTCCCACATTCAATGGAATTTTCAAGAGAGATATAGTGAAAACAAAGATAGAATGAACACCTACATATGTCCAAAAGTGATGTTACTTTCAATTAAATTATAAAATTTGAGTTAACATGCACCTCTAGGGTGTTACAAATCATCTATTTCAATGATACAAAGTTGAAATAACTTCAACAATTACATTATGATTTTACAATTTATAAATTGGATAACATGCCATATAATGGAAAAAATAATAAGCTCATCCAATCAATAGAATCTTTGAACCTCATCCACCTTGACATCATCGGTCTTCTCGCGTTGAGGCCAAGAGTGTGGTTAAGGTGCCTTTTCCACCCAACCACAAAGCACATGACTTCCTCGAGTTTCTTCCTATTTCGAAGATATCCCTGACCCTGCATGAGGAGCCTAGCAACCCGGAACAATAAAGCAGGAGGGTACTCTCAATGCATGCCTATTTGCCTATATGTATTCCTAACTAGAAAAACATATTTCTTACAACAGGATGTGGCACAAACAAAATACATAAAATCTAGGCTTTTAATCCATCTATTTCAATGGTACAGTGCTTGGCCAAACATTAAGAAATATATAAAATAATGTAGTTTATGAAAAGGATAAACTACTATCTCTGTGAATCCACATTCGACATCCTGCCCTGAAAGTTTCCATAGTATAGAATAAAACATCCAATGACCTCAAAAATTCTCATAGAATTCAAGCATCTAACAGTTACACTATTCGTGCATATGCATTAAGAATTCACCAAAATGTCATAACAAGTCATGAGGAAAGGATTCATAAATCAAATTTGAGGTTTATGAATTTAACACATTCTTACTCCAAATCTGTACTCAATGTGTTGACATATTTCTACAAAATGCAGCTTTGTTCCTTAAAGCAACCAGTTCTCAGTTTTATTCTCGATCAACAAGTGATCAACTCAATTCAGCATAAATCAAGGGCTTCATAATCTTGACCTCTTCTCTACATAAATGTTCTCAAAACAAAACAAGTTTTTATCTTTATTTCCACCAGTTTTGGGGCTGTTTTTCAAATATTACAATAACTTTTCATTCAACTTAGCTTGAGATTAAAGACTAAAGAAACTTTATCCACTATATTGAGCAAATTTCTCCATTTAATTCAAATTGTAGATAATACACTTGCTTTATTTCTCTGGAAAGGTCTTATAACACAATTCTATAAGGAGATATGCTATTTCAAACATAAATTTAATAAATTGCAGACAAGCACCAATAATAAAAATAGTTAAATGAGCAGAGTTGTTTACTTTTATGTGAGTAAAAGAATTTCCTCAGTTGCAGAGGCATTTATATATTTATACTTATGTTTAACAATAAGAACTCAGCACACCTGTGAAAGTAAATATATATACATGTATGTATATATATCTATATATATTTACTTTTATGTTTTAATTCTATCATTTTATTTTGTAACTAATTACTCCAGTCTGTAAAACTTGTTATTTTCCCAGTAGTTTATAAGTATATACTTACAACAAAAGGAGATTGAATGTAAATAGTCACACATATATATTTATATACATATATATATATATATATATATATATGTATTAAAAGGAAGAAAAACTCCTCCCTATGTTTATTACAATTTGATCTAAAACCATACAGTAATGTTTTCCAAAATTGCTCAGGCATTAACAACCTAGTGAACAAAAATTACACACACATGTATATACATAACTCACAGAATATCCAACAGTTTTATGCAACCGTTGGTCTGACTATCATTAGTGGAGAGGACGACCCTCAAGCCACGACCGCTGCTTTGGGGTTTGCTGCCTGTGGGGAGCTACCGCTCCCACATAGCAGGTTTCCCTACTAGGAAGGGGCGCGGGCTATGGGGGTTAGACTCCCCATCGCCCAACAGTCCGGGTCTCTCCCAAGGGAAAATGAGCATACCAAGACTCATGCCTATTCAAGCAAGAATCATAGTCTGGTTTCAACAAAAAATTCAAGGGGATAACACACTCTTAAACAATATATATATATATATATATATATATATATATATATATATATATATTCATATATATTCAACTATATATATATATGGGAATATGTATATCCATTTACATTATCCGAGATAGATTATACTTCAAGATCAAAAATAATTTCACCAAAGAAAATGTCTGATTGTGCAAACAAGATCAGATAAATTTTAACATACACAGTTATGTGTAAATACACAAATATATGAACTTTTATTCCACAAATATTCACAATGAATTCATTCGAATTTTTTTTCCCAAAGAAGTATTTAGATACACTGGTAAAGTATTAAAACCCGGAAATCACTTCTCCTTTATTGCTTAAATCTCGGCTGTCGAGTTCCTCTCCTTCCCTATATTCTTTTTCCAATTTCCTTGTAATTTAACTAGCCATGCTACAGTCATAGTAAAATTCCCCTTTTGTGCACCCCCATTTTGCCCATTTTCTTGCTGCAGAACAACCCAAAGATTCAATAGAGAAACCATTGGCTTCTCATTATCTTTTCTCACATTTTAAAGATTTTCCTCATTCTCAAGACCCTGATCTTGAAATTGAATAATTAAAAATAAATGAATTTATTTTCTACTTATCTATTACCTCACATTAATAATTATTCTTAGTTGATTTATTTTCCTTTTTTTTTTAATCTCAACAATCTAAATAATTATTTACTGCCTACAAATATGACACAAGCGCTTGAAATTCTTATTACTTGAAAACAAATAAGTAATTAGCCAACACCACTCAAATTCAATTCATAGACAAATATATTTATTCTAAATTTTATTTTCCTTCCTTTTAATTGTGTTCATATATGAATATAAATTAATTAACCAATTAAAATTACGAAAATCAAGCCATTCACTCAAAACACTTGCTAATTGCATTTATATGACTCTAAGTGTTTGTGTGTGATCGAGAGCATCATTCTTGCTTTACCCTTCCAAGAGGCTAATATCCCCTCCTTAACCACACCCTTGGTCTTCAACGACTTGCCACTCAATTACACTCAGGAAAAAGCATATAATTAGTATCAGATTAAATCAAATCAACTTAACTCATAACATCAACATGTATTAATTCTGAATAATACTTTCCAATTTGCATTATTTCTAAAATAAAATAATATTTCATTCATTGCAACTTCCACAATATTAAACACCACATTTATTGTCATTTAATATACCACACATAAGAATGAAACCACGAAATGGAAACCACATGAAGTAAAAGTAAGCATCACCAAAATTAGAGACGCGACAATTCACATCTAGGAGAGGTGTTGTGTTTCATTATATCAGATTGACCTAGAGTTTGGCCTAGTTGTACGTATATTTCTGCTCTCTTCATTAAATATAAAGCGATATATTTTGCCTAGGTTTTTCTCCCTCAAGAAGGAGGGTTTGCCCAGGGTAAACTATTGTGTTTATTGTTTATGTGCTGCATTATTAATTTCTTACATTTCTGATCCTAAAACTAACACAACTCAACATACATTTCAACAAAAAGTAAAGATTCATTGATTTTGAATGTAGTATTTGTGAATGATCATGAATATGTAGTGTAAATACAGATCCTAGACAAGTGCCTCAACCTAGGGTATGGAGTCCAATTTAACAAACCATAATGAACAACAATAATTTAAAACCTAGCATCATAGAGCTTTTAAAATACTGCATTACAAAATTATACTCAAATATTCTAAACCAAAACTCATTATCATATCCTCATACTCAAATTACATAAATCTATGATTCCATCAATGTGATTTAACTAATTCCTTGAACTAGAACAAAGATAAAAATCATACGTTCATTGGAACATAATGAAGATCGTTGAAAAGACCTTTGATCATTTTCATTGATAATTCATATAAAGAATGGATAAGGAGAGAATTGGCTTGAAAATTATGCCATTCTTATATTCAAATGCTAGCACTGTCATACAAAATTAAACTTGCATAAAATGAAGACTTGAAATCCTAGATATAGACTCAAATTTTATTCTATGTACTATCTATTACAAAATTTCTTTCTGAGATTAATCAACCACTATGTAATTGGCCTTGAATTCCCTTTTATAGAAACAAGGGAGAAAAACAAGCTTTGGGCCAATGTACACTTGTCACATTTTCATTTGACAATTATAATTACATTTCAAAATAGGGGAATATTCTGAGGAGAAAATCGTTATACTTACATTTGCAATTCTTTGTCCCTTTGAGATACTTTGCTACTCCTTTTCTTCATCTATCTTTGAAGGTTTCTCACAGAAACTGAGATGGCATGTGAAGACAAAATTCCATGTGTGCAAAGAATAAAACTATCATTCCCACCCTACTGAAGACTTCATTTGCCCGCTGAGTGTACAAGAATCAAAATTCACTATCGCCTTGTCCCAAAATCAACTGACAAGTTAAGAATGTCAACATACTTCCTTTTCTAAAGCTCAAAATCATCATCAGATGGCCATGTGTATGAAATGAATTCATCCAATTTGGTTCTATACGGGCCATATTTGATAACTGTTTGATTTGCTTCCTTATCAAAATCCTCAAGGAAGCTACTTGTGAAAGATAACTTATCCATACTATCTTTTAGCATTTCAATATCCACTCTTTCACAAATGAGTGCTTCTTGTGTGGAAACCAAACCATTCATCTAATCCCTCCATTGTTGAAGAGGCTTGACATCACTAGAATCATTCAAAATATCAGGTAACAAGCCAAAATCACTTTTATCAAACCTCTACACAAGCTCCTTGATTTTCTTCTCCATTGGATCCACCAACCCCTGATATATATATTTTCTTATGGGTAGAATATTTTCTTTGTAGTGAAAATTAATTTTAACTTAGTATACAAATGAAGGAGAGTAAACCATTTAAATATTTCTAAGTTTAATGACAACAACATTATTAAGTGACTTATCTCAAAAGACATGAATTATGTTTTGATGTCTCTATCTCCTTTTTATGAAAAGTTAGCCTCAACAAAATAGACCGTCCATTCCATCCATTCCATTCCATCCCTGTCCATCCATCCATCCATCCATCCATCCATCCATCCTTTCCATCCATCCATCCATCCATTCCGTCCATTCCATTCCGGCCATCCCTTCCATCCATTTCCATCCATCCATTTCCATTCCTCCATTCCATCCTTCCATTCCATCCATCCATCCATCCATCCATCCATCCATCCACTGTCCATCCATCCTCCTTCCATCCATTCCATCCATTCCATCCGTCCATCCATCCATCCATCCTCCATCCGTCCATCCATCCATCCGTCCATCCTTTCCATGTCCATCCATTCCATTCCGTCCGTCCTTTCCATCCTCCTTTCCTCCCTCCATTCCATTCCGTCCATTTCCATCCATCCACTCCATCCATCCATCCGGTCCATCCATCCATTCCATTTCCTCCATCCATCCATCCATCCATCCATTCCATCCACTCCATCCGTCCATTTCCTCCGTCCTCCATCCATCCATCCATCTCCTTCCATCCATCCATCCTCCATCCATCCTTCCTTCCATCCATCCACTCCATTCCTTCCTTCCATCCTTCCATCCATCCATCCACTCCATCCATTCCGTCCATCCATTCCATCCATCCATCCGGTCCATTCCTCCATTCCATTCCGTCCATCCATCCATTCCTCCATCCATCCATCCATCCGGCTCCATCCTCCGGCTCCATTCCATCCTCCATTCCATCCTCCATTTCCATCCGGCTCCATCTCTCCTCCATTCCTCTCTTCATCCTCGTAAAAGGCTCCATAAAATCGGGATTCATCCCCTCCAAAATTGGGTTCGTGTTGGGGAGGTTGATCCTAGACAGTGTGATAATAGTGTAAGAGGTAATTCACTCCATGCATAAATTGAAGAAACCAACAATGCTGCTAAAACTTGACATAAGGAAGGCCTATGATAATGTGAACTGACACTTTTTATTCAAAACTATGGGAGCCTTTGGTTTTTAGAAGAAGTGGTTGGATTGGGTCTTTGGGTGGATTGCATGTCCAAGATATTTAGTACTAGTGAATGGATCCCTAGAAGGATTTTTCAATGCCTCCAGGGGGTTGAGGCAAGGAGATCCCCTCTCCCCTTTTCTATTCATAATCATGGCCGAGACTTTGGGGAGAGTAATAGACAACACTTGAAGGAGTGGGTTGGTGTGTGGCATGCAAGTCACAAGTAATCAAATGCTTTCACCCACCAACAATTTATAGATGACACATTGTTGTTTGGAACAAAAATAGAAAGGGAGGCTAATTGGATAAAAGGAATACTAGATAAGTATTCTTTGGGTTCAAGGAAAGAGATCAATATCATGAAGTTAGAAGTCTTCTTTCTGAACACTAGCATAGAAAGAGAGGTACAAATCCTAAGGATTTTAAGATTTTAAAAAGGAAGATTGCCATGCAAATACCTTGGCCTTCTAGTGGACAAAGGTGTGCAGAAAGGAAACATGTGAGGATCCCTAATAGAAAAGGTGAAGGATAGAATGGTCTCATGGAGAAGTAGATGGTTGTCTTGGGATGGGAGATGACGATGCTAAAGTTAGTCATAGTGGCTTTATCAACCTATATGATGTCTTGTCTCCTGTTATCTACTGGGGCTAGCAAAGCACTCAACAAGAAGATGAAAGAATTTTTTTGGTAAGGCAATTTAGAGCAGCATAAGCTTCCACTGATAAAATGGAAGAAAGTGTGTGAGAAGAAAGAAGTTGATGGGGTGGGAAGAAAAGATCTGCTACTCCATAACAAGGCCCTAGGGGAAAATTTGGTATAGGCACTACATTCAAACCAAGACCTTAAATGGGTCAAATTACTCAGGGAAAAGTACCTATTAATGTGGGAGCACACCATGTTAACAACCAAGCATCTTCCCAGTAGGTCTCAAATATGGAATTTCATGTGTAGTTCGAGGGACTAAATCCTAGATTATCTAACTTGGGAAATAAAGGATGGATGGACTGCTCTGTTTTGGGAGGACTCATGGGACGGTTTTGTAAAGTTAGTAAATATTGAGGCCTTGGAACAAGTGAGAATAAGCATGAATCAGGGATGGGGAGATAGGATGAGAGATTATTTGGGGGATTTGATTTAGTAAAGAAATATGTTTTATAAGTGGAAGAGCATAAGGTTGTTGGGTTTCTAGGGAGAAGAGGTGGAGTTGTATGAGCAAGTCTTGCTGGGCCAAAAAATTTACTTTAGACAGGGTAGTGACAAATTAAGATGGAATTCCTCACAAATGGAGAGTATAAGGTGAAGAATGGATACACTATCATGGCAAGTGAAGGGGTATTCGACCTTAGTCTTTTGACCAACCTCTATTGGAATAGCCTTTACCTACCAAATGCCGGTATTTTTACCTAGGCAGCTTCCCAAGGTAGAGCCTTAACAATGGACAAATTCACTAAGTTGGGGTACCAGGGGCCTTCGATAATTTCATGGTGCAAGTAGGCAGAGGAGTCCAAAGATCACTTATTTTTGAATTGTGGGTATGCACAGTGTTGCTGGAAATGGTTTTGTGCCAAACTTTATTGGCAATCTGCATTCTTGGACAACTTGATAGAAATGCTTAGGAGTTGGGAAAATTTTTATAAGAAGTCAATGTATGGTGGACTATGGGTTGTGAGCCCATCAATCATTATTTGGGAAATATGGAAGGAGTGAAACTGTCACATCTTCCAAGATAAGGAGATGTTATAATTAAGACTGTAAAATAAAATTGAGGCATGCATTATGGAAGTAGTCAATGCTCGACTAGAAGAGATCAACTCGAGGAAGACGAATTTCACTATGTGGGATGCAATGATTAGAAGTAATCGGTTCAGTTTGAGAGTCTCTACCTTTGTGGGAGAGGGGGGAAAGGTGATGACAATAGACAAAAGTAAGGTGAGTTGGTCACCACCTGAAGCGGGGCAGGCTAAATTAAACTTCAACAGAGCTTCTAGGGGCAATCCTGGGGTCTCTGGTACTGGTTGCATAATCAAAGATTTCTAGAATTTTGGGCAGATTAGCGACTCCTCTACCAGAAGGGACAAACAATGTTGTAGAGTTCCAAGCCTTGATTTTGGGGTTGGGTTTATACAATGAACTCGGGCTAAGGAAAGTGGTAATTGAAGGTGATTCTACTCTAGTGATAAATGCTTTAAGGAAGAAGAAGGTTTTAAAATTGAAGTTTGGGGCTAAGTTGGAGTTGGCTTTGAGTTGGATAGACCACATGGAATATGTAATGTTTAACCATATTCTCAAAGAAGGAAACACAAAATATGATCAATTGTCTAATTTGGGGTAGATGACGTAATGGTGAAAGAGCTAAATATTTGATACTAGATATTGATAGTGGGTGGTAGGGGGGTGTCTCTCCACATCAAGGATGTGGAGAGACTATGACTATTAACATTATGGCTATGGAAAGAAAATGTGGCCTAGGTGGCATGATGGTCAAAAATTTGTTCTAAGATGGTGGTGGCTATTGCCATGCTGGTGATCATACCACATATAAGGCATTGAAGTTAGGATGACATGTAAGCCTGCTGGGAAGTGTGTAATGCAAGTGATTTTGCAATGATGGTGTGAGATGGGTGAGGTGGGCTTCAATATGAAAAAATTGGTCTCATCATTAGTCCAATGCTGATAAAGCAAAGTATTTTACAAATGTCGCAATATGGATGTTTGTGACTTAATTCTAATCTCATCCTTGGAAGTTGATATAAGGACAAGATCGTGCAAAATTGAGGATTTGATGGGTTGGTAGAGCAGTTCATGGCACGATAGGAATACCACCTAAAACGTTCATTTATGATTGAAGTGACCTCTACCTCCATCAAATTTCTATAATTGTTTATTTGGAATTTCATTCAACATATTTGGCTTACATGATTTTGGAGAGGGTTTGGTTTCTGCTAACAATGGGAGAGAGATCCAAGTTCGTGGTCAAGATGTCGACAAAGGCTCTAACAAAAATTGGGGTTGACACCCCAATTCAACTGGACAATTCGTTGAGGGAGATGGTATTTCATGAGAAGTGATGGAGAAATGGTTGAAGAGGATTATAAAGAAATATAACCCACTCATCTTAGGTGTGGTGAAAATGGTGTTAGGAAAAGGTTTCATTTCGAACAATGAAATGAAATGGGTTGGGAATCACATAACTTCCAGATTCATAGCGGTCTTGTTGGAGATTCAGATGAAAAAGAAGGATGTAGAGGCATTGATTCGTTGACTCTTTGTGGCCGAGTGGTTGGTGGGTTTGGAGGAAGTCCTCATTATTGCTATTTCTAGGATGGATGTGCCATGACCCAGAGATTTCCCATCCTTTTACAAGCCCGGGGAGGTGGTGAAATACTACCCCTTTATTCTCAACTTGAAGGGGATGAATTTGGTGGAGCATAAGCAAGTTGTTGCGGTTGGGGTGGATTATCTATTATAGGTGTTCACGATTGAACACTCTTTCAGCTGGTTTGTGGTTCCAAAATTCCAAGTGTTTGCTGCTGCCAATAGGTTCTTGTAGTGATGGGGTTATGTTATTTACTACCGTTTCTTGTAATTATGACATGATTGATAGTTAGTTTTAGGTGATAGGCTCTAAATTGGTGGGTTTTTGAATACTTATGCCCACATTTTGCATTTACTAGTTCTTGACCCTACATGGTCTATATCAAGGTAGGTTGGCTAGTTAGTCTCAAGTGGTTCCTGAATCTCTCATGGTGAAGGCTCTATAATACTTTTTGATATATTAATAAAATACAATATCTTATGCATAAAAAAAAATTGCTCATGCAATACACCAAAAAATATTTCTTGTCAATATCCACAAAATAAGATAGAGCTAAGAAAAATTCTAACCTCTTTTACATTTATCAATCTCAATTGCCTTCAATCAAATCCCATACTCTATTCCTATAAGCATACAACCTCTTAACATGTCAAGAATATAGTCTCCTTACTTGTCTAACAACTAACTAGGAATTCCCCTCTACAAAAAACTATTTGACCTTCTTTTGATGAGCCAACAACAATCCTCAAATTAATTAGTACAATTAAATTATAGTTTGAAAGCACCTAGAAATGATTTACCCCAAGTATTGATCAGTTATACACTAGCACCATTTCCCTATTTACACTTAGATCATCGAGCCTAAGCTTCCACATCATTTTCCTTTCAAGGACCGCTAATTCTAGCACATGCTTCTTACTAGGGACATCTTCTTGACAAAAAATGAAAGGATTCCTTACTGTATCATCTTGAAATTTATTTGAACTCTCTTCTTCCTACAAAGGATATCCTTCCTTTGCATATATATTCGAGGAAAATTTGAAAGTGTCCTTGTTGCTACTGAATTTAGATTCTAATGTTTGTTGATCATGATTTTCAATAAGTTTTCCATACCCCATCTGATCTTTTGATACTGATGCTTTATTGGAAACTATATCTTCCTATTATTGAAAATGTATTGATGAGACAAAAAAATGTCTCATCTATTAGCCAAATAGAAACATGTATTTTGCTTAATTATGAAGTTTATCAAGACTGAGCATGATGAGGAAAGTAAAATATTTTCATTTGGAGCAGTAAATATTTCATCATATCTTGAAAGTTATGATTGAGGTTCTTGAGATTTTTGGAAAAAAATTAGGAGACAAGAAAGAAAAGAAACCCATTAAATTTCACAAAAACCCAGTTTGTGGTTTGAGAGACAACTTCACTAGTCCAATGCTTCAAAACTTTGCTTTCATGCTCCAAAATTTCTGGAGCTAAGAATGATCTAAGTGAAGGATAAGTATGATAGCATTTGTGAAGAGGTTGAGTATTTAGAGATTGTATGAGTAGTCAAGGGAAAACAGTTGAGAGCATCTAGGGGGAAATTCAAAGCATCTAAGGCAGGTTGTTAGGTTGTGCAAACAAATGGAGCATATCTAGGAGATAGTTTTGGGCAGTTTGAACCTTTTTGCAAGCATCTAGGAGCTGTTTTATGAGATTTAATGATACATAAGCTAAATGCATGAAATTTTCATCTCTCTAACACCTTTTTGGAGCTTGTTAAAGGGCTAAAAAATAGGCAAATTTATTTTGGACATGACCAAAGGAGACTGACTCAGCAAGATGAAGCAAAAACTTATATTTTTCACCCAACACATGTTCCTATCTTCTAGCAAGCTGTTGAACAACTATAAGGTTCATCTTTTAGAATTCTATAATTCCATTCTAATCAAGGAATCAAATGGAGAAGAGTTTTTATAAAATAATAAAGTTCAATTTTTAGCAGTAGTAGTGTAGTTTTTTGTAGTTTTCATTTCACAGTTTATTTTCTAGCAATATTTCCATTCCTTTTTATTTAAATTTCTAGAATTTCCCTTTGAATGCTTCTTAAAATAAATTTCATTCCAATATTTTCATTTACCAGCTCTTAGATTAGATTTGTTTCTAGCAATTTATTTCATACATTTCCTTTCAATTCTATTTGTAGAAAAATAATATCATACAAATGATTTCTTCTCCCTCTTGCATATTGTCACAGACATCGCCCTAGATTGACATTTATAATTAAATGATGAGGATTGCAACGAATTCATCATTTTTGGAGTTGTTGCTAGGGAAAGGTGTCATTAGGGAGTTGTTGTTGATATGGTGACATCAGGTCAAAAGAAAAATTAGTTTGACAAGATTTTTAGGTTTATTATTTTAGAGATTCCCTATTGTTTTAGGTTTATTATTTTAGAAACCCCCCAAAACATCAGATCCAAAGGAAGAGGTTCTTGCATGCAAAGGTGACAGCTCTTATGCAATGTCCTCAACTAAAGGACCATGACTTCAAACCCCAACAAGCAAAATATTATTGTTTGGACACCTTCAAAGTCCAAGGAGGGCTGCCCAACCATATATTTGAAGGACATGGAGTTGAATCTAGTCATACATGCAATAGAATGTGAGGATCTTTCTAATCAGCCCATGCATCTACTAGAATCAAAAATTATAGAGAAGGCTTCCATTTCAAAGGAAGGATCATTTGAGTTCAAATATTTAGTCATCTTCTTCTCATGGTTGTCCTCTTCTTTCAAAAAGTTGAATGCATGGATCCATCCTTTGAGAAAAAAAATGTTATTTTCCACAACCAGTTAATGGTTTTGTATAACCTATTTCTACATCAATAAGTAGAGTAGGATAGAGTAGTTTTTTTTTTCTACAAAGAAGTGTTTTACACATGCTATGTATTCTTCTCTAAAGCTCAAAAACATGCATTTCTCTATAAAAGTTGCTACTCCCAAGAGTTTTTATAGATTTATTTTGGAAACCAACCATAACGAAAAGAAAACAATTTCTAGATAGCTTTGGAATAACTCAAAATATCTTTAGAAGCATCTCTTGTGCAGCTCTTAGAAAATCTCCAAAGAAATTACAATAAAAGTGAAAAAAAATTGGCTCTCAAAACTCACTATAAGTTGCAAGAGGACTTGCAACATTTTAGGTGTGGGGGAGATGATGAGACAAAAAATGTCTCAGCTATTATCCAAATAAAAGCATGTATTTTTCTTAATTATGAAGTTTATCAAGATTGAACATGATGAGGAAAGTAAGAGATTTTCAGTTGGAGCAGTAAAAATTTCATCATATATTAAAAATTATAATCTAGGTTCTTGAAAAATAATTAGGAGACAAGAAGGAAAAAGAACCCATTAAATTTCATAAAAACCCAGTTCGTGGTTTGAGAGAAAACTTTATCAGTCTGATGCTCTAGAACTTTATTTTTATGCTCCAAAAATTTCCGGAGCTAAGAATGATCTAAGTGAAGGATAAGTATGATAGAATTTATGAAGAGGTTGAACAGTTTGGGATTCTATGAGTAGTTAAGAGACAATAGTTGAGAGCATCTAGGGGAAATTCAAAGCATCTAAGGTAGGTTGTTGGGTTGTGCAAATAGATGGAGCATATATATTAGATATTTTTGGGTAGTTTGAACCTTTTTGCAAGCATCTAAGAGCTATTTTATGAGCTTTAATGATACATATGCTAAATGCATGACTTTTTAAGCTCTTTAAAACCTTTTTGGAGCTTGTTAAAGGGCTAAAAAATAAGCATATTTGTTTTGGATGTGACCAATGGAGATTGACTCAACAAGATGAAGCAAAGACTTATCTTTTTTCCCTAACACATGTTCCTATCTTCTAGTAAGATGTTGCACATCTATAAGGCTCATCTTTTAGAATTCTATAAATTCATTGTAATCAAGGAATCCAATGGGGAAGAGTTTTATAAAATAATAAAGTTTAGTTTTTAGTAGTAGTAGTGTAGTTGTTTGTAGTTTTCATTTCATAGTTTATTTTTTAGTAATCTTTCCATTCGTTGTTATTTACATTTCTAGAATTTCCCTTTAAATGCTTCTTAAGATAGATTTCATTCTAACATTTTTATTTAACAACTCTTAGATTAGATTTTTTTCCAATAATTTCTTTCATGCATTTCCTTTCAGTTCTGTTTGTAGAAAAATAATGTCATGCAAATGATTTCTTCTCCCTCTTGCATATTGCCATGGACACTGCCCTTGATTAAAATTTATAATTAAATTATGAGGATTGCAATGACCATCATGCATTATATTTACTCTTGCCAATGCATCTTAGCAAGTAGGGAGTGAAAACTCAGAATGATCTTCATCAAGAATTGGACACCATTATGGCAACAAAAGTACTATGATATCTACATATTCACCAAGATTAGTCATATTGTTGTACATTTTACCTAAGAATTCTTGCAAAATATGATAAGAAGAATCAAAATGTTGTAGTACTTTTCCATGACTATCTTCATCTGTTGGTTCATTTGTAACCAAGGACATCATCATGGCATCATCCATTTTGTATACTCATAGGTCAAGTTCTATAAAAGCTACTTCATTAGGAGCATTATACTATGTAATCATGTGCTTTAGTTTAGGTTTTGCATCAATTTTGATGTGATTGTTTAATCATCTCCATGGTAGCCATAATTGAGTGAAGTTAGTAGAGAACCATCCCCTTAATAATTTATTCCATTCTCTACTGAGCAACATTCCATACATTTTAGGAATGTCTAATACATGTATGTCAATGTATTCTTGGACACTAGGGTTTGAAGCTAATTGCATATGCACTTTTTAAATTCTCCTATGACCTTTACCTTTGTCTTATCCAATTGTACTACCACTCTATTGGTAGGTTTAGGGGTCATCCCCAACTTTTGACATATGGAGTATGGCATCACATTACATGAGGCTCCAGAGTCAAAACAATTGTGCTAGTTTTTTCCAAACATTCAAACACTTAGTAAGAATACGGGGACTCTAGTTTTACCTTTGAATATCATGGCCATGACATATGAGGAAGTCAAGGCCTGAACTTTGTCTTTTGGAAGTTTATTGATAGGTGGAGATTGGGAGCTATCTAAAGATTTAAACAATGCATATTTTTTGTTTAGAAAACCCTACAACATGTCATAGATAGAGATATTAGTTTTCATCTTTTTCAAATCTTCTACTACATTATATTTCTCTTCATTAAAACTAGATGATCTAAGAATATGGGGAGTAATTGGTATAAATATGTTTCTAAATAGTCCCTTGGGAGTCATAGAACTGTTGTTAGCATGAGGGTTTGGAGGAGTGGGACCAACTCTAAGGAAAATATCATCAATGATCGATTCTCATTTGCTCCTTAAATTGTAGCTATTTCTTCCTTGTTGAAAATAAAATATGCTAGTACTCTTAGGCACATCTTCATTCTCAAAAGGGAAGGTGAATTCCTCTCATTTTACATACCTTGGCCTTGATTTCCCTTTATGACTAGTGCATATGACTCCACAATCATAACATTCATGTAACTTTTGGGCATGAACTAGGAAGTTTCTTGCATGATCTTGGACACTCTCTATATTTCTAGACAGTTAACCTCATTATGATCAAAAGTTTTGTGAAATATGTAGCCTTGTGTTATTTAATTTATATTAGAATAATTTATGGTATTTTTAGTCTCTAAGAGATTTGGGACTCCTCCATCATTTGGTCTAGTATTCCAAGGTTGGCTTTGTCATTGTGAGTTAAAATTCCTACCCTGGAAACCTTGATTGTTTTGATTATTACCCTAATTCTAATTATAGTTATGAAAATTACCCTGATTTTGGTTGTTTCCTCCATGAGAAGGGTTAACCATCAAATGAGTGAGATCATTTGTGACCCGTGATAGGGTTTTATTCATATATTAAAACTTAGATGCCAACCAGACACTTTATCCCAAATTTGGAAGTGTTTTTGGCTGTTCAAAAAATGCACCCCCTGACTACCTTCTCCCATTGGTGATGTTTACCTCTTTCCCATACCTTGGATATGTAATAGCAAGGGGAGCATGGGTTTGATGATTCATTGATTGGTAAGGTGAAAAATTTTGTGATGAATTTATTACACCAGGAATGAAGTTCATTAAGGGTGTATGATTGCTCAAGGCACTATTAATTACAGGGATATAGTTTGGCATGCTAGGTAAACCTAATGAAAAAATATTATGGAAGGATTTATTGATTGAGGATCCATCTGCTGGGAAAATAGGATTGGTTCATTATATTATTTTTTCCAAAGTGTTGCAAGTATGGATGTGTTTGGTGGTGTTATCATTAATGTTGTCATTGATGTCAACACAATTCAGGTTGACTGTAGATGGTATATGTATAGTTGAGATACAGTATAAGTTCTTAGAGTATAAGGAGCTATACATATGAAGTTTTAGTTGTGTTTTTGCCAAGTGCTTTTGAGAAAATTTAAGAAATAATGAAGACAATGTTGAGTGTGTGTTCTGGATGTGCTCTGATATTGTGCTCTGCAATTCTTTTGTGTTGATCATATACATGTGTGGATCTATAGTTGTGTTCATGAGCCTCAATGGATAATATATTCTGAGTTTTAGCTTTTGGTTCGATGGAGAGTGAAAGATGTGTTCACCAGTGTGTGATGTGGTTTGGCAAAACTATCTATCTATGGACTATGAGAATATTTTTGGCTCCGCATTCTTCTGGAATTTGGTTTCAAATCTCATGGATTTGGGAGATGATTCATTCTTATTGTTTCTATTTTCTAAAAAATGTGCTTGGTATTTGGCACTCTAGAAGACCTGCGACACTCTGGAAGACCTACTCTAGAGCTCTTCTGTGTTTCTAGTTGGTCCAATTGGACTATTGAAGAGTATTCTATGAATGAAGGTTGGTGTAGTCATTGTGGATGCACCTGAAGGTTTCTTATAGATGGTAAAATGTCTTTTGAAGCATGTTGAGTGATCCACGTATGATCATATTCCTGGAGATTCACATACTTCAAAGATCATTGGTGTTTTCATTAGGTTTGGCCGACCTGGTGTCTACATGTTACATTAATATTTTACATTGATTTAAGGAAGCATGTGATCAATCCAAGATGTTGTTTGGGTCCTAATTAAATGTGTAATGGGTCCTCTCTCATTATTTTCCACTGTGGGAATGTGGAGTATCCAACCTAATTTGAATTTGTAAATTAAAGAATGTTTAGCTGACCTTGGAGAATGTTTATAGGGTTGAAGATGGTATAAAAGAAAATCAAGATGTTGCGAATTGAAGATGAATCATGCAAGAAAGTGAAGTGTGAAAACAAGTGTGAAAAGTAGAGTGTGCAAGAGTGACTTGAGGCAACAATAATTTAATGTGTTAGATTCCTGAAAGTAGTGAGTTGATGGTATCTACAATCTTTTGATCAAATGTGTGGAACCTTTGTGGTGGATCTTTATTTATCTTTTCTCTTTTTGTAGGCAGTGTGCCTCCTTCTAGATAGTGAGTCCTTTGTTGGTAGTGAGCCTTTGTATCTAGGCAATGAGCCCTCTGGCAGTGAGCCTTTGTATCTGATATTTCTTTATTACTATATTGTGAGCTAATCATCACCATGTTTTTTCCCTCATTGGGGTTTCCACATAAATCTGGTGTCTTTGGTGTTTAATTTCTATTATTTGCATTTCATGTTTATAGTTAATAATAGATTGGGTTAAAGTGGAATTGATTAAGGTTAGAAGTAAAGTGATTTGATACAAATGATTCACCCCCCTATAAGTTGTCTTGTGAATTTCAACAATTGGTATAAGAGCATTGGTTCCTCGGAGAAAATATTAACCGCTTGAGGTAGATCATATGGCACACAAGTTGCAGTTCCCTATTTTTGATGGAGTTGATTAAAGTGAATAGAAAGAACAAATGAGAGGTTATTTGGTTTCTCTTGGTTTGAAGACTTGGAAAGCTATGGATACAAAGTATTTTGCACCATCTGTTGTTCCTTCCTTTGCATATGAGATTATGACTTATGAGGAGAATGAAAAGACAAGGTATGCTATCTTTAGTGCTCTATCTAAAATTGAAAGGACAAAAGTTATTTCTTTAGGAACTGCTTATGAAGTATGGGAAAAATTGAAAGATATTTATGAAGGAAATGATAGAGTAAAGTTGTCAAGGAAACTAACTGCTAAGAAAAAAATTGAGAACTTGAGAATGGAAGAGGGAGAAGATATTGCAAGCTACTATGAGAGAGTTGAACTTATAGCAAATGAGATCAAGAATCAAGGTGGTCCCATGTCAGATGAAGATATAATTGAGAAAATCTTGATGAACCTACTAAAGAATTACAATGACAAAGTTTTTGCTATTGAAGAATCATATGATCCAAAGATATTTACTAAGGAGCACCTATTTGGTGTCTTGACTATATTCGAGATGAGAAAAATTGCAAGAGATAAGGAGAAGACTGAAATAGCCTTTAAAGCAATGAAGATAGGAAATGACTCGGATGATGATTCAAAAGAGTTGGAAGAAAGCTTCACAAGGAAATTGAAGAAAGGTACTGGTAAATACAAAGGTATGTTTCCCTTTAAGTGTTTCAGTTGTGGAAATATTGGTCATTATGCATCAAGATGTCCTAATAGAGCTACACATATGAAGAACAAGGATAATAATAATAATAACAGAGACAAGAAGGATAGGAAGTTCAAGAAATCGTATTATGTTAAAGAAGATACATGAATTTATGATGTTGAATCTGATTTTGAGGAAGATAAAGATTAATGTTTATTTCTAGCCTTAGAAAGAAAAGCTGTATCTGCTAACCATGAAAGATGTGCAAAGGAACTTGGTCCAGAGAGCAAGAAGGATGAGATGGAAGGCACTCTGGTGACTATTTTTCATGCTAGGCAGGATGAAGAATTTTGGGTAATTGACAATGGGTGTTCAAATAATATTATTGGAGATAAGAGTAAGTTCACTCAACTTGAGAAATATGACGAAGGAATATATGTTTGGAGATGATTCTGGTGCTAAGATTGTTGGTAAAGGAACAATTAGTTTTGATAGGAAACATTGTACTGATGATTTCTATTATGTAAAGGGTTTACGACATAATATTTTAAGTGTTGGACAAATGTGTACAACAAAGGATTCAAACTTGTGTTTTAGGATAACATCCGTGAGATCAGAAAAGGATCCAAAGCTGTGGTAGTAGCAGGAAGAACTCATGGAAATATCTATTAGCTTAAGAGTGGTGATGGTTAGTGTTTTGTTTCATAGATTAATGAAAGTTGGCTGTGGCACCAGAGGATGGGACATGTGAATTTTGACAATCTAATTGGGATCAGTTCTAGGGAAGTTGTGATAGATTTTCCTAGAATCACAAAGCCTTCAAATTCAATTTGTAGAAGTTTCCATTTGGGAAAAAAAAAGGTATCTTTAAAGGAAAGGAACAATCATCTACCAAAATGCTGGAATTAATTCATATAGACCTCTGTGGCCCTACAAGAATAGGAAGCCTTAATGGTGATAGGTATTTTATGCTCCTGATTGATGATTACTCTAAGATGACATGGGTTACTTTTCTTAGAGAGAAAGCTCAAGATCTTGATAGATTCAAGCTATTGAAGACAAGAGTAGAGAATGAGACAAACCTAAAAATAAAATGTTTAAGGCTTGATAGAGGTGGAGCTTTTACTTTTGGTGAGTTTAATACATTCTATGAAGAACATGGCATAAAGAGACATTATTTTTCTCCTAGAACCCCTCAACAGAATGAAGTTATGGAAAGAAAGAACCAAACTGTTCAAGAGGCTGCCAAAACTATGATGAAAGAAGCAAATGTTCTTGATGTGTATTGGAGAGAAGAAATCCACACTACTATTTACATTCTTAACAATGTATAGATCAAAGGTAACAACACTAAGAATCCTTATGAGTTATGGACTAGTAAGACTCCCATTGTTAAATACTTTAAAGTGTTTGGATGTAGATGTTACATTAAAAGAGATGATGAGAATCTTGGAAAGTTTGATGCTAGATGTGATGAAGGAAATTTTCTTGGATATTCAAATAACAACAAGGCATATAGATGCTTTAATAAAAGACTGAGGAAAATAGTTGAAAGTGCTAATGTAAAAGTTGATGAAGCTATGTATAGACCAATAGAAATAAGTGAAGTTGAAACTAATGATCCTATCTGTGGGCAAGTACAAGAAGAATAAAAGGAAGAGAAAGATCAAAGTGACGGAAAAGAGATTTCAAAACCTGCACCTAAGACTCCTAAATATGCACAGAGAAATCATTCAGAGGAACATATAACTTGAGACATAAATGAAGGTGTAACTTGACAAGAAGCAAAGTGGTTGAGGTAAACTTGTGTTTACTTTCTAAGATAGAACCTAAGACTGTGAGTGAAGCATGTAATGATGAAAGCTGGGTTAAAGCAATTAAAGAGGAATCACAATAGATAGTGAAGAATGAGATATGGGAACTAATCTCTAGACCTGCAAACAAGAATGTAATTGGTTCAAAATGGGTATTAAAAAATAAGCTGAATGAAGATGAAGTGGTAAGGAATAAAGCAAGACTTGTATGCAAGGGACATTCACAAGTTGAAGGGATAAATTTTGAGTAAAATTTTGCTCTAGTAGAAAGAATGGAGGCCATTCAAATGTTCTTTGCATTTTCAGCTCATAAATACTTTAAAGTGTATTAGATGGATGTCAAATCTTCATTTATGAATGGAGAATTAGAAGAAGTATATATGGAGGAATTAGAAGGTTTTCAGCTATCAAAAAAACTAAACATGGTTTGCAAGTTAAAGAAGGCACTATATGGACTTAAGAAAGCTCCTAGATCTTGGTACACAAGGTTGGATTGATGCTTGACACATCAATGATTCAACAAAGGGTCTGTATACAATAATTTTTACTTCAAAATTAAGAAGAAAAAATGTTGATAGTTGTGGTATATGTTGATGACATTATCTTTGGTGGAAATGAAGGAATGTGCAAGAAATTTGTAGAAGAGATGAAAAAATAATTTGAAATGTATATGATTGGTGAGTTGAATTTATTCCTTGGAATTCAAGTAAATCAAATTGACAAATAGATATTCATTTCACAATCCAAGTATGTTATGGAATTATATTAAAATTTTGGAATGGATGACTCCAAACTGGTCTGTACCCCTGTGGTAACCAAATGTAAGCTGAGTAAGGATGATGAATCTACTAAAGTTGATTAGAGCATGCATAAATCTATGATTGGTGGACTATTGTATGTTACTGCTACTAGACAAGATATCTTGCATGCAATATGTTTAGTTGCAAGATTTTAAGCAGAACCTAAGGAAGCACATGTTACAGTTGTGAAGAGGATATTCAAATATCTTAAGGGAACTCCAAATTTTGGGCTATGCTATCTGAAGGATAATGAATTCACATTAAATGCCTACACTAATAAATATTGGGCTAGTTGTGTAGATGATCAGAAGAGTTCAAGCGGTAGTACATTCTTCCTTGGAGGAAGATTAGTTCATGGTTGAGTAAGAAACAAGATTCAATTTCTTTATCAACTACAAAAGTAGAATATATTGCAGTAGAATCTTGCTGTACACAGGTACTATGGATGAAGCAAACCTTGAAGGATATAGGTGTGATGTGTGATGAGCCTATCTCTATATTTTATGACAATAAAAGTGTTATAAAAATTTCATAGAATTCAGTGATGCATTCTAGGACAAAGCACATATCTATCAAGTATCACTTCTTGAGGGAGAAGGTGTTGTAGAATGAAGTTAGAATTGAATATATACCTACCAAAGAATAAATTTCTGACATATTCACTAAGGCCCTTTCGAAGGATACCTTTGAGTATCTCAAGGGGAAGTTAGGGGTTACTACCCCTCCTTCCTTGAACTAAGTGCACATGGAGGTGCATTAGTACACTAGATTCACATACTCTTTTGATCTGGATTGATGATTGAGGGATACTCCTCAGGGGGAGTAGAGAAGTGCATTGTTGCAGTATGTGATGTGGGTGCACTCCTAAGGGGGAGTGAAGAGAGCTTTATGTGGCAAGAGTTTTCATGCATATTTTCCTTTTCCATTGATGTCAAAGGGGGAGATAAAGTCATGTGAAAATATTATGCTTGTGCAGGGTGTCAATTCTAAAGGAAAAGAAAGGGAAGAAGAAGCAGGATATTATGTATGTTTCCTTTGATGGTTTTTCACATCATGTGTTGAAATCAATGATAAAGGGGGAGATTTTTGCAAGTATAGATGTGTTTAGTGGTGTTGTCATTAATGTTTTCATTGATGTCAACACAGTTCAGGTTGATTGCAAATGGTATATATATAGTTGAGATACTGTAGAAGTGCTTAGAGTACAAGGATCTATACTTATGAAGTTGTAGTTGTGTTTCTGCCAAGTGATTTTGAGAAAATTTAAGAAATAAAGAAGATAGTCTTGAGTGTGTGTTCTGAATGTGCTCCGGTATTGTGCTCTACATTTATTTTGTGTTGATCTTGTGCTTGTGAGGATCTATAGTTATGTTCATGAGCCTCAATGAATAATATATTTTGAGTTTTAGCTTCTGGTTTGATGGAGTGAAATATTTATTCATTGGTGTGTGAACTGGTTTGGCAGAACTATCTGTCTGTGGACTAGGAAAATGTTTTGGCTCTGCAGTCTTCTGAAATTTGGTTTTAGATCTTGTGGATCTAGGAGATGATTCATTTTAATGGTTTATGTGTTTTGATAGATGTTCTTGGTATTTTGTGCTCTGGAAGACCTACTCTGAAGCTCCTATGTGTTTCTAGTTGGTCCAGTTGGATTGTTGACGAGTATTTTGTGAATGAAGGTTGGTGTAGTCACTACAGATGTACCTGAAGGTTTCTTAGAGATGGTAAAATTTCTCATGAAGCATGTTGAGTGATCCACATATGATCATCTTGCTAGAGATGCACATACTTCAAAGATCATTGGTGTTTTCATTAGGTTTGGCTAACTTGGTGTCTACACATTATATTAATATTTTGCATTGATTTAAGGAAGCATGTGATCAATCCAAGATGTTGTTTGGGTCATAATTAAATGTGTAATTGGTCCTCTCTCATTCTTATCCACTGTGGGAATGTGGAGTAGCTGACCTAATTTGAATTTGTAAATTGAATAATGTTTAACTGACCTTGGAGAATGTTTCTAGGGTTGAAGATGGTATGAACAAAAAATCAAGATGTTGTGAGTTTAAGATGAATCAGGCAAGAAAGTGAAGTGTGCGAACAAGTGCAAAAAAAAGAGTGTGCAAGAGTGAATTGAGGCAGGAGTAGTGAGCCTTTGTATCTGGTATTTCTTTATTACTATATTGTGAGATAATCCTCACCGTGGTTTTTCCCCCATTGGGTTTTCCATGTAAATATGGTGTCTTCGATGTTTACTTTCTATTATTTACATTTCATGTTTACACTTAATAAAAAACTGGGTTAACATGGAATTGATTAAGGTTATAAGTAAAGTGATTTGATACAACTGATTCACTCCCCCTCTCAGTTGTCTTGTGCATTTCAACACAAAGTATATCTACCAGCTTTGGGTAATCTTCTTAGGAATAAGTTGGTTAAGGGATCTAAGGATTTGAAATATGTTTGAAATTTCGCTAATTCAGGCATAAGGTATGGGTCACCCAACCTTTTGTATATCTTATGGAACCTTTTATTATAGATAATAATGGGCTCATTTGGTTCTTTCCTACAAGACACAAAATAGTGATACAAAATAGTGGGATCTATGTATATCTTAAATTGATTGGTGAATTTGTTTTTGAGATCTTACCAAGTAGTAATCCCTCTAGGAAATTTAAGGTACTAGTTGTAAGTGAATTATCTTAATGAGTATGGGAATAACCTACAAACCACAACTTGGTGCCTAATCTGATATCTATTACAAATTTCTTTGAAGGTTCTCACATGATCTTTTGTTATTCTAGATTCACCATATGCATAATTGGAACAAATGTTCTCTAGGTTTTTTGGTAATTCATGTAGAGGTCCTCCCACCATCAATGAGGAACTTCCATTGGCTATGAAAAAGTCCATTGTTAATGGTGGAGGTACAATGGTAGTTATGTTCTTTGGTGAAACTGAACTTACAAGTAATGATTGTAGATTTGAGTTTAATGGTGTTGCTATAGTGTTTGAACTTTTACCTTTTTTTTTACCCTTGTTACTCCTTATCAAGTCCTATGTTGAAATAATTTTGTTATATATCCTTTATTGGGGTAGGATCTAATAACTTTGTAATATTTTTCTAGGGTAAAGGAGTTTATGTTTTCCAACTTGTTTACAAAAAAAGGCCCTCCTTCTAGTGCCAATTCTATTGAGAGTGGTGTTAGTACATCCAACTTGCTAAGCAACAATGAGTTATTTCCCCTCTTGAAAAGTAGAAAAATACTCCAATATTCCTTGTAAGTTAGGTCTTAACCATGTGGGATAACAAAGTGATCCTTGTTAATTTGTTTCAATAAGGGGCCTAGATTGTTATCCTTTTTAGAAATGATATCAATAACATGTAATCAATAATAGATTTAATATTTATAAAATGAATTTCATATTCATATTTCCCACAAGAGATTTATATTAATTAAATGCTCTCTCTTAAGAACTTTAGATGGACTTAAAAGAAAAGTCAAAAGATTTAGGGTAACAATAAATCTTTTAAACCAATGCTAATTTAAATGAACAGTGATAAGGTCTTTTCCATTAATCAATTTTGAATGGTGAAATAAAATATCACAAACCACTATTAAAGAAATTAGCAATCCACACAGTTGCTATTAAAAATGATGCAATCTTCCAAGGAAATATAGCCAGTCATGATATTTTTAGAATTTATCAAATCAGAGTGCCATCAAACATGCATAGATTTGAGACAAAATATTACTTAGTTCTAGAATAATATACAAGATTTCATTAATTAGTTTTATTTAGAAAATATAAATAATCATACCATTACCAATACACTAGATTGATAGGCATGGAAAATAGGTATAATCCTTTTATTTATCAAAAAATAAGATCTTCACAGAGTTAGTAGGAAACATCCCATATATTTTTATTCTATATCATTTCAAAATCCACAATTGTTTCAGATCCACAATTCTAGGAACTCAACATCCCATATATTTTAAAATGATCTAGAATCAAAATATATGGGATGTTGAGTTCCTAAAATTGTGGATTTGAAAAAAAAAGAAAACTTAAGCTAACTTTAGTGCCCTAGATCTAATTGAGTTTAACTAAAATATAACTTAAAGCTAACTAGGGGTCTCAATTTTAGTTTTGAGTCTAACTTAAATTAATGAAATCTAAAAAACTAATTGAAAGTAAACTAAAATCAAATTCCAATTCTAATATTACAGCCTGGGTGTTGATTTATTATTATATTTATTCAAAAATAAAGAAAAACTGGGAACTTCGTCTTTAGTTAGCTAAAGAAGCTGTCAGTGAATGTAGATATCACTTAGTTCATCTTATCCATTGGTGGACCCCAATGGTACTAAAGTTTTATTCTTTGGTTGAAAGAAGAGTTCTCCATCTATTCTTGTAGACTGACAAAGGCCATCAACTCTTCTTGGAAGGAGTGAAGCTTTGTCTTTTTGTTCATCATTTTTTCAATTGTAACTTGGTTAATAACCTTGCATCAAATTCTTCAACTCTTCCACCATTTTACTTGGATCCTTTACCAAAACTAGTGTTTCCCAAAATGTGTAGTCCAATTCTTCAACAAACTGTTAAATCTTGGTAATAGCTTGTTTAACTAGACCTTTGTTCTTATTTAATTTGGACTTGCACTTATTTAAGATCTTCACTCTTAGCTATGTAGCCCTTAACCATTCATGAAGTTTGTCCTAATATTCTTGTTCGATCATTGCAACTTTGAATAGATTTTCTATAGGAATTGCCTTTATTTTTTACAAAATTGGGATGTAATCTTCCTAAACCAATAGCTCTTCGTCTATACCCACTTCAATTTTTTGGATAAACCATATTCATCACTAATATAGTAATAAGAATTTATTGCCTTCCTTAGCACTTGATTAGCTAAGGCCAAAAAATCATACTTCTATTGTTTTGCTATTGGAATCCATCATTCAAGGTCAGATTGTCTAACCTCTTCCTTTAATGCAGCTTGCAATGTAGACTTAGGGGCTACTGCATCCATTGGCCCAATAAGATATGTAATACATGCCATCAATTGGGCCACTTGAGCTTTAAGCTCCTCCTTAGTATTATCACCCTTATGTTGGATGTTTTGGTTATGTTGCTGATATGTGGTTGTCATTGATGTCAACACTATTAGCATTGGTGATTCTGAAGGCTGTATATGTTGAAGATATTGAGAAAATTGTAAAAAATATATTGTAGGCAACTAGTGAAGCTAAGAAGGTCAGAGTGTTGGAAAATGGTTAACATTGAGTTTCTGGTGGTGTGCACTAAAGGGATTTTTTTTAATCCTCTCTAGTATGTTCGAAAGTTTCACTGGTATGCATAAAGGTTTGAGTAAGTTATGAAGATCCGTGTTCCTATAGTAATTTTTCCTACTGTAGCAAGTGTTCTTGGAAGAAGAGGATGAAATTATGGGAATTTCAGTTGTTGCGCATGTACCTATGATGTTCATGGATGAGTCTAGATCGTGCTCTATCCTTGCTATACATTCGCATTGATCAGTGTGTTCGTGATCGGAGATTTTTCTGATGTGTGATCGTGTTTTCATGTTCTTGGCTGACATGGTGGTGGTAGCGTGGGTTAGATCCATGAGGATTAATTTTTTATTTTTTGGCATGTTCGAAGGTGTTTGTTTGGGTCCTCACTATGTTGTGACCGACTTGTGTTGGTGCACATTAAGATTTATTCATGCATTGAGGTAGACAGTTGTAATTTATTCTTTATTTGTGGTCTACTGAATAGTTGATGTAAATCTATGTAGCGGATATATAAGAGCAATTGTTTTCCTCATTCTGGGCAATGCTCGGTGTGTGTATGTAATGTACATGTATGAGAAAGGTCAAATCATTCAAGAGTAGAGTAGAGTGTGAAATAGATTGAGTAGAGTGTGGAAGAGTGTGTAGAAGTTTTTGTGCACCTAACTAGAACTGTAATTAGGCTTTTGTAGAAGCCAATTTCTCAATTCAAATTCATTAGATGGATTTAATATTATTATTGTATGTAAGGTAGTGAGCCTTCCTCTGAGTAGTGTGCTCTAGGTAGTGTTCCTGAATGCAAGTGCATTCCTTATTCATTCTTCATTATACTTCTAATAGGGTATAATATTGTGGACTAACATCCATTGTGGTTTTTCCCCTAACAGGGTTTCCACATATAAAATCTTGGTGTTCATGTGTCTCTAATGTGTTAGTGATTTATGCTTTCATTGTTAATTATCTGATCTAAGATTTAAGGTTGATTAATGTTGAATAAGTTTTATTTTGGTAACAACTAATTCAACCCCTCTTAATTGTCTATCCTTGTTTTTTCAACAATTGGTATTAGAAATAGTTCCTCTGAAGAAGCCTAACAACTTGAGGTGATCTGAGATGGCATCATACAAGAAGGATAGTCCTAGATTCAATGGTATAAACTACTCTTTATGGAAAGTTAGAATGGAGTGTCATTTGAAGTGCATTGGTGAACCTTTCTGGAAGATCACACAAAATGCATGTACTATTCCTCAGAATGGTCTCTTCTCTGAAGATGAGATCAAGCAAGCATAAGTTAATACCAGGGTTGTAGAAGCATTATTGAGTGATTTGACAAATTCAAAGATGAAAAATGTGATAGGATTGAAGACTACATACCAAATCTAGAAAAACTTGGAAACATTGTATGAAGGAGATGCACTAGTGAAAAGTGCTAAGCTACAAAGTTTGAAAGGCAAGTGGGAGGACATGAAGATGAGTGAAGATGAGGACATCCTCTCTTTCTCTCAAAAGATAAATGAACAGGTGATGAGCATTAGATGTGCCAATGGAGTCTTGGATGAAGAAGAGATTGTGACTATGATACTTATATCTTCACCCCTTTCTTACAAAACAAGAGCTCATGCTATTGATGAAATCAGGACAGTGACAAATGTGACAAGAGACATGCTCATTGGAAAAATTGCTACCTTTGAGTTAAGTGAATTTTGTGAATCTTCTCCTAAGACTGAATTTGCCTTCAAGACTACTATATCTGAGAAAAGCAAGCAAAGATATGATCTAGGAGAGAGTTCCAAAAGAACATTCAAGTATGAAGATGAGATGAAATAGATTGAAGATAAATAAAAAGAATTGGAAGAACTGGAAGCATTGATTGTGAAAAGAGAAGCCATAGGTCATGGTAAGCACAAAGGAAAGTTACCTATTAAATGTTTTTCTTGCAGTAAGATAGGTCATTTTGCGTCTAGATGTCCTGAAAGAGTTTCTAAGTAAAAAATTGAGAAGACTAGATTTCAAAGGAAATGCTATTATGCTGAAGAAGGTATAATTGATGAAGAATCTGATTGAGAAACTAGAAATGAAGATGAATGGGTATTTATTGCTATCAAAGAAAATGGTCAGGTGTCCATTGAATCTACTAGTAATGTGAAGGTTGAGAAATCTCTTGCAAAAAATAATGAAGAAAAAGATGAGTGGGTAATTGATAGCGGATGCTCACATCATATGACTGTTGACAAAAGCAAGTTTACAAGCTTGAAAAACTATGATGGTGGTGCTCTAAGATTTGGAGACAACACTTCTGGTGTGATTCGTGGTAGAGGCACTATTTCTTTTGGTGGTAAGCACAATACTGATGATGTTCTTTATGTAGAAGGCTTAAAGCATAACTTGTTGAGTGTTGGACAGATGGTAGAAAAGGGTTAAAATATTCAATTCAAGGATGGTAAGTGCAGAATTAGGGGAAGTTATGGAAATATGATCACTTCAAGTACAAAGATAAAAGGTAATATCTTTCATTTGAGTGTTGCTAGTGAAAGTTATTTAATTGCTCAAATTGATGTAAGCTGGTTATGGAATAGGAGGTTGTGTCATGTGAACTTTGATAACATTGTCAAGATAAGTTCTACTCAAGTAGTTAGAGATCTTCCTAAGTTAGTGAATCCTACTAACACTATGTGCAAGGAATATCAGATGGGAAAGAAGACTAGAAGTTATTTTTAGAGAAAACAATATAACTCTAATGGAGTACTGGATTTGACACATACTGATCTATGTGGTCCATCCAGAATCAAAATTCTACAAGGTGAAAGGTATTTTATGGTGCTCATTGATGATTATTCTAGAATGATATGGGTGATTATTCTAGAGTGATATGGGTTGCTTTCTTAAGATAAAAAAATGAAGCTTTAGAAAAGTTCAAAAGCTTCAAAGCTATGGCAAAAAATGAGATAGGTCAAAAGATCAAATGTCTAAGATCAGATAGAGGTGGTGAATTCACTTCCCAAGAATTCAATTTTTTCTATGGAGAGCATGAAATCTAAAGACAACTATCTACTCCCCAAACCCCTCAACAAAATGAAGTTGTTGAAATAAAGAACATAACCATTCTAGACACTGCTAGAACCATGATGTTGGAAGAAAATGTTCCTCATTTCTACTGGAGAGAAGCTGTACGTACTTCTGTGTATACCATTAACCGGGTGAATGTTAACAATAATTATGGTAAGATACCTTTTGAGCTATGGTTTGGTTATAAGCCTACTATCAAGTATTTCAAAAAAATTGGAAGTAAATGCTATATCAAGAGAGATGATGATATAGGAAAGTTTGATGCTAGAATTGATGAAGGAATATTTTTAGGCTACTCTACCAAGAGAAAAGCTTACCAGTGCTTTAATAAAAGGTTGAATAAAATGGTTGAAAGTGCAAATGTCAAAGTTGATGAAGATATTGGTAGACCATATAGATGTAGTGGATATGATTCAGATGATCAATATGATAGTAATAACAATGGAAATAATTTTCAAGTACAAAATCAACTTCAAATTGTTCCAGTGAACCAAGGGAATCAAGAAGCAGAAACTAGCAGAAGTACAGAAAAAAGAACACAAGAACAAGAAGTCAGAGAAAATCCTAAAACTCCCAAGTATGTGAGGCAAAATAATTTTGATAGTCAGATCATAGGAGATAAGAGCAAAGGTGTACACACTAGAAGAATAATTTTGGAAGAGTACTGTCTAATTTCCAAAGTTGAACCTAGAAATATCAATGAAGCATGCAAAGATGAATATTGGATGGAAGCCATGAAAGAAGAACTAATGTAGATAGAGAAAAATGATACATCGGATCTTGTTCCTAGACCTCAGAACAAAAATTTGATTGGAACCAAATGAGTGTTTCAGAATAAGCTAAATGAGCAAGGTGAAGTCAAAAACAAAGCAAGACTGGTTTGCAAAGGATACTCATAGATGGAAGGTATTGATTTTGAAGAAAATTTTGCCCCTATTTCTAGAATTGAAGTTGTAAGACTATTTGTTGTTTATGCTACTTTCAAGAATTACAAAGTCTATCAGATGGATGTAAAGACAAGTTTTTTGAATGGTAAGCTAGAAGAAGTCTATGTTGAACAACCAGATGGATTTCAACTAACTGACAAAGAAAACATGGTATGCCGATTGAAGAAAGCTCTATATGGACTTAAGGAAGCTCCTAGAGCTTGGTATGCTAGATTGGATAAATAATTGTTGAAACTTGGATTCAATAAAGGTATTGCTGACAACAATATGTATTTCAAGTTGGATCAGAACAAATAATTGATCATTGAAGTCTTTGTTGTTGTATTATTTTTGAAGGTGATGATGATTTGTGTATGAAGTTTGCTGATGAAATGAAAAGTGAGTTTGAGATGTCAATGATAGGAGAGATGAAATTATTTTTAGGATTGTAAATCACTCAGTTAGATGATGGAATTTTCGTATCTTAGTCTAAGTATGTAAAAGAGTTATTGAATTTTTTTGGCATGGAAGATTCAAAGCCAGTTGGTACACCTATGGTAATCAAATGCAAAATTACATAGAATGATGATTCTCCAAAATAAAATCAAACAAGATATAGGTCAATGATTGGTGGATTATTCTATTTGACTCAGACTAGGCCAAATATAATGAATGTTGTATGCATGGTTGCTAGATATCAAGCTGATCCTAAAGAGTCTCATGTGACTGCTATGAAAAGAATTTTCAAATACCTGAAAGGGACAGTTGATCTTGGTCTTTGGTATCCTAGGGATGATGATCTTATCCTAAGCACTTTCACTGATGTTGATTGGGCAGAAGATGTGGATGACAAGAAGAGTACTAGTGGTGGTGCATTCTTCTTAGGGATGAAGTTGGTATCTTGGCTAAGCAAAAAATAGAATTCTGTTTCATTGTCTACTGCTGAGGTAGAATATATTGCGACTCCAAACAGTTGTACCCAAGTATTATGGATGAATCAAATGTTGAGAGATGTTAGAATTGAGTATGAAGAATCTATTGCCATATTCTATGAAAATTCAAGTACCATTAACATTTCGAAGAATCCAGTGTTGCATTCAAAGACAAAGCATATATCCATCAAATATCACTTCTTGAGAGATAAGGTAAGTGACAAAGAAGTTAGACTGGAGTATATACCTACCATGGAGAAAATTGTAGACATCTTTACTAAGCCATTGCCTAAGGATAATTTTGATTATCTGAAAGGAAAGTTAGGGGTAATTTCCCCTCCTGATCATGTAACTAAGGGAATTTTTCTAGGGTTAGCAAATAAAATGCAAAACATGAAAAACCCAAAGTGATAATGAAGTGCAGAGGAATAAAATGAAAACAAATGAAACAATCTCACCAAAATGTCTTCATCCTCCATGGCTGACCTCCATTATACCTTCTCAACTTGTTGAAATATGATGTTGCCCTTAGATTTATGATGAGCAATCTAATGACAATGACAAGCCCTAAGAAAATGTTGAAGGATTTGAGTAACTACATGCAATACTATGCTATAATGCAACTAGTAAGCATCTAAATATGTATAAAATTTGTCAAATGAAATCTAAATATGCCTATGAAAAAATGAAAAGAATGCAAGAGTATAAAATTGCAAGAACACGAGGTTGCAAGATATGCCAAAATGAGACCAAAATTGCCATTTTATAGAAAATGCAATTTTGTGTGAATGGCCAAGATTAAAAGTTAACAAGTGCCCTAGAATCAATGGACAAGATTCAATATGACAACCCACAATTAGGGTTAGGGAGAAATTAGGTCAAATTTGAAATGAATGGATAGGATTGATTTTTAGAAAATCAAATCAAGGGCTGACAATGCATGTGACAAGAGATACTGGACACACAAAACGAAGTTGCTGGATAATCAAATAATAATTTAAAATTATTTGATTCAATAAGTGATGTTGACCTTTTGAATTAAAAATTAATTTAATTCAAAAGTGGTGGGGTCATGTGACACTAAATAATTTAATTTAAATTATTTACTAAAAAGAGGGAAATTAGAAATTGGGACTATTTTAAATAAATAAATTTTATTTGAAATGAGCACAACAAAAGAGGTGGTTGTAAAATCAAATAATCTTGATTTTTGGAGGAAAAAGACTATTTTGAATTAAAAATTAAATTTAATTCAAAAGGTGGTAAATAATTAATTTGAATTATTTACTAAAAAAAGAGGGAAATTAGAGAGTGAGACTATTTTAAATAAATAATTTTATTTAAAATGAGGGGAATGTGAAGGTGGCAATAATTAAATAAATTAAAGAATTTATTTAATTATAAGAGCAATTTTTAAGAATTAGTGACATATTAAATAAATTTATTTATTTAATAATCAGGAAGACATACTGGACAAAAATAATTAAATAAATTAAGAAATTTATCTAACTATAGGAAGACATTAGACAATTAGTGACGCATTACTAAAATTTATTTATTTAATAATCAAGAAGAATAAAGAGGACATGAATTAATTAGATTATTATGAATTATTTAATTAATAGCCGAAAGTGAATCAAGGACATAATTAAAATGTCTTAATTATGCTAGGAAGAAAAAAATTAAAAATAGAGCTTGTAGGCCTAGGTCATTTTTATGTGTCTACATTTGCCCCTCTTTGTCATAATGCAACCTATCACATTGTGACAAAGAAAATAAATCAAAAATATTCCCCAGTGCAAAATACAATGAGGAAGAATGACGGGGAGGGTTGCGGTATGCCCCCTCAAGAGGACAATTGGGTTCTGAGGATACGAGTGTGCTCTCAAAAATGGACGAGAAGACTAGAAGACGACAGGACAAGAAAGTGTTAGTGCAAAAGATATGGATGATGATATGGATGCAATGCCCATATGAGATGAGTGAGAGAAGATGACAAGACATAAAAGAAATGCATGCTAGTTCCTAGACCAAATTCTTCAACATATTACCATAGGAATTCAATATTTATTGCTCTTAATCATCATTGGGAAGATTATTATAATGGCCAACAAACACCATGATATGACATAAATCAAGGTGTGCAAGGTCATACCATCACACAGGACAAGCAGTCAAATACAAGGATGATCACGACTCATACTAAGAGCGCAATTTCCCCAGTGTTTTTGTCATAACCAACCACAAGCAGAAAAAGACAAGAAGGACAAACCATGAAACGTCGTTGCTTCTCTAAATCCTGTTTCCAAGACATCCTCGAGAAACTAGAAACATGATTGCCAAAAGAACAAAATAAAGCCCCTATCATGATACATTGCTATTTTTTTGAATCCCGTAGTCAGGACATTGCTGAGAAACTAGTAACATGAGTGTCAAAAGACAAGACAAACGTCATGAGACGTCGTTGTTTCTCTAAATCCCATTGTTGGGATCTTGCTGAAAAACTAGTAACATGATGAAAACCCAGAAGACAAGTGCCAAGTGTTTTCCAAGTGTGTCTAAATGCCAAGTGTTTTGATGTCAAGATGTCCGATTTGATGATGTCAAAATGCTAGGGTGTCAAGGTTGCCAAATGTCAAGCGATATCAAATTCAAGAAGGACACATCCTGAATGACGTTGATATGCAAGAGATCAATTCTCGGAGTTAAGAGAATCCATCAAAATTCCAGATGATGAGGAAAATGCTAAGGAAGGTCACATCCAAAAGCATAAAGAAATGAGGAGATTTTCTCTTTAGAAGGACACATCTGAAGAAGAACCCAAAGTTTTTCTAGGTTAAATTGTCTTGATAGAATTTGATTACATGCCATTGTTGATATGCTGGATTGACCGAGATTGTTGATGAAACAGATTGTCGATAGATTGCTTGTTCAGGATTGATGGAAGATGTGCTTGATTTGAAGAAAGTTTGACGTGTGTGAAAACGTTGTGCCATGAACCCTAATGGACTGACCTAGTGCGGCCTCGGGGGCTCATCGATTGATGGCCTTGCCTATGTCATGCACTCAGAGACCTTGTAGTTTGACATGACCAATGACCTTGTCCAAACGACAAAAGTTTGAATCATGATTTTATTTTGACAAACCTAGAAAGGCTGACCTAATGTCTCGGGGATTCAAACATGAATCTTGCCTACATAGCAAATGCGCAGAGACAACGTAGTTCAGACTTGGACAAAGATTGACTGATGTGAATGACTGGGTTAATGGGACATGCATTGACTTTGTTTTGAGATTTTTGACATTGATTTGGATGTTTTTGTATTTTCTTCAGGACATTTTTCAAGTTTTAGGTCCTTTTTCAGGACTTTTTTAGATTTTTAGAATTTTTTCAGGACTTTTTCAGATTTTTAGAATTTTTTTTTTAAGGACTTTTTATGAATGCAAGATCATGAAAAATGCATGTGAATGATGCCTACGCCCATGAATCCAAGGAAAACCATGATTTTTCCGCTATTCATGTTGAATACCGATTGATAGGTGACGATGACAATGAAAAAGTTGTTTGACGTGGGAAGGACACATCTCGAAACAACGTGAGGATGACAATGATAAGATAAGAGGATAAAAGTTTGTAGCAGGGCCAGTGACAAATTCAAGGAATTTTTTGGATGATGGGCTAGGTTTTCCATATTTTTCATTTGGAATGACTTGGTTAGGACTAGATGGGATGATGAGGGATCTGTAGACCATTGACAAGGGAAACCAAGATGGGTGATAGGTATAAAAAGACAATGGATGGATTTGGTAAAAGTTAGGAGACATGGATGGCTTGGACTAAGAGAATTATCATATGGTCTCCAAGGATGATGTTGCATAGCGAAAAGGAGGCTATGAAGGTAATGACATGATATTCAACGACTAAGGTATGACCAGAAGATAAACATGTCAAAAATTTTTCCAAAGCATGATTTGTGTTTTTGCCCTAGTCTTTATGAAGATCAAAGTAGGTGGGAAAATGGATGGACATGATAAGGTTTAGATGGGTAGATGGAAATTTCATGTGAAGGAAATGGGAGATGAGATGATTTGCCCCCAAGTGCAATGGTCCACATAGATGATTTATTCTACACATGATACCTATTTGCTAGGTTTTCATCATGGTACTTATCCAAAGCACCTATTTTCCAGGTTTTCACCATTGGACGAAAGTTTTCTCTTTACTATTTTTGATATTTTCTAATTTTTTTTGGTGTCACCAAGATGCCTGTTTGCCAGGTTTTCATCAGCATGAAATTTTTTTTGAGTTTTCATTTTTTTTGTATTTTTTCTAGATAGCCTTGATGCTTTAGATGACCACTAACTATGTTGAAGCCTTTGATGATTCTGATGTAGAGGTTGGTGCCATGACATGCCAATAATGACCTTTCTGAAGTAGTTGCCTTGTCAGGATGATAGCGCTTGCATACAGTTAATTGATGTCATTGTGATCCTTGTTGATACTAGAGTTGGCCTTATCAGAATACGCACATCGCGATAGAGTACCATGAGAGTCCTTATAATAGATATTTGTTGCCAAGATGTGATGGATTTGTGACATGGGATGTTTGGATTTTGAGGATGTAGGATTATGATGGATGATGGTGGACATGGACGGGTTGGTTGGATTTTTGGATGTATTGGTTTTTATTCTCCAAACTTTAGGTGTCGAGTTAGGATGTTGTTTGGAACCAACATTTTTATATGTCTTTTTTAATGGCCATTTTGATGGAGGTGGACATGTATTATATGTGGGAGTTTGCTTGTGTGGTGGCTCCACCTTTTGATTGACCTTTGGCATATTTGATTTGCCTAATTCATTCTTTTCTTAACTTGAACCATTTTGTTTTGGGATCCATTTTAGCTTTATTTGTCCATTTGAATTTTTGTCTGATTTCCTAGCCTTTGACATTTGATTTTGGATTTTGGATTATTAAGACTTTTGTTGGTTCCATGTGGAAGGTTTATTCATGATGGAATGATGGTTTGGCGTGTGGAGGGAAGGGATGTTAACAACAATCTTATGACAAGGACTACTCATGATACCCATTTTGATGTTCGTACTCGATAAAGTTACCCCCAATATCGAGGAGGGAACACTAACATCATTAGATTTTCTGACTAATGAATAGCCAAGACCTTGATGTTCGTAATGTGCTTGAACTTGAACAGGCTCCAAAATTCCTTGCTTGTGTAGGTGTAATACTTTTCCCTGATAATTCACGTTCTGACAAATTTTATTTGCGATGGGGTACTTGTTATTGTGGAAGCAAGATGATAACCCATCCTTATTATGGAAATTAATGCTTGAAATCTTCTCATATGTGAGAAAGCCTACTCTGACAAAGATAGATGATCCTAATTGATAGGATGTTGTAGCTTCATTGACATGTTGGACAGATTTTTGACTGACATCTTCGGTTTGATTTTTTGAGATATCAAATTCTGATGATTTTGCTGGTGCTTCGAAGTTGATGTCAAAACCATCTTCATGGTCATTGTCATCGAGCCCACTAAATTCAGTTATACCTTGATCATTTTCAAATATGTCCATGCTATGAGACTCTTGTTCTAGTGGTAGATCATCTATGTGTCCCTTGGTGGCAAGTGTCTCATTGTTGGTAGTGTCAATATTGGAAGCTTGGAGAGGGTCATCTTCAAGTGTTTCATCATGAAGGGCATAAAGGTCAAGGAGTGGATCATTTTGGACTTCTTCAAAATTAGTGTCTTGATCAAAGATGGGATCAGTTGGAATGACATGATCGAAAATAGGGTCTTGGCCAAGGATAGGTTTGTCTTGAATTACATGGTTGTGGATGGACTCTTGACCAAGGATAGGTGTATTTGGTATGCCATGATTGTCTAGGAGGACTTCTTGAATGGATGCAAAGATGGGTTCCAATAGACTATTTTGATCTGGACAAGATGGTGATGTTATGATGTCATTCTTTGGAATTTCCTCTTGACATGTATCCTCAAGTGTAGGTAAGAATATGGGACTTTGGAGACCATGACAAGATATGCTTTCATGAAAACATGGAGTGTCTTGGAATGGATTGGGGTATAATGGACTAGGATATGACATGGAGGTTTGGAATTGGTTGAGGGATGATGGGCTAGGATAGGACATGAATGCATGAAAAGGATATGATGTGGATGGAGGACTAGGATATGACGTGAGTGGAGGATTAGGATATGAAGTGGATAGTTGGTTTGGATTGATGGATGGCTGATTTCCCTTGTCAAAGTTAGGGTGGGTATGACTAATGGACGTTTGTTGTGACTTAGTGCCATGGATGGTGTTAGGCGACTCCTAATAGTAGATGGATAGAGGACTAGGACTCATGGATTGTTGGTAAGATGGATACATGGATGGAGGGCTAGGGGTTGTAAATTTGGACTTGGACTTGAGGTATAGTGTTTTGAAGTCCCTAGAAAGTTGTGCTTGACCATTACTACTGAATTGGCATTCAATTCGACTAGCAAGCATGTCATAGTGACTTGAAGACATCATGGTGGATGGAATGCGACTAAGGCTATTGAAGGTGATAATGAAGACAAAAAGGAATGTCAAATGCAAAGTGGTAATGAGTTCCCTATGTCAAATGACCTTTAAGAAAGGTTTTCTAACCACTCAAATTTTGGCCAATGTCTCAATTTGGATTGTCAAAGGATTTGCTTGAAGGACAAGATGACAAAATGACAAGGTGAGATTTTCACACTAGACTTATGAGTTGGAAGGAGCTCACCAAAGGACAATGACTAACGATTGATTTGTTTGACTTGGTTCAATGACAATTTACTTTTTGAGACAATTGTTTGACAGAGCAAGGAATTTTTTCCTATCCCAAAGTGTGCAAAATTGAGGACTTAAGACTTTGCCTATGTTGAAGATGATGATAGATTGCAAACTAAATGAAAACTAAAAATGCAAAGATGACTGACTTGGACAATTGTTTTCTTGGTTTCAGACAAAGACTGTTGGAAAAAGATGTCAGGAAAATCTGCTTGAAAAATGATTGGCCTCGGGTTTCTGATAGTAATAATGTTGTTGGAGCTGACAAACAAAAATGCAGTGCTTCAGGATTCAAATGCATTGCAGGATGGAAAATGTGTTGTAGGAAGTGACTTGAAAAAATATTAGGCCGATTGCAAAAATTTGTTTTAGTTTGGCAAAGTCATTTCCGATTTTGGCAAGTTTGATGTTTATTTGTTAGAATTGTCTGAAAACAATTGGAAAACACATGGTGTTGTAAAAAATGAAAATCAACCACATAGAAATCATTTTACAAAAATCCTATGGCTGCAAGGACAATATTCTTATGGATCCCACTAATCGTATATCCTTAGCAAATGAATTCAGAAGCTTGGCCCCATAGGCTCCCCCTTATAGTGCACTCACTTCTCAGGGCAACCAAGCTTCCAACCTCCATGAAACTCCCATGACAGATTGATCATTTCTACTAAGAACTGTGTAGGTGCGGGTGCCTTGGTAACGACCATTGCTGCACCAAAGAATAGAAGGTTTGTGGTTTTCTAAAATAAAGGGTTTATTTCAGGCACCCGTTCAAAAGGCCACGCGAGAGGCATTATCATCCCAGTCTGTAGAGGTTACGCTCTACAGGTTTTGATGCACCACAAGGGTACTGGGGAGTCAATTGCTGGTCTACAAGAATTTTTGTAATGCTAAGCTTTCCTTAACATTAAAATTTATATACCGGTTGGGCGTTGCTTGGCTTTAGTGCGTTCCCGGTTTAAGTCATTTTGGGGTGAGTACTTTTTCCCACCAAAGTAGGCCGAAAATCTAGGTTAACAAAAGCAATCCAAAATATTCATAGTTCAATCAATCTTTTGTTTAAAAAGAAAGAGAGAGCACATGAATATCTCAACTCACACTCGCATGGTGTTCATTTTAAGCCCAAAATGAAATGTGTTGACAAACATAAAATACATGGAGTTCATTTTAACTGTTTGTAGTATTTGTCAAAACATGGGGTTCATTTTAACCATTTGTAGTGTGAGCTAACTAAAAGTTCATTTTAACCCAATGCTATGAAGAGATGAAAATTTATTTTTATCCAATGAGTTATCATGCAAGATTGATTTCTTTTTAATCCAATGAATATGCATGCATGTTCATTTTAACTCATGAATGTAAAAAACAATGCAAATTTGTAGTTGTTTGTTTAAGATTTGCGAAATAAAACAAAACAAACAAATATTAGACTCCTCACCACAAGTTGCAAATAAAAAATCAGTAACCCAAAATCTTTAAACTACCATACAGAAAAAAGTGTTGTCCTAACCCTAATTGACCTAGAGCAGGCCCAATTCCTAGAGTCAATAACAATTTCTCCTACACCCAGGATCACACAAGTGCGCAAGGGGAGAGGATACTTCTATTATTGAATCAGGGTGACACAAAAATAGATGGGTCTGGTTTTTTGATCACCTAGTTTGCACAAGGTGATAGCACAATCACCTACCACCTTCAAGCACAATCAAGCAAAGTTATTTAACCCCCTAATTAAATCTAAGTGAGACAAGCAAAGTTTATTTTTAAAGCACCAATGGAAGTGTTTGCTAATCTAAAACAAGCACAAATGGTTTCAAAATAAAAGTCTTGGACAATCAAACCTACAAAACCACTTGTTAGTAGTCTAAAAAGATGTCTTGGACCCAGAAAAGTTTAGAGCACTTTTTTTTTCTTCCACTTGATCCAATTTGTCATTTGAAGTGTTTATTTTTCCTGCACATTCACAAAACCAACAACCAAGCCAAAACCCTAACAAGATAGTTGATCACTAATATTAGAGGGTTAGCCAGTCAAAATAAATCTGATTTTTAGAACTATTTTTTTACATCAAAAGTAAAAACACAAAAAATAGATCCTTATTGAAATTCAGAGAGATTTCCAGAAATGTAAAGAAATCTGAAAAATTCACTGTTTTGCATCCAGAATTAAGTTTTTATGAAAAATCATGAAAAAATTATTAAAATTTTAAAACAGGTCCAAAAAATCTGATTTTTTTACTGAAGGTTTCTGACATCATTCCAAATCTGCAAACAAAATTTTGTGAACAAATCTACAACCGTTTGTGAGATATAAGCAAATCTTTTTGAAACCCTAATTTTGAAAGATCTATTTTTTGTCTAATTATTTTGCAAGAAAATTAAAAACATAAAGAACAAACCCCTATTGAAATTTGGAGAGCTTTCCAAAAATGTAAAAAAATCCAAAAATTCGCTAATTTTCTTTCAAAATTGATTTTTCACTAAAATAATGAACAAAATTATTAAAAATTAAAAATGGCTCCAAAAAATCTAATTTTCGGACTGGAAGCTCTTGATATTGTCCCCAACCTACAAAAACAAATTTATCAAAAAATATGCAACCGTTTGAGAGATATGGTCGAATCTTTGAAAACTAGGGTTTTGTCCCCAAAATGATGCAAAACCTGTAATAAAATGCTAACAAAACCTGCAACAAAAAAAGATTCAACTCCAAAATTCTTCAAAAAATTTCAAAACATGTTAGGTTCACCAATGTAACTAAGGGAATTTTTCTAGGGTTAGCAAATCAAATGCAAAACATAAAAAACCCAAAGTGATAACGAAGTGCAAAGGAATAAAATGAAAACAAATGAAACAATCTCACCAAAATGTCTTCATCCTCCATGGCTGACCTCCATTATACCTTCTCAACTTGTTGAAATATGATGTTGCCCTCAGATTTATGATGAGCAATCTAATGACAATGACAAGCCTTAAGCGAATGTTGAAGGATTTGAGTAACTACATGCAATACTATGCTATAATGCAACTAGTAAGCATCTAAATATGTATAAACTATGTCAAATGAATTCTAAATATGCCTATGACAAAATGAAAAGAATGCAAGAGTATAAAATTGCAAGAACATGAGGTTGCAAGATATGCCAAAATGAGACCAAAATTGCCATTTTATAGAAAATGCAATTTTGTGTGAATGGCCAAGATTAAAAGTTAAAAAAAGTGCCCTAGAATCAATGGACAAGATTCAATATGACAACCCACAGTTAGAGTTAGGGCAACATTAGGTCAAATTTGAAATGAATGGACAAGATTGATTTTTAGAAAATCAAATCAAGGGTTGACAATGCATGTGACAAGAGATATTGGGCACACAAAATGAAGTTGTTGGAGAATCAAATAATAATTTAAAATTATTTGATTCAAGAAGTGATGTTGACCTTTTGAATTAAAAATTGATTTAATTCAAAAGTGGTGGGGTCATTTGATAGTAAATAATTTAATTTAAATTATTTACTAAAATGAGGGAAATTAGAAAGTGAGACTATTTTAAATAAATAAATTTTATTTAAAATGAGCACAACAAAAGAGGCGGTTGAAAAATCAAATAATCTTGATTTTTGGAGGAAAAAGACTATTTTGAATTAAAAATTAAAATTAATTCAAAAGGTGGGGTCACATGACAGTAAATAATTAATTTGAATTATTTACTAAAAAAAGAGGAAAATTAGAGAGTGAGACTATTTTAAATAAATAATTTTATTTAAAATGAGGGGAATGTGAAGGTGACAATAATTAAATAAATTAAAGAATTTATTTAATTATAAGAGGACTTTTTAAGAATTAGTGACATTAAATAAATAAATAAAATTTATTTATTTAATAATCAGGAAGACATAATGGGCAAAAATAATTAAATAAATTAAGAAATTTATTTAACTATAGGAAGACATTAGACAATTAGTGACGCATTAAAAATAAAATTTATTTATTTAATAATCAAGAAGAATAAAGAGGTCATGAATTAATTAGATGATTATGAATTATTTAATTAATAACCGAAAGTGAATCAAAGACATAATTAAAATGTCTTAATTATGATAGGAAGAAAAAGATTAACTCTCAACCCACATCCTCTCTCTCTCTCTCTCCCTCTATCTCTCTCCCTCTCTCTCCCTCTTTCTTAGATATCTCCCTACCACCCCACCCCCTCCCACTCTCTCTCTCCCCCTCTATCTCTCGTATCTCCCCCACCTCCTCCATCTCTCTCAAATCCCTCTATCCGTGCTCCCTCTCCCTCCCTCCCCTCTCCATCTCTCAAGTCTCTCTCACTCCTTGTATCTCCCATCCCTCTATCTCTCACTCCCTCTCTCCTACTCTCTTAGGTATCTCCTTCCCACCCCTCTCTCCCACTTTGTCTCCCTTTCCTTCTCTCTCAGGTGTCCCCCTCCTACCCTCTCTCCCTCTCCCTCTCTCTTAGGTTTCTCCTTCCCACCCCCTCTCCCTCCCTCTCTCTCTGTCTCTTTGTCTCTATGTCTCTCCCCCTCTCTCTCTCTCCCACTCCCTCTCTCGCTCTCTCTCACTCTATCTCTATCTCTCTCCCACTTTGTGTCTCTCCCTCTCTCTTAGTCCCTCTATCTCTCTCCCACTTTTTCTCTCTACCTCTCTCTCAGGTCTCCCCTTCCCACCTATCTCCCTCTTTCTTTCTCTCAAGTATCTCCATCCTACCCCATCTCTCTCTCTCTCTCTCTCTCTCTCTCTCTCTCTCTCTCGTCATGCTCCCCTCCACCCTCTCCCTCCTCCATGATGACTCCTCTATCTCTCTTCCCTCCCTCTCTCTCCTCCCTCTCTCTCTCCCTCTCTCCCTCTCCCTCTCCCTCTCCCTCTCTCTAGTATGTCCCTCCCACCACCTCTCCCTCTCTCTCTCTCTCTCTCTCTCAAGTAGAGTGTTTATGGATAAAGGGTTAAGGTTTGAGGGTTGAGGGATTAAGAGGGTATGAGGGTTGAGGGATTAGGGTTTAAGGGTTAAGGGTTGAGGGATTAAGAGGGTATAAGGGTTGAGGGATTACGGTTTAAGGATTGAGGGTTAAGGGTTGATGGATTAAGATTGTAGAGGGGTTGACAAATTAGGGTTTAAGGGTTGAGAGTTGAGAGGTTGAGGGATTAGGGTTT
>CM021101.1:183173848-183266119 GCA_007115665.2 Sequoiadendron giganteum | reverse complement strand
TTAGGGTTTAAGGGTTGAGGGTTGAGGGATTAAGAGGGTATAGGGGTTGAGGAATTAGGGTTTAAGGGTTGAGGGTTGAGGATTGAGGGTTGCAGGATTAAGAGGGTATAGGGGTTAATGGATTAGGGGGATTGAGGGATTAGTGTTTAAGGGGGTTGAGGGTTGAGGTATTAAGAGGGTATAGGGGTTGAGGGATTAGGGTTTAAGGGTTGAGGGTTGATTGTTAAGGGTTGAGGGATTAAGATTGTAGAGGGGTTGAGGGATTAGGGTTTAAGGGTCGAGGGATTAAGAGGGTATGGGGGTTGATGGATTAGGTTTTAAGGGTTAATGGTATAGGGTTCATGGTTTAAGGGTCCCACTCCCTCTCTCTCCCACTCCCTCTCTCAGGTCTTCCCCCCACCATATAACTGAATAAATTCTTTCCCTCTCAACTCTGTCTCTCTTGGGTCTCCCTCCCTCCCATGCCACCTACACTAATCAGTGTCACTCCAATGCCCTCTCTCAAAATCCCTCTCTGTCAGGCCTCACTTACCTCCTACCCTACTTTCTTAGGTCTCTCCTTCCCACCCCCTCTCTCCCATTTTGACTCCCTCTCCTTCTCTCAGGTGTCTCCCTCCCACCCTCTCTCCCTCTCTCTCTTAGGTTTCTCCCTCCCATGCCCTCTCTCTCCCCCCTCTTTCACTCTCAAGTATCTCCCTCCTACACCCTCTCTCTCTCTCCCACTCCCTCTCTCTCTCACTCCCTCTATCTCTCTCCCACTCCCTCTCTCAGGTCTCCCCCCCACAATATAACTAAATAAATTATTTCCCTCTCAAGTCTGTCTCTCTTGGGTCTCACTCCATCCCATGCTACCTACACTAATCAGTGTCACTCCAATGCCCTCTCTCACAATCCCTCTCTATCAGGCCTCACTTACCTCCCACCCTACTTTCTTAGGTCTCTGCTTCCCACCCCCTCTCTCAGTGATATATTTGAAATTTATATGTACGGTCATCAAGAGATGATAAAGTAGAGACGGGGCACATCACCATTGTAGGACCTTCAATAGACCTCCTTATCTAGCATGCATGAAGGTGATAGTAGGTATCATCAGCTGTATGACTGACATTATTTAGTTATTGCTCTTTTAATGATTTTTATGTGAGTCTATGTCTAAGATTGAGAGGCTTTTGCAGTTTTTTTGTGGACCAAATTCCTATGATACTACACAACCACAAAGAGGCTACTACCCATGTGTTTTTTAGGGAGTAGGGGATGTACATATTTTGAACCATTTTGGAATGCAAATAGCTGGGCCAGCTGAGGTGGAATGGAAAAATGAAACTAGGCAGCAACTCCTTTTGTTTTTTCTCAAGTATAATATATTTCATGATCTGTGCTAGAAATGGGAGGATTATTTCCCTACATGTATTGCTACAAGTATTGAAAAATGGGAAGATTTTCAAGATGTTCTTCCATCACTATTGTAATATTTATCATTGACTTAGTGTATTTTTTGATATACTAAAATTATGAGAAATTAATACATGCAAATGTGTATATTCCTTAATATATGACTCAATTAAATGTGTATATTATATTTAAAATTAGTTGTAATGATTCATGGTTTACATTTAAAGTTGTCTTCAAGGAAAAACATGTGGATTTATTAGTAAGAATGAAATAATGTTTAATATAATTGTAGAAAGGCATATTTTATTGCCCCTACTGATGCATATTTTTCAAGTGAAGGGATCATCCTTCCATACCTCCTACTCCTAAAATAGAATTCCCTACACTCAACTACATCATCCCACCAAGTTACATTTGATGACAATAGGTGGAATGATGGTTATGCCATTAGAATAACCCCGAACCCTTAAGGTTGTTCAGGAGCTCGGTAGGATCAATTTGATGAATTAAGGCACTAAAAGATTAACCAAACCTTTCCAAGGCACCAAACACAAGTCAATTGTCATGTGCAAGGATGAATGTCATGATATGAAAAACACCTTCATGAATGTGATAGGTCTTTGCCATTAGTCACTTGACTGCCCACTGCTAACTATCTTCATGAGTGTCTCTCTTATTTATGAGTTTCTGTGTTCTTTCAGTCATTTTCCTAATCCAAGGTAACTACCATCTCCATTTTCCATGATAGTTATGTCACTGTATTGTGTTACATTTTTTAACAATGCTCCCTAACACTGTGTATCTCGAAAGAAAAAATCTTGTAATCTCTCAACTATACAACCTATTTCATGAATTCCATGCCATTCTATCAAGCCTAAAGCTTTCCTTAACTCCTAGAAACTTGGACCACTCTTTAGCTTATGTGTTTAAGTCTTTAAGATCACTGCCCTTTCCCCATAGTGCTAACCTCCATACACAGACTTGTCTATGTATCATGTTATGACTGTCATTACCCCAATTCACTTTGCATACCTAGTTGTCCTTTATATGGCCATGTATGGACTATCCTGCCTCTTTCATGCTTTGCCTTCTACCCTGAAACTATGTATTGTTCTTATGTCTATTATTCTCATGCCATAAATGGATCATAATGTTGTTTTGTCTCTAAATCACTATGAATGTTGTATGTGAGACCTAATCACTATCCTATTATTATCTATGGTTTAAGAATATTAACTCTTTTTGTTTTTCTGTAGAATTTCTAAAATTGAATCAAGAATGTCGAGTGGGGGAAACAAACAAGCCTTGCACCCATTGTGGAAGTATGTTGATCATGTTAAGGGATCGACGGGTTCAGGTGGAAACAACCATAATCTCATGCAAATTATGCCCAATGTCATGGAAAGGTATTTACATGAGGGTGAGGGCTCATTTCATTCACATATCTGGAAAAGGTTTTGATCCTTGTATAAATGAGGTGGAATGATACAAGGTTGTGAGAGATCAAGAAAGGGCTGATGGTAAAGTTTCTAATATGAGCTCTCACACTTCAACAATAGGGGCAACAAGGGCAACTGCTGCAAATCAAAATAAAATTAGAGAGGTAGAGGTGGATGTGTCTTCAAGAGATGTAGTAATAGAAAGTTCTTAGTCTAACAAGAGGCCACACATTGGTAGCTCAAACCCCATTGGCAGATTATTTGATGTGCAAGGCCAAGAAGTAGTTGATGCAGCAATTGCACGCTTCTTTTATGCCAATGGAATACCATTTAATGTTGCTCGATCACCTTTCTATAAAGAGATGGTCCAAGCAATCAACAATACCGTTTAATGTGAACTTAGAAGTTAAAACTATGATTATGAAATTTGAAGTATGAAGTATGAACTCTTTGGCTCTTTGACACAATGTGATAATGACAATTCGATTTGAATTTTGACATTTTGTGTATTTAAATTTTAAAGTTAATGTTCATTCTTAAACTTTACTACTACTATTGTTTTGAAAGTTCAATGTCATTATATTTTTAGATTTTTTATATATTATTAATTTTTATATTAAAAGAAAATGGCATCTCCAAGTATGCCCGTCTCCTATTTTTAAAAGAATGTCATACCAGTGCCCGTACCAATCTCATGACAACTATGGTAATTTCCAAGCTTTATTCTTTTCCCTCCAATCCAACAACCACAAATCGAGCCTCTCTAGGCTTTACATAGAATTTATCATCCTCCTATAACTGATCAATGCCCATAACCACCAAGAAACCAACTTTTCAAAACACATAACCATTGCAATTACAAATTCGTTGCATTATGCAACTCACAAATTTGCAACTGTATCACTTTTCCTACAAGCTAAACTAATGAATCCATTATGTCATTGAGATACAATCTTTCATGTTGCCTTTTAGGCTATCAAACTCACTTGTTGACACATTTTTAATGCAAGGGTGCGTTCTGACCATCAAACATAGAGATTTGTGACCAGGTGCCAAGGTGCTCCTGCACCACCTACCTTGTCAATCTTACCAAATTGGAAAGCTAGTGAGCTCACTGGCTTGCCAAATCCATAGGGTTGACAAGGTAGGGGAGCGTATGCCTCATAGAAATCGATGCAACCTAGGTCATCTCTAACATACCTTAGGGTATGACATTCAACCAAATAACTACTATGCACCAATCTACAACGCCACAAGGGGACTTAATGAGGTTGTTCCAAACAAGAACCATGATGCATAGCGGATCAACCAATTAGGAGAGATGACATAACTTCTCTCAAATATGCCTACTTAGACATCAATTCACCAAACTCACAATAGGATAACGTTGCCACTCGACATGGGATTTTGGCCAATCAGACTGAGACAGAGGTTTAGACTAGATTTGTTACCCCAGAACATGTTTCTCCTGACCACTTGAAATTTAACCAAATTATAACTAAAATGGAGTTAAGTCTTCTGCCCACCTAATTCCATCGAAAAAAGAGCACAATCACTCCGAGATAGGTTCAATCGACTCGATCCCTTAAGGGTCTAAAGTGCAAAAGGGAAACAATCTTTGATAGGGTATTACTTATAAACCATGGTGATTAAGAAATATTTGTTTAAACCTACAAGATCAAGTTGGGCCCCTCTACAATAACCTCTCTCAGATTTTTCTATCTCGGAGGTATTTTCCTATGGTGGCAAATTTTCACTCGGGGAAAAAGTTGTCAAATGCAAGTAGTTGAAAGTTACAAAGTAGTGCAACTTTCATTTTGCATCTCATGTGAGAAAAAAGAACATTGCAACGTGTCTAGGTGGGTAATTTTATGCTAGGAATTGTCCTCTTTCACACCCAAACACGTGAAATTTCTTCGAGCTACGTTCAACCGGATTGATCCCTTAAGGGTCCAAAGTGCAAAATGGCTGCATATTTCAGCATGCTATTTCTCAGACACTATGATTCTTAGAAACTTCTCGTTTGATCCTACAAGATCGTGTTGGGACCATATACAATAATCTTTCTCAGTTTTTCTATCTCGGAGGCATTTTCCTATGGTGGTGAATTTTCACTCAAGGAAAAGTTGTTAAATGCAAGTAGTTGAAAGTTGCAAATTGGTGCAACTTTCATTCTGCATCTCGTGTGACCAAATGAACCATTCAAATGCATCTGGTTGGGTATGTTTATGCTAGGCATGGTCCTCTTTCACACCCAAACACGCGAAATCGCTCCTCGCTACATTCAATCAGATCGATCCCTTAAGGGTCCAAAGTGCAAAATGGCTACAAACTTCAACATGCTATTACTAAGACATCGTGATGCTTAGAAAATTCTCATCTAATCCTAAAATATTGTGTTGGGCCCATATACAATAACCTCTCTCATTTTTTTCTATCTCAAAGGCATTTTCTTGTGGTGGCAAATTTTCACTTGGGGAAAAAATTGTCAAATGCAAGTAGTTGAAAGTTACAAAGTGGTGCAACTTTCATTCTGCATCTCATGTGAGAAAATGATCCATTCCAAAGTGTTCGGGTGGGTATGTTTATGCTAGGCATGATCCTCTTTCACACCCAAACACGCAAAATCGCTATGAGCTACGTTCAACCAGATTGATCCCTTAAGGGTCAAAAGTGCAAAATGGTTGCAAACTTCAACATGCTATTACTCGCTCATCGTGACACTTAGAAACTTCTCATGTGATCCTACAAGATCATGTTGAGCCTATCTACAACAATCTCTCTCGGTTTTTTCTATGTCAGAGGCATTTTCCTGTGGTGGCGAATTTTCATTTGAGGAAAAAGTTGTCAAATGCAAGTAGTTGAAAGTTGCAAAGTGGTGCAACTTTCATTCTGCATCTTGTGTGACCAAACGAACCATTCCAATGCATCCAGGTGGGTACGTTTATGCTAGGAATGGTTGTCTTTCGAACCCAAACATGTGAAATCACTCTGAGCTACGTTCAACTAGATCAATCCCTTAAGGGTCCAAAGTGCAAAATGGCTGCAAACTTCAACATGCTATTACTCAGACACCATGATAGTTAGAAAATTCTCATCTAATCCTACAAGATCATGTTGGGCCCATCTATAATAACCTCTCTCATTTTTTTCTATCTTGGAGGCGTTTTCTCGTGGTGGTGAATTTTCACTTGGGGAAAAAGTTGTCAAATACAAGTAGTTCAAATTTGCAAAGTGGTGCAACTTTCATTTTACATCTTATGTGACCAAAAAAACCATTCCAATACATCTAGGTGGGTATGTTTATGCTAGGAATGGTCCTCTTTCACACCCAAACACGCGAAATCGCTTCGAGCTATGTTCAACCAGATCGATCCCTTAAGAGTCCAAAGTGCAAAATGGCTGCAAAATTCAGCATGCCATTACTCAAACACCATGATGCTTAGAAAATTTTCATCTGATCCTACAAGATCATGTTGGGCCCATCTACAATAACCTCTCTCGGTATTTTCTATCTCAGAGGCATTTTCTCGTGGTGGCAAATTTTCAGTTGGGGAAAAAATTATCAAATGCTAGTAGTTGAAAGTTGCAAAGTGGTGCAACTTTCATTTTGCATGTCGTGTGAGAAAAAAAATTATTCCAATGCATTCGAGTGGGTACGTTTATGCTAGGCATGGTCCTCTTTCATACCCAAACACGTGAAATCGCTCTAAGCTACATTCAACCAGATCGATTCCTTAAGGGTCTAAAGTGCAAAATGGCTAGGAACTTCAACATGCTATTAGTCGGACACTGTGATGCTTATAAACTTCTCATCTAATCTTACAAGATCATATTGGGCACATCTACAATAACCTCTCTCATTTTTTGCTATCTCGGAGGCGTTTTCTCATGGTGGCAAATTTTCACTTAGGGAAAAAGTTGTAAAATACAAGTAGTTGAAAGTTGCAAAGTGGTGCAACTTTCATTTTGCATCTTGTGTGACCAGACAAACCATTCCAACACATTCGGGTGGGTACGTTTAAGCTAGGAATAGACCTCTTTCACACCCAAACACACAAAATCGCTCCGAGCTACGTTCAACCAGATCAATTCCTTAAGGGTCCAAAGTGCAAAATAGCTGCAAACTTCAGCATGATATTACTCAAACACCGTGACACTTATAAAATTCTCATCTAATCCTACAAGATCATGTTGGGCCCATCTATATTAGTGTCTCTCATTTTTCTCTATCTCGGAGGCATTTTCTCGTGGTGGCGAATTTTCACTTGGGGAAAAAGTTGTCAAATACAAGTAGTTGAAAGTTGCAAAGTGGTGCAACTTTCATTCTACATCTCATGTGACCAAAAAAACCATTCCAACATGTCTGAGTGGGTACGTTTATGCTAGGAATGGTCTTATTTTGCACCCAAACATGCAAAATTGCTCTGAGCTACGTTCAACCGGATCAATCCCTCAAGGGTCCAAAGTGCAAAATGGCTGCAAAATTCAACATGCTATTACTCCAACACCATGATGCTTAAAAATTTCTCATCTAATCTTACAAGATCATGCTGGGCCCATCTACAATAACCTCTCTTGGTTTTTTCTATCTCGGAGGCATTTTTTCGTGGTGGCGAATTTTCACTTGGGGAAAAAGTTATCAAATGCAAGTAGTTGAAAGTTGCAAAGTGGTGCAACTTTCATTCTGCATGTCATGTGAGAAAACCAACCATTCTAATGCATTTGGGTGGGTAATTTTACACTAGGCATGGTCCTCTTTCATACCCAAACATGCGAAATCGATCCAAGCTATGTTCAATCGGATCGATCCCTTAAGGGTCCAAAGTGCAAAATGGCTGCGAACTTCAACATGCTATTACTCATACACCATGATGGTTAGAAACTTCTCATCTAATCCTACAAGATCATGTTGGGCCCATCTACAATAACCTCTCTCATTTTTTTCTATCTCGAAGGCATTTTCTTGTGGTGGAAAATTTTCACTTAGGGAAAAAGTTGTAAAATACAAGTAGTTGAAAGTTGCAAAGTGGTGCAACTTTAATTTTGCATCTTGTGTGACAAGACGAACCATTCCAACACATTCAGGTGGGTACATTTAAGCTAGGAATAGACCACTTTCACACCCAAACACACAAAATCGCTCCGAGCTATGTTCAACCAGATCAATTCCTTAAGGGTCCAAAGTGCAAAATAGCTGCAAACTTCAGCATGATATTACTTAGACACCGTGACACTTAGAAAATTCTCATCTGATCCTACAAGATCATGTTGGGCCCATCTATATTAATGTCTCTCATTTTTCTCTATCTCGGAGGCTTGTGGTGGTGAATTTTCACTTGGGAAAAAAGTTGTCAAATACAAGTAGTTGAAAGTTGCAAAGTGGTGCAACTTTCATTCTACATCTCATGTGACCAAAAAAACCATTCCAACACATCTGAGTGGGTACGTTTATGCTAGGAATGGTCTTATTTTGCACCCAAACATGCAAAATTGCTCTGAGCTACGTTCAACCGGATCAATCCCTCAAGGGTCCAAAGTGCAAAATGGCTGCAAAATTCAGCATGCTATTACTCCGACACCATGATGCTTAAAAATTTCTCATCTAATCCTACAAGATCATGCTGGGCCCATCTACAATAACCTCTCTCAGTTTTTTCTATCTCGGAGGCATTTTTTCGTGGTGGCGAATTTTCACTTGGGGAAAAAGTTATCAAATGCAAGTAGTTGAAAGTTGCAAAGTGGTGCAACTTTCATTCTGCATGTCGTGTGAGCAAACCAACCATTCTAATGCATTTAGGTGGGTAATTTTACACTAGGAATGGTCCTCTTTCATACCCAAACATGCGAAATCGCTCCAAGCTATGTTCAACCGGATCGATCCCTTAAGGGTCCAAAGTGCAAAATGGCTATGAACTTCAACATGCTATTACTCAGACACCATGATGGTTAGAAACTTCTCGTCTGATCCTACAAGATCATGTTGGGCCCATCTACAATAACCTCTCTCATTTTTTGCTATCTCGGAGGCATTTTCTTGTGGTGGCAAATTTTCACTTGGGGAAAAAGTTATCAAATGCAAGTAGTTGAAAGTCATAAAGTGGTGCAACTTTCATTCTACATCTCATGTGACCAAATGAACCATTCCAATGCATTCGAGTGGGCAATTTTATGCTAGGAATGGTCTTTTTTCGCACCCAAACATGCGAAATCGCTCTGAGCTACGTTCAACCAGATCGATTCCTTAAGGGTCCAAAGTGAAAAATAGCTGTGAACTTCATCATGCTATTACTTAGATATCGTGATGTTTATAAAATTATCATCTGATCCTACAAGATCGTGTTGGGCCCATCTACAATAACCTCTCTCGATTTTTTCTATTTCGGAGGCATTTTCTCGTGGTGGCGAATTTTCACTTGGGGAAAAATTTGTCAAATGCAAGTAGTTGAAAGTTGCAAAGTGGTGCAACTTTCATTCTGCATCTTGTGTGACCAAAAAAACCATTCCAATGTGTCTAGGTGGGTACATTTATGCTAGAAATGGTCCTCTTTCGCACCCAAACATGCAAAAATCACTCTGAGCTACATTCAACCAGATCGATCCTTTAAGGGTTCAAAGTGCAAAATGGCTGCAAACTTCAGCATGCTTGTATTTAGACACCATGACGCTTAGAAACTTCTTGTCTGATCCTAGTATTCATCATCCTAAGAAATTTTCTATAGAAGCTTATCAACTTTCTCTATTTTTCTAGGCATGGATCTATTCGTATCTTGTATACTAAAATGCATGATGAATGAATTTTTTCACCATTAACGTTTTTGCATTTTACCAACATATGGTATCAGAGTCTCTGTGCTTGTGATATGTTTTGATTCATGTAATATATCATACCATCTAAGGTGTAGTGTTTTTATGTGAAAGATCTATTGTCTACCGCCATTGTTTCCCAAGTTAGAAACCCTGTACTTACATGCTGAAGTCTGTGAAGAGTGTGATGTTGCGAAGAATATTTTGAGAAGAGATTAATGTGCCAAACTCAACTACCTTAGTCACATGCCACACAAAAGTGGCATTCTCTAGCATGTGAGCAATGGAATGATCCTTTCTGAATAGATGAAGGATCCATAACACACAAGTAATGTGTTGGTTACAAGAATCCACTACCTTTTGGGGAAAACGAATGAGGGTTCTTCTACGACCAGATCAAAGAATGAAATCAGATTGAATGGTTTAAGATTCAACATTCAGGATGAAATCAACTTGATGGCACCAACACCAATTGAACAATGCTTTCAAATGGCAATGAGGGCTGAAAAAAAGTTAAAAAGGAGACAAGAGAAGATAACAAGAGGAAGAGGAAACACTTCTAGGGGAAGAGGATTCAATCTTAATTCAAAGTCAAACAATGAGGGCCAAGGAGATGAAAAGAAGGACCAAGAACAATCTTATTCAAGAGGTGGATGGAGAGGTTCAAGAGGCAGATTTAGTGGAGGAAGAGGTTCCTATTAGTTCCTAGGGAGATGCTACACTTGTAACCATCCTGGACATCCAGCCTTTAAATGCTCTGAAATGAAAGGCTCAAGCTCTTATGGTGGAGAAAGGAGGAATCAACGAGTGCATGAAGATGAAGAGGGTGTGACTTCACCTATAGTGAACCTTACATCAGAAGAAGGAGAGGCACTCATGATAAGAAGAACTGTATTGCAAGCATCCAAGGAGGAAGATTTGAGTCAAAGAAGGAGCCTATTCAAAACTACATGAAAAAGCAAAGGTAAAGTGTGTCAAGTTGTCATTGATTCTGGTTCTCAAGATAATCTAGTGTCTAGGGAAATGGTGGACAAGTTGAGTTTGGAAAAATTACCTCATGAAGCACCTTATAGAGTCTCTTGGGTCAATGATAATCAAAATTTGGTGGTAAAAGAGATAGCATATGTTGAATTTCAGATTGGGGAATATAAGGATAGGGTTCCATGTGATATTTTTCCAATGGATTGTTGTCATGTGCTCTTAGGGAGGCCTTGGAAATTTGATAGGAGGTCTATATATGATGGCTAGGAGAACACATATACCATCAAGAAGGATGATAAAATTTTTAAGTTGCTTCCCTTGAAAATAAGTGGAAGGGATAAGGGTAAGTCTAAGGTAGTGATGTTTGGGAAGAAAGAGCCTTTAGGGCTTGAGGGTATCAAGACCAATTTGTTTGCAGGTCTAGAGTATGTTCATGAGGATGGAACAGTAGGAGGAGAACAACTGAGTAATGCTCGGACAATGGGTAAGAAGGAAATGTGTCTTTTGCATGAGGATAGGGTGAAGCATGCCTTTGTATGGCATAAGGAGTTGAGTAGCCAAGTGGTTTAGACTGGTAAAGGCCAGAGTGAGGGGAACGAATCTTTGGAAAGGAATGATGAGGCTGATAATGTGTTTGTAGGGATAGTTATATGTCCTGTGGTATTGCAATAGGTAAATGGATAGTCAGTAGGAATTAAGACAGAGTTTGGTGGAGTGGCAAACAAGAAGACAGTGAGTCATGAGACAAGGAGGACAAAGGACATGAAACTTGAAGGTCTGATCACAGTAAAGGAACAAAGGTGCAGAGATCTGATGGAAATAAAAAGAGGGCAGAGTGTACATGCTAAGGTGGATGGGTACAAGCATGAAAGTGGAACAAGGAAGAAGGTAGGGCACTATGTTGCTAACTTTTGTTTGATTGCAGGTATGAGGAGTGGAGCAGTACCAAATTTTGATCTAGTGATCAAGAGAAACCCCGCATCAAATTTGGACAAGTATGGAGCAGCAAAGTGGAGGCATGGAGCAAGCTTTCACTCTTGGGACAAGAGTCTCTCTATGGGGGGGTGTATGGTGTAGGGGCACCATCACCTTGGCATGAAAGAAACATCAGCCTTAGAGGTTCATCAAATGAATTTGAAGATCTTTAAATTATATGCAACGAGGGAGTTGCAAAATATGCCAAGATGAGATGTAATGTAAACAAGTTGTCCATTTTATGCCATGTTGGCAATGTGCTCCAGATGGATAGGGTATAGTGTAGGATTGGGTCTTATGTTTTCCCTTATAATAAGGTCTCAATGACCATTTTCAATTGTATTTAAAAGGATTTTTAGGTCAGTTAGGTGGTATTTGAAAAATCAAGTTGTGAATGAATGGTAATTAAGAGAAAAATTGGCAAATTGCCATCTTAGAAGTCTAACAAAGGGTGGTTATGGAGGTTGATCGGCTGAAGGGGTAGTTGGAAGGTGGTATCAAGATATATTTTTGTAATACCTTGAGTTGAGGGTTGATTTTGTTTAGTTTCTAATAAGAAAATATACTTTTGAAAATGCTGATCACTGGTTTTCTGTGTTTTCCTGATTTTTCTTTGCCTTGCATAGGCCCGTACAAGTCTATCATGACTTGAGGCTTTGGATACTTGATTGAATATGTTTTTACTCTCTTTGCATCTATTATGAAGGTTTAAATCCATCGTTGATGTGTGTGGGATCAACAAACTTGGTTACTACTCTGTTTTCTGTGTTAGGGGTTTTGAGGGCAACACCATGATAGATTAGCCAATCGACGTACTATTCTGACCCTATGGCTCAGTGGATTGGCCTATACCATGATTAGTTTGGTTTATGAATTCTTTGGAGGCTGAGAGAATGAATTAACTCAGTGGGGTTTGCAGTTATAATGCTATTCAGGGGTGTTTCCACCATTAAAGTAAAGAACTCAAGTAGTGAATCTAAGAAATACTGAAAGGAATGGGATTGTGAGTGTCTTTTAAGTTAGGGTAGAGGTATTGTGGGGTATTTGAACCTTTGGAAGGAATGGGGGAGGTTTGGAGTTATGAGTTTCTTTAAAACCCTTGTTTTTGTGAAGGTTTAGGAGGCATTGTGAGTAGAGGAATATAACAAGTTCTTGGGGCTCTTAAAATGGGAGAATCCTGAGTTTGGTGAGAATCCCTAAGACTTTTTCAAGTTTCCTTGGTTTGGAGGTGAGTTTGTGAGGGGGTTCCTTTGGAAATTAGGCCTAATTGTGAAGCTTAGAGTGAGGGAGGTGTATTGAAAGTTCATGTTGGTCCAAAATAGTTACTATTGGTTTTGACATATGTTGTGTTACCCTAAAAAGTGTATCTTAATGCACCTTTAAATGGTTAGGTGTTTTGGAAAGGTTGGGAGAAATTAGGCTTCGATCGGGTTTTGAGTGCTACAAGGGTGGATTGTTGGGTAAGGTGTTGAATGAAGAGTTTGGTTTGATGAGACTTTGTGTAAATTGCTCAAAATAGGTTGTATTAATCTTGTTAGGATCCCCTTGAAGGAAGGTTGTTAGATTGATTGGGTTTGAGCCTCCTTGCCTCTGCATCAGTGAGGCACAAGTAATTGAAGCATTCCAAAGGATACAAATCACCACGAATGGAGCTTATTTATACAATACGCTTTAGATGGGGCTTATTGAGCATTCAAAAGTAATTAATTAAGCATTAGATGTAAACAAAATTTATTCCTAAAACATTCAAGCATACAACTTACATGATACGCATGATAACATCATTCAAGAATGGCAATAGCAAAATAAGAGTTTCTTTAATCAAAAATTGAAAGGCTATAGAATGATATATATTGATAAAAGTATATACAATATATCCAAAAAAACCATATAGGCTTAGTACAAAGGAGCCATATGGACATAAAATATTATGTATATATATGAATAGTACAAAACATATGTTCCAAAATGCCACATAGGCATACAACAAACAACACTAATACATAGTCATTTCCCTCTAGGGGAAGGAAATACATCCCGTGCTACCTTCAAAATTCAGCTAGATGGAGTGTCTGTTGCTTCTCTTGTCTTTCGAACATGCTCGCTAGTCCTCCTCTCTTCACTCTAGACCTTCAATAGATACAATTAAAAGTAAAGATGTTAAAACATAGAAATTGAATCGTAGAATGACATATAACAAAACATATAATCACTTACCGCATACATATAGTCACGATGCACATTTACAACATCACCATGTCCACGATCTGGAGTGACAACCACCTGTAGCAACCATGAAGATAGAAATTAAACTACATAAAATTATCGTGAAAGTTTTCCATAATAGACCATAAAAGAGAAAATATAATGTCAAATCGACTAATCTATTCCATACCTCTCTCAATGGATTAGAACTGGCTATTGATGTAGCAACTCAATGGTCCATCATGCCACCAAAATCACTAGGGCTATATCTTGTCAACATCTACAAATGAAACAATATCTCAGGTATCATGTTGATATAAAGACCAAAAGGGGATAATGGAACATAAGGTGAAATAAGAGAGGGTAATGGGATGGGAATTGAAGGGTGATGCAGAGAGGGGGATCATGTTGGAGTTGAGAAGATACAACACCACAGAAGCCCAAAAGATCTTTGCAAGTAAATAACCTGTTACAAGGAGAAACAAAGAGAAGCAACAAAGGAAATGCTCAAGAATGTGGAGCCATGAATTCACACAAAATGTAAAATGAATTAATGATACAAAAGATAGTTTTCAACTACATATAGATGAAAACCCTAAAAAGGAAAACCCTAGGCTTGCACAATAATAATTAATAAAGTAATTAATTATTATGTACCTAATGTTAGCTTAAGTGAAAAAGAGTTAAAAGGAAACTTTACGTAATTAAACAAATATTGTTTAATTAATAAAGTAAATACCCAATTACTCTAATAGATCAAACTCATTCAAAGTGAAAAAATGCATTCAAGAGACATCTAACAAGATTAAAATTTCATATTAGAGTTATCCAAACAATCCTCAAAGCTTGACAACAATCAGGAGTCTAACTTCTCACTTTCACCCATGTAACCTAATAGTAGTGCAAACTCAGTTTTTAGCCTTTAACTCCCATGCTTTCCAAAACACTTGACAATCAGAAGGTGGATTTAGACACCCATTTTAGAGTTATACAACATATATCTTAACAAGATACAAGTATTTTGGACCAATCCCTTGAAATTAGACCTTCAACGCTGTCCTAGGCCATGAAGTAGGCCAGATTTACAATGCAACATACATTTAAACTTAACATAGACCCTTGAAACTTATTGCCAATGCTTCAACTTCAAGCCAACGTTAGAAAATGAGTTGGAATGCCTTTTTAAATGCTTCTCCTCATCAAACCAACAACCAACTACATTACAACTACTTTTTAAACCTCTCATGACTGTTGCATTACAATTTTGTTGCATTTATGCAATTGAAAAATTTAGCACATAATAATAATAATGGGTACAATAAGATGGGAGTAGGACATAATGACACATAGCATGGACTAGAAGATATTAATGGGATGGGATAGGAGGGGATCATGGAAAATAGGGTGATTTATTAAATGTTAATGGTAAGGGATTAGGAAGGAATAAAGGAGCAAAAAGTGAATTAGGAGAACATAATGTGACACGATCAAGGAATACTTGAATGCAATATTTGTGTTTCTCATCAATTTTTTAGATTTGTATATACACAAAATTATGAAAACCAGCTAACATAGATTTGCAACACCATTAATGAATAAAGTCTACCTGAGTGTACATTTTTTGAGGATATAAATAATGAGGTTTGGAGGAAAAAGGCGCACCATGAAACTGTCTAACATCCGAAGCATGTTATGAGACAAACATTCAAATATAACATTCAATTGTTCAAATGCAATAATAATATCTATAATACTAGTTGCATACCTGTGGAATCATCTTTGAGAATGTATAAGGGTCTGTAGGAATAGAGAATACATCATGAACAGTGCGACCCTGAAATTTCATCATATGAAAATTCTACTATATATATATATTTTTTATATTAAATTGCAGGAATCGGGTAGCACGACCCCCTATAAACTGCAATGCACCTGTTAAACTTTTTAATGTGACCGGTGCCGCTGGCGCGACACACCCTCCGGTACCACAGGGGTGGGGGAGAATAGACCTCGTGACCAACCTCCTACAACAAGAAAGATTTAGCCAACCGAGCTAGGGCCCCCACCCCAAAATTCCACTAATTTAGTTATTCTTAAATTTCAAAATATATTTTAATAAAAAAACATTAAAATAACTTGCTAAATTTTACCTGAGTGTCAATGCCGAATGTATCATTCATAATATCATCTATGAAATCCATCGCCTCTGCAACTGACGTAGGCTGTGTAGATGCATCACAAGCACCCTAATAATCATACGTGCAAACAACACCACAAGCACCACAATGGTGGGGTGGAGCTTGGGGCCTACACGTATCCTCCACACCAGACTCTACTAGAGGATTCACACACTGTAAAATGGTCTGGGTGAGTTAGCCAATCGACTTCATCATGTCCACCTCTACACTGTCCTTAAAAATGGAAGGAACAACGACATGCTCCACCATGGGTCTACCCAAGGCTCTCAGTGCCAACTGTTGATTACGTCATGTAGCAGGTCTATCATGTGTGGAGCCCCCACCTCTACCCTCAAAGTCTAAGATGCCAAAATAGTTTGGCATTTTATTGAGGAAAAACTTGCAATAGAGTTTCTTCAAAAAGTATTGTAGCACCTCATGGTTATTGCATGGAGGTTGGTCAAATACCATCCACCACCACTCCCAAAATTTGTTTTTAATTAACTCATGGTGGCACCAATGGATGGGGAACCTCCTGCATGCATGGAACAAAGGTTCATTGGTTTTCAGGTCTATAAATAGGGCACACAACTTGGCTTTCCTAATTTTTAGTTTTTTGACATCTACATATGACAAACCATTAGCATAAAATTGTCTCATCTCATGCCTCTTAGTTGACCAAAAATTCATTTGCTCGCTCATTTCTCCTACCTGAGTAAGAATTAACTTTAATGATTTAGCAATCCCTCTCCTATAAGGGTGGGTTTCGACATGCTTGGTTAATCTTGCAATTAATTGTTGAATGCCTCTTTTATTGTTTTCAATTTGATTTTGAATATTTTCTTGTGTTCCTTGACGATGCCTATGAATTGATGGAGGGGTTTTGGGTTGTTCTTGTATAGGAGGCTCTTCATGAGGAGGTGATTGTGAATTATCAATTTTTTGAGGTGGAGATTCATTCCCTGAGAATTAGAAAAAAATTTTATTATAAAAATCTATTTAAATTTGCATTCCAAATCTATTTAAATTTGCATTATAAACCTCTCGACGTGTTGGAGACGTCCTCATGGAAAATTGCAAGCTAAGGATGCAAACAATGGAAGAGATTTGGCGAGCATGAGTTGTAGACCTGAAATCCTCTTCCTCAAGCTGCGGGTTGAAGACAAAATGAGGGTGTGAAACCCGATTTTTTCTTTTTATGTCTAAAAAGACATTTGGCACATGCCATATTTGGCATGTACCAAATGTCTTTTTAGTCATTTGGCGTGCGCCAAATTTCTTTTTAGTCATTTGGCGTGCGCCAAATGTCTTTTTAGTCATTTGGCGTGCAAAAAATGTCTTTTTAGTCATTTGGCATGCGAAAAATGTCTTTTTAGTCATTTGGCATGCGAAAAATGTCTTTTTAGTCATTTGACATGTGCCAAAGGTCTTATTTTAGATTTTTTTTGATCATTTTTTCAATTTGGCACCTAAATTGTGTCACAGATTGGTGCACTTACCCTAGTCTCCCTTTGCTCAATTTTAAATATTATTCCTTCTTCTTCCCAAACCTATTCATCTTGAGCTTCTTCTACCTAGTCCACTTCCTGCTCTGAATCTTCTCCAAATGTGGTTTCCTCTTTAGAAACTTCTCTTTGCATCTCCTCCTTAGCAGGGATTTCTTTCTAAATCTCACCTTCCTCCCATACTACCTCTTTTGTTGATGCTTTGGTTGGTGCCTCCTCCTCTTAATCAAGTATTTCATCCTCTTGAGAAGGAGGAGGTGGAAGGTCATGTGGAGGAGGTGGAAGTGAAGGTGGAGGTGAAGGTGGAGGATCATGTGGTAATAATGGAGAAGGAGGAGGTGATGGTAGAGGGGATTCATGTGGAGGGGAGGAAGAATAATTTTGTTAGGCCTCCTTTTAGCAACCCTTTCTTGGATAACTACTTTGGTCCTTTTTCATTTGACCAGAGCGTCTTCTTCCTCAAAATCCTCTTATAAGGTAGAGGGACCAACCACACCAAAGCTCTAGGATATGAAGAGCCGAGAGAAGAGGACTACCCTAACTTACCTCAAGCTAAGCAAGTGTTTTAGGCCAAGGATAGAGAATGAAGAGCACTCTAAAGTCCTTTTGTCACTCTACTGATTCGAACGATTGAGAAAATATAGATGAGCCAGTTTTTGGAATATGAACCAAACCTCAAATAGCTCTCTTCTCGAGGACAACAATGTGGGTTAGAGATGACAACATGACACGCTGGCGTCTCTTTGGGGTACTAGTGTTCATATGACTAGAAAGTGAAAAGTACAGTGCAAAGTTTAGGAAAAACCTACTAATGGCCTAGTTAATTTGATTTAATGAACTAAATAGAATAATGAGATATAATGAATGATTATAGAGATGATAAAGGAGATATAGAAAATAAGGGTGAAAAAGTGTGACTCACAAAGAGTCTAGTTCGCTAGCCAACTCCACGAAACCTACACCTAGACACAACCAAGAGAGGAAAAATGTTGGGGTTGTATATGGGTTTTCCTTAGTCAAACCCCCACTTTGGTGTTTCCACCTCTACAGACAACCAAGAAAGCCATGGGATAGAAAATGTGATAAAAAGAACAATAAAATGGATACCGAACAAACCTTATAATATAATTCTATGTAAAGCAAATGAAAATAGAGAAATGAAACAATATCACCTTCTCAATCAAGCTGCTCTCAAGCATGTAGAGGAGGTTGCAAGCTTGGTAAGGTCTATATTGCTGCAACAATGAAGAAGGAGTCCCTTGGGATACCAAGTTACAACTCCAATGGTGGAAAGAGTGCAACAAGATGTGTAGAAGATGAATTGCAATGCTCAAAAGATGATCAAGAGATCAAGCTAGTGTGTCAAGGATTATAGTAGATGGATTGAATGTGAAATGGATGCATTTGAAGATCAAAATGAGAGGGAAAGAGTTGTTTTCAAGCTGGTTGGATGACACAAAGGTGTTACATTCTATCCCCAAAGAGGAGTGTAATGTCCATGTAGACTCTAGAGGCAGGAATATGTCAGGAATGACAATGTGTCACACTCATGTCTCCAATAAAAATTACTCCACTAACACAAAAGACAAGCACGAATTAGATGCATTGTGGATGGGTGCTATGGAATTTCACAATTAGGTTTGATTTTATAAGGTGGAGGGGTATAAAAGGGGAATTTGCAAGAGGAGTGCAAATTCACTCCTATAGATTTTTCCCCCACTTTAGTGAGCATGAGTGTCAATGAATGTTTGGTAAATTAGATCAAAGATTTTAGAAATATATATTTGAACCATTGAGGAAGAAGACCACAATGTTCAAAAGCACAAGGAAAGCAAATAACTCCATAGGTAATCTCTCCTAAGGAGGTTCGAACAAAGGACTCTATAGATCCTCAAAACTAAAAAGTTGAGAAAAGTACACTGAAGGCCCACATACCAATAATGGAAAAATCTTGTAGGATGTAAGTGCTTCATAAGCTCTCAAACCTACAAAAAAGGTGCCCCCCAGGTACTCTTTCTTAAAGGAATCCTAGTGTAAGGGGACTCTATAGAGTCAGACTGGAAAGTAGCTTCACAAGTACACCTACAAAGAAATATGTTAATCCACAGATAAAACATGTTAGAAAACAAAGAGCAACCACATAGGAAAAAAATCAAAAAATTGAAGGAAGATCTTTCAAAGGGGTCCCTCGAGAACCCTTCAAAAGAAAAGGGGTCTACTCAAGGGATGCAGTATTTGAAAGTGTAAGATTATTTTTCATAAATTAATTCAATGTTAAGGAATCCTTTCGAAATATGTTCACTTCATCAAGGAATTCAAAAGGAAGAAAATTCCCCCTCGTGAGGGGAAGGTCAAGGCTTCTCCCATAGGAAAAGTTTCTCTCTCCTTAGAGGAAATTTCTTCAAGTTCTTTCTTTACGAACCCCTGATGAAGGAAACATGTTTTGCTAGGGGTCCTTGTTGAGAAAGCGATTTTTGAAAAATGTTTTGAAAAGATTTTTGAAAAAATATTCGTTGACCACTGAATGCATTTTATGAAAATTAAAGTTGACATGATAGCCCCCCTTAGGATGGTGTGTGTTGAACATAGAGGCACATGGAATCCTAAGGAGATAAATTAAAGAATGAAAAAGTGATGTTGTGGCTCATAGAACATGCCGATATGTAATAATGGTAATGTTGTCACATAAGTGAGAGACAAAACATGAGCACCACAACATCCCAAAGCAAGCATGAAAGATAAGAGAACAACAATGTAAAGAAAGAGTAATATCACGAACAGAGGAAACAAGGGCGATATGATATTTTGGGTTCAAAGCTACTCATAAATACACATAAGTATAATAATTGTATATTAATGAACTATCATCAAGCCCTACTTTATCAGACCATATGAAGAATGCATGAGAAAAAAAAGTAAAAATAAAAACTGGGTAAACATGGAAGGAAAGCCTAAATGCCCCCAACACTTTGCATTGTCCCCAAGTGTCAAAAATCAATACACATAATAGATGAAGAATGATGCCACAATTTGACACATAAACACTCTTGTATCCAAGCACCTATGAGGGTGACAAGGGTCATCTAGGAGCACATAACACAAGCATCGAGGAACACAAACACAAACACAATCTACAGTATAGATAAAGAAGAGGCATCCGCCTAACACTCATCAACCAAGAGGTCATTGAACTCCCAATCTAGATCATTATACGGGGAAGATGGATGAGCCTGCAAGGGTAGAATATCAAGGGGGGACCTTCCAACCCCTACAGCAAGAGCGAAGGAAGAAAGCCCCACGAGGTCTTCTATGCTTAGTTCTTGTGGGGTAAAGGTCAGTGGCTTCACAAAGATCATTGAAAGGGCTAGGACCTCATCCAAAGAGTTAAACATGCATTTCATAGGAGTGCCATGTGCTACTATTATAAAATTTTCACCACAACTCAAATTGACAGAGCTGGTTAATTTAGGTTCATTTTAAGGTGAAGAGTTTCATTTTATTTTTGTAGTTGATTTAACCGTTGCATATATTTGAGTTTTGAGTTGTTGAAGTGTAATTTGTTTAAGTTTTCCATTCATCATTTGCAACATTAAATATTGCATGAAATATAAAAAAAAAGTGCTTTCATTTTGTATTTAGTTATTCAATACACAATGTTTCATACATTTGTTGCAAAAGAGAAGTAAAAAATTAAACTAGAATTGCACAAAATTTTGTTTTGTATTAGTTGGGATGAGAAGAAGAATCAAGTATCCACACAAGCCATGGGACTATCTGAAACAATGAATCATAAGGAATGAATACACTACTAAAGATAAAGAAGGAAAAGAGAACATAAGAGGGAACACAACCATCATTTCCTGGATGTGTCTTCAAGTTTCCTTCAATGTTGTGCATCCCTCTTTTCTTTCATTCTCCAAGTAAACCTACAAGTGATTGTAAGAACTTTATTAGAGATCAGGCTATGAAGCCTCCTACATGGTATATCAATAATAATGTAGAACATTTCTTATGGTGTATTGAATGAATTGAGCAAAAATAAGAAGTGTGCCAAAGAATGCAAAGGAGGAAATATCATAAGAACTTTGAATTTATTGTTTTTTTCCTATGCAAGTATAGGAAAATCCTTGTTGTTGATTTGATTTGAAGACTTATAGCGTGTGGTGAAAAACGGGCTCCCACAAGGGTTGATCTTGGCATGCTGCCCCTTAACATTCAATAGGAGGGTTGAGAAAAGAAACAATTCAAATTTTCTCAAAAGAGATATGCATCTGAAGGAGTACATCACAAGTGTCATAATAATTCAAGTAATTAACCAATAGGACAATCAAGTCCGAAAGTGCAATGAGTTGAAGATCACAAATGATCAATGGCTCAAGTAGATCATTATAAGGAGTGCATCATCATGGAGTGATAGTGAATGAACATACATAATGCCTTGTTTACAAATTAACAATAGTATTTGAAGCAATTTGAGAAGCTTCAAAGTATCATTGTCAGGTGTTTACATTTCAAAATCTTCTATACATAGATCAAAGTTTGACATCAACATTTTCTTCCTAAGAGAAAATAAAAATGCATGAAGAGTACATAAGAAAGATTGTCTCCATCAAGAAAGTAGAATTGCAAGTGGCTGCAAGTGAAATACTAAAGCCATCACATGAAATAGAAAAGGTGACTGTGATAGTAATGAAGTGAAAGCATAACATTTAGATCTTGTTTCCAAGGTTATGTCATATTTCAGTTTAAGGAAGCATGCTTAAGGAAAGCCTTCATTACATCTATCTCTCTAGAGAGTGAAATTACTAAAGCATAGTGATAGCCATGATTAATGAGAATGAGGAAAATGCATCCCTGTTATTCTTTTCAGAATGATAAGCTTATGCTACAATAAGCTAGGGTTTTCAAAATAGAGGTGAATAACAAAGTTTTCATATTCAAAAAATGTGAGAACTTGAAAATATTAAGCCTCAGACTTGGCTGGAGGAGCTCTTGTTTTAGTTTCTCATTTAGGAAATGGAACACCACATTAATGCATAATTAGAAAAATGAATAAGGTGTTTCGATACAATGAAACCCTAGTTGATGCTCTCATGGTTGCAACCTGAGAGAGGGGTTTTTCTCACCACAAAGGAAACCCACTTTAGGTTTTGGTTAAAAACAAGTCCAAATGCAGAGACAACAAGGGTTTGAATGCATCCAAATAATGGAGCCTTCAGAAAATGGAGCATGGTATGGCCATGGCCACGACCATGGAGTGACTACAAAATTTCAAAAACCAAAAAACAATTGCATATTCTTCCTCCAATCTTCTATCTTTTCAAATATCATTGATTTCTACATCATTGGTCGAGTTCAAAAATGAACCATTTTTGGCAAAAATGGAGAATGCACAAAGTATGGCTGCAACCCACATGAAAATTCAGATTTTTACCTACAGACCTTTCATTTTTTTTGTGAAAAAAGCTCAAACCAAGCTTATTTAATAGGGAAATGCTAAAAGATGAATTATGGAGCTTACCCAAGATTGTTGTGGGGGAACTCATCCAAGTTGTGAGCCATGTCTTCCTAAAACATCAAATCAAGCTTTTCTCATGGTAGTCAAGTAAGCAATGGATCAATAGAGAAATAAAGAAAACAAAATGCATCAAAAAACACTCATGGCCGCAACCTATATGCTTATTCTCTCTTTCTAATGGAGCCAAAAGACATCAAAATGGAAACAAAAGACTTACCATTGAATGCAGAAGAAGATTCAAGAAAAATCAACATGATGCATCTTGAAATGTCGACCTTCAATCTCAAACCCTAGCTCCCATGGTGGCTCAGGCAGAGCCTTTCCTCTTTCAAATTCGGCCAAACAAAATGAAACGCTAAAGTTTAGGGCTCGGTTGTTTTGTTCTTAGGGTTTTTTACCTTGCCCTAATTTGACTTAGGGATTTTGATCACATTTTATTTGAAATCAAACTGTTGGTGTAATTAATTATTTAATTACACTTTATTAAGTTTACTTAGGTTTTGCTTAGGTAATAATTAGTTTACTTAATTAATAAGTAAGCTTTAATTAGTTGAACTATTTTTAGGTCAACATTAGGGTTGCATACATTGCTTTTATAAAGAAAATCATCTCTTGTAATATCTTAATTCTAAATATATCAATTTTCACATCTTCATGCAAAGCTCTTTCTTTTATTATTTTTCTCTTCTGTGGAAGGCCTTTTGGTTTGCATGTTTGATCTTGGTTTCTAACATGGTATCAGAGCCTTGATATGCAACCCCTTCTCATATTTTGGAGAAGATCATTCCAGAGTTCGTTCAGGGTTCCTCGAGGGTATCATGCCTCGAGTTCATCTATGTAGTGTTTTGGATCAGATCGGGCTTCCATTGGATTTAGAGCACTGGAAAAATTCAGGATTTACTTTTATTTTGCAGATTTTGGTCATCATTTGCCAGATCTGTGAGGGTTTCAAGTTCGATGTTTTTTTGGAAGCTCTAGAGGTAGCCTATTTTTCAGAGCATCTTGGAGCAAAACGGACACCACCATTGTGTTTACAGCACCCCAAAACCCTAAGACCGCCCTTCGTTTCGTCGATTTTGGAGAAGTTGGTTCGGAAGGCAAAAATCTTTTTGCCAGGAAGGTCGTATGGCCTCCCCAACATGCTTCACGAGGCACAAACTTAAAAAAAAATTAGAAAATTTGCAAAAACCGCATGGTTTTTCAAAATATTCGGTGCTTACAGAAGGAATTGAGGGTGCTATTGGTGCACCACCTGGTGGCCCTCGGGCGGTGCCGCCCTTTAATGACACTGTCCGCTACCTGCACCCCCCGTGGGCTTTATTGACTCTGCACATAGTCCTATTGAGGACCGGGGGCTATGCCCTAGCCCCCTGGTGCCAGCCCTTGAGGGATTCCTCTCTACGGCCCATGGTCATATGGATGACCAAGGGCTCTGCCACATCCCCTAGTCATGCATAGGACCAGAGGCCAAAATTTTTCTAGCCCCCTGGGCTGCCTGTAAGTGAAATTGGCCATTTTGGAGCACTTTCACAAAATTGGACATAATGTTTGCGTACGTAGTCGGTTTTTCACAAAGGAGATATCATTGGAAAGCTAGTTCCGAGCTCATTCTGTTGGTGTGGGTTATTTTTCTTGATTATGCTCCAATTTTATTTTGAAGGTCATTGAAATCATATGTTGTTGTTTTCACTCCGAAGGGCATATCTTTTGACTTGGTGATCTTTTTCTAGCCATTCTCATGGCATTGGAAAGCTGGTTCAGTCCTCTACACAAATCTGAGATCTATTTTTATTTTTTGTTTATGCATGTTTAGGAATTATCTCATTTTGCAATCATTGGGCATTGTAATAAATGGACTGATACAAAGTTCCATCAGGAGGGTTTCTTGCATAATAATTTGATTAGAGTGTGCATGCACTTTGATCTTCATCTTTTTTTGATGAAAAATCATATGGGTTGTAATATGGTTTCTTAGTTTCTTTTGGCCACATTTTGTCTTAGCTTGACACATATTAGATTCATATCGATTCACACTTTAGATTGAGAGCCTATGGTTAATGATCCACATCAGATCCATCTCAGTTTGAGGGCCACTAAATTTGTGGTTAATGTTCCATAGTCTTTATAGTACTTGTTCCCATGGAAAAATTTTAGTCTCAGTTTGACATCGACATCCGGATACATGGCTTCCAGATTCTGTCATCATTTTATCTATTGTTGCTTTATGGATTCTAGGGTTGTTCTCGTTTGGATTTTTTGAGTGTTCCATGGCATCGGGTTTGCTGTTGCATTATTATGATTCCGATATGGTTTCTTGTAAACAAAAGTATCTTTCCTTACTTTCCAAATTTTGGTTCTAATGTTACTCCACAGTGTTCTTCCAGTGCTTCTCTACAACAGGTCATCTCATTGAGGGGGGGTTGTCCCACTGGGTTTTCTCCTCTTTCTCTTACTCTTTCATTGCATTTGTACATGGGTACCTAATCAGGCCTTGTTGTCAGGACCCATTCATGCTTTCTTGCATTCATCTTAGTTTTAGGTGCATGCTTTTTTTTAGTCTCCCTAAGTTGCACTTAAGGGAGGGTGTTGGTGTAATTAATTATTTAATTACACTTTATTAAGTTTACTTAGGTTTTGCTTAGGTAATAATTAGTTTACTTAATTAATAAGTAAGCTTTAATTAGTTGAGCTATTTTTAGGTCAACATTAGGGTTGCATACATTGCTTTTATAAATCAAATCATCTCTTGTAATATCTTAATTCTGAATATATCAATTTGCACATCTTCATGCAAAGCTCTTGATTTTTATTGTTTTTCTCTTCTGTGGAAGGCCTTTTGGTTTGCATGTCTGATCTTGGTTTCTAACAAAAATTCCATGTTAATACCTTGTCTCATATGTTGCCTAGGTCGAGCCATGCCTTAGGCATTTTTATTGTTTTTTAAAGAAAATCAAACAAAAGCCATACCTCACCTTTGTGTTTTTCATGTGAACCATATACACATTACCCCTTTCACTAGGTCGAGTTGTTCACGCCTTAGTGTTTATCTTTGGTCTAAGGCTCATAATTAATTTTTTATAAAAAAATCAAGTATATAGGTGCCTTATTTAAATATTTCAATTTTTGCAAAGCATTAAATTTTTACTCAAATTGCAAAAATTAGAATATTTGAGTTCAATTTGTAAAAAATCAGAGTAATTGAAGGCAAGTTGTTATCAAAGCAAATGTAATAGAGCCTTCTATTTTAGAACTAAAAATTGTAAAAAATTAATTAAGAAATATTCTTGTGAATTGCTTAATTATTTGTTATTGAAAAACAATATTTTTTTCTTCACTAAACTTTATATCTTGATTCAAGTTCACTTGGGCGAATTTGGAGAAAAGAAGGCAAACTAACATTTCTATTTTTAGTTTCTAGCTGTTTGTACCTAATTTTGAGGATTGTCTGGATCAACATTTTGGAGGTGGAAACTTTCTATCTTTTTGATGCTGTTTGCAGCGGTTTATGACAGTATTTTCTAGGCTTTTTCCTTAAGTTCAAAAATAGGAAAAGTTTCTATTCAGAGATGCAATGAGGTTGATTTTTGGCTATTTTCACTATGGTGACACTTGGAGGCTATAAGTTGAAGAAATTTTTGATTTTAGTTAGTTTAGATTGATAGTATCTTGCTCTCCTAATCACTCAGAGAGTTTTGTAGACTAGCTTTGTACCCAGATTTGAAAAATTGTAACTCCTTTAGTTCAATAAATTAGCAAGTGTTCTTTTTTCACCTACTTGTTTCAAATTTATAGTTAGAATCTGATGTTAGTTGTGATTCAAATGCATAATCCTCTATATGTATTGTCATTGTAGGTTTGTTTACAAGGGTTTACATGTTTTAGGTTGCATTCTATGTTATGCTTAATTAACTTCTATGTAAATCACTTTTGAACTATGTGTTTAGGGTTGGATTGTGAGAATCATAGCTTTAATTTCATTGTTGTGAGTGAAAAGTTGTTAGAATCTTCTTATTACTCATGAATCACCTTAGTTTAGGATCTTTATTTTCATTTTTCCCTTCTATCTCTTTTCTTTGAAGGTCTAGTAGATTAGGTGTTTCACTGGGGGAACCAACCCACTCTGGAGGTTCACTCAAAGCTTTAGGAAACCAAAAGCCTAAGAGTGTTCCCATGTTTCAATAGGTAGTTAAGTTGATAACTTAGCATTTGGGTGCATACTTTGTTAATAACCATTTTTGGCATGCCCAGTGGGACTCTAGAGTCTTGTATTTAGAGTTTTTATGAAATTGCAAGCTGTTGTTCAGTATATGCAGTAGTATTTTCTATTTATAGAGGTTTCAAAATATACTTGGAAACTCCCAATTTATAGTTACATTGCTGATTTAATGTAAATAGTTGATGAGAAGGATTCAAACCAGATCCAGTCCAACTCCTTTTGAATTTTTTTAGCTCTCTTTGTTAAGGAGGGGTAGAACACTAAGGAGGATATTTGATTCAACAAGGAGAGTGAAGTCCACACCTCTAGAGATCAGTCCAATAGTTTATGTGAGGAGGAACCCAACTCCTGTATCTCAAACACCACCTATGGCCAGAGAATTTTACTTCACACCATTTAATGGGGGCAACTGGTTATTATTGGATCAACATGACAACATTCAAGTTGCTGCACTCAAAGGACCACCTTACTTCACTGGTGAAGACCAAACTATTCCAATCAAAATTATTCGAGATGTAGCCACCCTATGTTTAGTGCATAATGTAATAGAAGAGAACGTAGGTTTAAGGTTGATGGTTGCTTTGTTGAAGGGGAAAGCCCTTTATTGGTTCAGAGGGCTCCCAAAAAATTCCATTGCAACATGGGAACAACTTGATGATGGCCTACACCAACAATTCATGGACAAGTCAGACCACCTTTCATTATTGGAGCAGCTGAGCACCATCAAATAGGCTCCCCATGAACATATGAATGATTTCAATTATCAGTTTCAATGAACTTGGGATAGGATCCCTCTAATAGTCAAATCCTTTCCCGAGCATGCCTTCCTTTTCTTCCTAAAAGCCTTAAAAAATGAAATCTCAGTTATGATATAGTCCATGGGAGGGTTTACATGGCCAAATGCCCTATGATATCACAATAAGGGTAGAGAATTGTCTCATTCAATCTAGGAAGATAGCCCCGAGACCACCCATGCCCATTTTCCCTAAAATTCAACCACCTGTCCCTATGAATTTTTCTCCTATAGTTGTTGTACTACCAGTCCCATTGATAGGTTATCAGACTGATGTTCAAGAAAATGTCATTCCAAACCAGAACAAAGAGATTCAAGAAATAAAAAATATGATGCAAACTTCTGGAAAAACTTTCAGCAATGAATTTGTGAGCCTTAAGAAGTAGGTTGACCAAGAAAATAGGCTTTATCAAGCTCCTTATTAGCAGAATAAAAAAAATAGGTCACCCTTAAGAAATGATTTCTAAGGTCAAAACAAGAGCTTTAATCCCAAGCCTTTTTGGCTCTATGATCCCAATGTTCTTGGCCCCTCAAGGAAACTCGTGTCACATAATAATTTGGCTCAGGAACATGATTGGTGCTACTCATGCAATCAACTACATAATCAGGCTACGTGCATGAGTAGGATGGAGAATCAATCTCTCATGTGCAAAATCATTATGCTGGCCCTAAAAGTTTTCCAAGAAAGAATGTGGAGCAACAAGGCAACTTTGAAGTCGCTTTAATAAATTGTATAAGTGTTGAATACAATGGAGTTAACCATTTCCAAGGTAAGAATCAACAAGGTTCCCTTGTTGCAAAAAATACAAGATCAAAAAAGAGGGTACTTGAAGCAGAACAACAAGCTGCAAATTTACAACAAGTAGCTGCAAGAGACAAAATTCATGCCATTCCATCTCAAACTGTCCCCTCAACACAACAGAAGGTGCAAATTTTACAAAGAGGACAACAAAGGGTAAACGACGTCATTGCTTCTTTAGGACGACAAAAGGTAAGTCCCGTGTCCTTTAATGTGGTTGAGAATTTAAAGAAAACTACAGTCAGCATGTCCATTATGAATGCATTACATATCCTAGGCCAAAAAAGTTTATTACAAGATGCATTAGCTGAATTTCCCTCTTTAGATGTTGCTGTAGACATGGGAAATATACAATTCAATCCAACACACTTGATCCTGATTATTAACATCATTTCGTCCTGAATCACCTTCTCAACTTGTCATCACCTTTTATCCCTTAAATTGAATAAATCATTATTTATCTGATTAAATCATTCTCCTCTATTAATTAAATAAATCATTTCATTTAATTAATTTGATCATTCCTCTTTTAATTAAATAATTCATCTTATTTGATTAAATCCCTAAAGTCTTCTCATTAAATTGAATAAAGTAAACCTTATTTAATTTAATCTAACATCATCCCCCTTTAGTTAAATAAATCAAAATCTTTATTCAATTAAAGTCTAAATCATTTTCCTCTCAATCTTGAGTTAAATAAATCCTAAAACCTAAGTCAAAATTGTCAAATCACCTAATCTCTCATTAAATTGATCAAATCTTGATTAATTTAATCTCAATCACTAAAATCCTCTAGATTTTGCAACTTGCACCAATAAATCAGTTTAATTGATTTATTAATTTATCTATTTTCCCTCAACTTGGCATCAAAAGGGGATATTCTTCAAATTTGAAAAATCCCTCCAAAAGATGGGTACTTCCAACAAGGCATTTAAGGCCTCTTACATGTCCTTGGCCTTGAGCCAAGTGACATTAACTCCATTTCCCTTCCCTCTAAATTTTCCAACTTTCAAATTCTAAATTTGAATCTAATATCGTTTATCGGCTCATTCATCAAAATGTGCTCATTCCTCAACCATTCACATCTTGACAAGTGGCACTTGTCCATTGGGTGTTGAATGATCCCACATTGCTCAATTCTACTCTCTCTTCCATTTTGGAAATCTATAAATGAGAGACTCTTCCTCTCATTCTATCATCCATAATTTGAGTAAGCTTATTATACTCAATTACATCTTCAAGCATAGCCATTTTCATCTCTTTATCAAGCTCTTAGCTAGGTTATGTAGGAATTCAACCAAAGTGGATCAATCATCATCAAAGCTTACAAAGGAGTTGGGAAAGGGCCAATTTATACAAATAATTGGCACCAAATCCCCCATGGGATCAAGAGTTTGCATTTTAAAATAGGATTTCATTATGTTCTTTTGTTCATCTATTCATTTTCTTTCCTATTTGAGCATTGACGATGGATTTCATGGGGAATCCTTGTTCTTACTTGCATTTGAATCTAACTATGTGTTTGTTTCTTGTGTTTGTGTAGGTATAAGGATAGGGGTTCATAGTTGCTAATATAGAAAAGAGAAAAATTGTACTTGCAAACAACTCAGAGGCCAAAGGTGGGCAGAAAAATCAAGAAGTGAATCCTCCACCATTCTATCTAAGCCTTCTTATCAGGGATAAGCTTGTGCACAACTACATGGTAAACTCAGGTGCTAGTAGCTTGGTGATGCCTAAAATATTAGTGAATAAGTTAGGTTTGGTTTATGAACCTATGCCAAAAGGAGTTGTGCAATTAGATGACTTTGCTATTCAAAAAACAAGAATCATTAAAAATATGTCTCTCACATTACATGCTTTCCCCAACTTTTCTATTTCCCAAGATATCCATGTGATTGAGTTACCCCCCATTTTGCATTTTTCCTCTCAAGAGACTTTACTACTAAACTAGGAGGATTCCTATCTTCTGATTGGTCCCATATTTTCTTTAGAACCAGGTATGGGAAAAAGGTGACCATCAAGTCTGAACCTTTGACCAAAGACCACATTGTGCCATACATTCCTAGCCCCATAAATGCCAAACTTTATGTCACTAGTGGGCAGGAAGATCAACCCATGACCTTAGACCCCAACACACCCAATGAAGAGGTTAACCTGAATGAGTGGGAAACTGAAAATTATGATCTTGATCCCTTCAAACAGATTGATGAAGTAGGGTTAGGCATATATATCATCCAGGAACCTAATGTAGAGATTCCAAATCTGGTTAAGGACCAAGGTCGGCTCTTAGACAATGTCACAAGATTGCTAAAGGATAAAGAGGTTGTCAAAAAATGGGAGGAGCTGATTTTTGATGAACAAGCATCAAATTCAGGAGAGGATATTGAGGAGGATGAGAAATCTATTCAAGAATGGATGAAATTTCTTTTTGAAGATGAAGCCTTGGATCAAGCTTTGGAACAAGCTATGAATCTAGTAGAGGATCAAGCCTTAGACCAGGCTACAAGAAAAGAGGGGGACCTCAAAGATGAAATTTTTGAAGAGCTTGAGGGACTCATTGAGAGCTACCACAGAGAAATAAATAGAATTACTTTATTCAACATCCAAGAGGGAGATAAGGAGAATTTGTTCCCAAAAAATTCCAGTTTTCCTATTGACAATTTCAAAGACATGGAGGATTTCAATATTGAACCACCAATCCTAGATGATTGGTTGGATAAACTCCCTAATTTTGAGGGTGAAATCCATAGAAGCATGTTCATGCTGGAAGAAATACCAATACATGAATAAATTTTCTATGAAAAATATTATGATAAAATCTTGTTCTAGAAGGCTAACATTCAGATGAATTAAGAGCTGAATGATAACATGATAAAAGAGTTATGTGAAGAAAAGTCTAGAGAATTTATTGTTGGATACTTTGTGCTCAAATGGGATTAATACAAGAGTAAACCTAGTAGGTACTCTAATTTTGATTCAATTTGGGATGGGCCATATGTAATCATGGAATGCAAAGAGCACAATTCATTTCAACTCTCAAAGCTAAGTGGGGAGGTGCTTCTAATCCCAGTTAATGGGATTCCATTTGAAGAATTATTTATGAGGTTTAAGGTTCTCCCCCTATACTATAGTAGAATAGTTTCTGCTAATAAGTGCTTGGAGCACTTTCTTTTTTAGTTGTTTCATTTTACCTAAGTGTTGCAACACATTGTTTTCTGGCCGCCAGAGTCTGTATCTTTGCTTTCCATTTGTTTTGTTTCGGTTTTTGCTACTATTTGGTGTTACAAGTTTCAATTTTTTAGATCTCTTGAGTTTGAGAAGGGTAGAATTGACTCCATGTGCAATGGATCTACATAAGGGAACTGGCCTAATGCTTAGTAGGCAAGCATCTAGTAGAGGCCATCAAAAGTGTTATTAATTTTTCACCACAACTCAAATTGATAAAGCTGGTTAATTTAGGTTCATTTTAAGGTGAAGAGTTTCAATTTATTTTTGCAGTTGCTTTAACCATTGCATATATTTGAGTTTTGAATTTTTGAAGTGTAATGTGTTTCAGTTTTCCATTCATCATTTATAACATTAAATATTGCATGAAATATAAAAGAAAATTCCTTTCATTTTGTATTCAGTTATTCATTACACAATGTTTCATACATTTGTTGCAAAAGAGAAGTAAATAATTGAACTAGAATTGCACAAAATTATTTTTTGTATTCATTGAGATGAGAAGAAGAATCAAGCATCCCACACAAGCCGTGGGAATAGCTGAAACAATGAATCATAAGGAATGAATACACTACTGAAGATAAAGAAGGAAAATAGCACATAAGAAGGAATATAGCCATTATATCCTGGATGTGTCTTCAAGTTGCCTTCGATGTTGTGCATCCCTCTTTGCTTTCATTCTCCAAGTGAACTTCCAAGTGATTGTAATAGTATTCTTAGAGCTAGAGTTATGAAGCCTCTTACATGGTTTATCAACAGTAATTGTTAGAGTAATTGGACATTTACTTTATTAATTAAACAATATTTGTTTAATTAGGTAAAGGTCCCTTTTACCTCTTTTTCACTTAAGCTAACATTAGGTACATAATAATTAATTATTTTATTAATTATTATTGTGCAAGCCTAGGGTTTTCCTTTTTAGGGTTTTCATCTATATGTAATTGAAAACTATCTTTTGTATGATTATTAATTTTTACATTTTCAGGTGAATACATTGCTCCACATTCTTGAGCATTTCCTTTGTTGTTTCTCTTTCCTTCTCCTTGTAACAAGTTATTTATTTGCAAAGTTCTTTTGGGCTTCTGTGGTGTTGTATCTTCTCAACTCCAACATGGTATCAGAGCTTCAGATTTGCAGCTGCTTGTTCTTGTTTTGAGATTTTTGCATTGGAAGCAAATCTAGGGTTCTAAGGTTTTTTTTTGGGTGGATTCAGCATACTCCATTTTTTGGGTTCACTTTGGGCTCAAATGGACAGTTCCATTGGATTCATAGCACCCAAAAACCCCTAAATCAACTATCAAATCATCGATTTTGGTTACAGTCAATTTGGAAGGCAAAATTTTTTTTGCCCTAGGGCCGTACGGAGCAAAAATTGCAAAAAAAAAATTAAAAAAAAAAAAAATCTATGGTTTTTTGATTAATTTTTGCACGGACAGTACATTTTTTTTCGACGCCCGGCAGCCACCACAGCGCCGCCAAGCAGCCACCAGCTTCGGCTCCACCGCCCTACATCCGCTCGGGATCCGCTGAGCTCCCCGGCTGCCCACCAGCTCTACTGCTGTTGACCATGCGCTTCACTCGACCGCTTCCCTCCTGGTCATTGCCGACTTCATCTGAGCTCGCCGGGCTCTCCGCGCTCCCCGCCTGGTCGCTGCCGACTCCGCCGACACTGAACCCGCAGACACCGCGCCCAACTCGCCTAGCTCGACCCGCCGACTCCGTCCGAGCTCGCCGGGCTCTGCTCCAAGCTCGCCGACCCAAGTCGGCCCTGCTAGCCCCCATAGGCTCCAAGCCCCCGGTCCACCATGTGCTCTAGGGCCGCCGTTTTTTAATCCCTTGAGGGCTATTTTTCTCTCTCTAACACCCCTATTATGTCTTTTTTGGTCAAATGAGTATAACTTGGGAATCCTAGCTTGGTTTTTCGAATGGAAAAAGGCATTGGAAAGATGAGAATGGCATCGATCTGATGGTACAGGAATATTTTTAATTTTTTTACCAGTCTAGATATGTTTTACCAGTCAAAGTGAGGTCTTCTTTCTTGTCTTCAAAGGTCATAGAAGATGCAAACGGACTCTGTTTTTCAAACTTGAATAGGCGTTGGATAGCTCTCAACATGCTCTATTCAGTAATGTGATCTATTTTATCAGAATTTTAACTAGGTACACGAGAATTTGTTTTGAAGTATTTTTTGCTTATGCATTGCTTCCTTCTTCTTAGTTTGTACTAGGGTTTGGGTTTATCTTTTGTGGGGAGTGTTTTTCTCTTGCTTTCTGTCATTTATATCAGAAAACTAGAACACCAAAACTCTCAAAAATACAAACCCTTCTACATCTTCTGTCTATTCTGAAAGATCACATAATAATAAAAAACACAAGCAGGTACAGGTGCAGGGTTTCATGGCAGATTCTTCAGTTGAGCTACTCACATCACATAACTATCACACTTGGAAGTCTCGTATGATGAGGCTACTTAGGTCACGAGGGTTATGGTCTTATTTAGATGAGGTTCAGCCTCAGTTGCAGCATCCTTTTGAGATTATGCAGCATAGGAACAAGATGGATGAGGCTATGGGTTTGTTATGCATGCATGTTTCAGACAGTATTTTGTTTCACCTTGATGCTTTGCTCACTCCTCGAGCCATGTGACTGAAGTTTGAGACACTTTTTGGGACCGTTAATGAGTTCCGTGCATTACAGATTGAGGCAGAGCTGACTTCATTGTTACCTGATTCATTTCCCACTATTGAGGATTTTTTGAACAAGTTCAAAACTATCCGCACTATTTTATAGGGTTGTGGGAAGAACAAGACAGACACAGAGTGCATTTACTTGATTCTTTCAAAGCTTCGTGGTCCATTTCAAACATTTGCTTCCTCCTTCTACTTCACCATGGATGGTTTGGGTGCCAGTTTTACCATGCCTACCTTTGATTTGTTTTGTGAGCGTTTGTCTCAGGAACAGTCTCACCTTTCTTAGATGGATATGCTCTCAGGTTCAAAGAGCAAAGCATTGGTTGCTCAGTCACCAAAGGGGAAACAGAAGCAGAAATCGAGGCACAAGAAAGATTTTGTAGGTAGTGAGCATTCCTCCAAACCACCTCCTAAGTCTGATTCTAAACCACCATTTAATCCAAAACATGGGAAATCTTCGAAGTCTGGTGAGTCTTCCTCCAAGAGTAAGGAGAAATCAGGAGACACTTGTAGTTTCTATGGCAAGCAAGGTCATCTAGTTTCTAGGTGTTAGAAATGATTAGAGGCTTTAGAGGAGGCCATGCAGCAACAACACATCTCCTCACCTCAGTCTTCTTCTTCTTCTTCCACCACAGGGAAGGGTCATGCTCTCACTACACAAGCATCGACCAATGGGTCCACTTGGATTTTAGACTATGGTGCTTCTCACCATATGACTCATACTCAGCAATTGGTCACTTCTCTTGCCTCTTGTGGTACTTCATAGATTGCAGTGGGTGACTCTTCACAGCTTTCCGTCTTGGGTTCAGGTTCTGTCTCTTTGGATGGGGGCACTCTACAGGATGTTTTGGTTGTTCCTGACATTTCAACGAACCTCTTGTCCATTTATCAGATTTGCCACACTGGCTTTGGTAAGACAGTTGAGTTCTCACCACATGATGTGGTTATTCGGGACCTCCATGATTCTGATTTGGTTGTGGCTACTAGTAGTGTTGATACTACATCTCATCTTTATAGATTTGATGGATTTGTGCCTTCTGAGGGTACAAGTTCATCTCTTATAGCACATGCAGATTCGGTGAGTCAGCTTTGGCATAAGCATTTGGGCCATGTCAGTTACAGATATCTTCAGCAGATGAGTACACAGTCACTTGTTCTTGGTCTTCCATAGATCTCCTGCAGTGACAGTGTTTGTCATGGTTGTGTGCTTGGAAAGCATCACAAGGATCCCTTTCCGAGGGGAAGTACCACTCGTGCTTTGGCACCCTTGGAGTTGATTCATAGTGACCTCATGTCATTTCCCACTCCTTTTTCAGGGGCCAAGTATGTACTCACATTCATTGATGACTTCTTCAGATGCACATGGTTGTACTTTCTTAAGTACAAGTCTGATGTCTTTGATTCCTTTCATGTCTTCAAGACATTTGTAGAGAAGCAGTATAGTCTTTCTATCCAGCGAATACGTATAGATAATGGGGGGGAGTATGTGAATCAGGCTTTCAAAGATTTTTGCACTGAGCATGGTTTGCAGCATCAGTTTTCTGTTCCCTACACCCCTCAGCAGAATGGTATCGCTGAGCAAAAGAACATAACTTTACAGGAGATGGCTAATTATATGATTGAGTCCAGGTCCATGGATTCATCTTTTTGGGCTGAGGCGGTCAATTGTGCCAACTATATTCAGAATTGGATGTCTCACAAGGCAATTCAACATATGACTCATGAGGAGGCTTGGTCTCATGACAAGCCTGATATTTCATCATTTCGAGTATTTGGTAGTGAGGCATGGGATTTTATTCCTGATGCTTAGAGGAGAGCTATGGAGCGGAAGAGTTGACCCCTCATTTTTGTTCGCTACTGTGAGAATGTTAAGGCATACAGGTTGTTTAATCCTGATTCTAGAGAGGTCCTATTTTGACGGGATGTTTAGTTTGATGAGTGCCTTCCTCCAGTTGATACCCTATCTCCAATGTCCACTTCACTACCTACTCTACCCACTACAGCTCTTCAAGATTATTTTGAGGATTCTAATGAGGATATTGATGATCCCCCATCTCCACCTCCACTTGCTCCACCTCAGAGGCCCAAATGGGCTCGCTTTGCTATTGAGGTAGCAGAATCTATGGTTGGTGATCCTTCAGACACTCATCGCACTCGTTCTCATACTACGGGTTCTAGTCTTTTGACTCATGCTTTTTCAGAGGATCCTCAGAGATTTTCAGAGGCAACAGGTCACCTTGAGTGGGATAGCACCATGGAGGACGAGTATTCTTCTTTGATGAGGAATAATACATGGGATCTCTATCCTCTTCCTAAGGGAAAAAAGATGGTTCGGTGCCAATGGTTGTATCACACCAAGTATGCTCCTGATGGTTCTATTAATAAGTACAAAGCATGTCTTGTTGCGAAGGGTTTCTCATAGGTTGAGGGTATTGATTACTCTGAAACATTTTCCCCTGTCGCCAAGATGAATTCTATTTGCTTTGTATTATCACTTGTAGCTTCTAGAGGATGGCTCATTTTTCAGATGGATGTGAAGTGTGCCTTCTTACATGGTGACCTACAGGAGGAGATCTATATGGATCAGCCTCAGGGATTTTTTCATGATGCTTCCTTGGTTTGTAGACTTTAGCGTTCATTATATCATCTCAAACAGGCCCCTCTAGCTTAGTATGCGAAGATGGACTCTTTTTTGCTCTCCACTGTCATTCTGATCACACAGTCTATATTCAACATCTTGAGGGTGAGATCCTGATTCTTGTGCTATATGTTGATGATCTTCTCATCACAGGTAGCTCATCCTCTATGATTCAGAATTCTCAGCTAGCCTTGATGGAGCAGTTTGAGATGACAGATCTTGGCCTTCTGCACTATTTCCTTGGTGTTCAGGTGATTTAGTCTTCAGAGGGGATCTCCATTTACCAGCAGAAGTATTCTTTTGATATGCTTCAGTGCTTTGGCATGCTTGATTGCAAGCCTGCCCCCACAACTTTTCAGTTAGGGGTTGTTTTGACTACTACTTGCCCCACTCCTTTAGTAGATTCTACACTTTACAGGCAGTTGGTTGATAGTTTGTTGTACCTGACTCACACTCGTCCTGATCTTTCCTTTGCGGTTGGTCTTGTCTCTCAATTCTCACATGATCCTCATGACAGTCATTGGCAAGCTACCAAGTGTATTTTGAGGTACATTTAGGGCACCACTTCATATGGCATTCACTACACATTAGGGGATCCTCACATTGTTGGCTACACTGACTCAGATTGGGCTGGTGAGTCAATGATCGGAAGTCTACTTCTGGCTTTGTTTTTTGTCTTAGCTCTGGTCCTATCACATGGTTGTGCAAGAAGCAGACTGCTCATGCATTATCATCTACAGAGGCTGAGTACTGAGCTGTTGTGCTCGCTAGTCAGGAGATTTTATGGCTTCGTCAGTTGATGACTGAGTTTTGTTTTCCTCCTGATAGTCCCACTATTCTTTGGTGTGACAATCAAAGTGCTATACACATTTCATGCAACCCGGTGGAGTATCAGCGGACGAAGCACATTGAGCTTCATATGCATTTCATCAGACAGTTGATTCAGGATGGTTCTCTCACCTTGGAGTATGTTCCCACTGTCGAGCAAGTTGCAGACATCTTCATGAAACCTTTTGCATCTCCATGCTATCTTCAGTTGCGCTCTATGCTTGGGGTGAAGGAAGTTGTCCTTGGGGGGTCTTTATGAGGCCTTCCTTCCTTCATGTTCTTTCAGCATGTTGTTCTATCTCTTTTTGGAGAGGAGTTTTTCTCACTGGATTTTCTCTTTTTCTCCGTTTGTACTTGGGTACCTGATCTGGTCTTGTTGCCAGGACCCATTGCTTTTGCTTTCAGTAGCTTCTTCTAGGTTTTAGCTTCTCCCTATGTCTATCTTAAGGGGGGGTGTTAGAGTAATTGGACATTTACTTTATTAATTAAACAATATTTGTTTAATTACGTAAAGTTCCCTTTTACCTCTTTTTCACCTAAGCTAACATTAGGTACATAATAATTAATTACTTTATTAATTATTATTGTGCAAGCCTAGGGATTTCCTTTTTAGGGTTTTCATCTATATGTAGTTGAAAACTATCTTTTGTATCATTATTCATTTTTACATTTTTAGGTGAATACATTGCTCCACATTCTTGAGCATTTCCTTTGTTGTTTCTCTTTGCTTCTCCTTGTAACAGGTTATTTGCTTGCAAAGTTCTTTTGGGCTTCTGTGGTGTTGTATCTTCTCAACTCCAATAGTAATGTACCACATTTATTATGGTGCATTGAATCAATTGAGAAAAAACAAGAAGTGTGCCAAAGAATGCAAAGGAGGAAAAATCATAAGAAATTTGAATTTATTATTTTAATCTAACATTATTTGTTTCCTGTGCAGGTACATGAAAACCCTTGTTTTTGATCCAATTTGAAGAATTATAGAATATGGTGAAAAATGGTCTCCCACAAGGGTTGAGCTTGGAATGCTGCCCCTTAACATTCAATAGATGGGTTGAGAAAAGAAAGAATTCAAATTTTCTCAAAAGAGATATGCATCTGAATGAGTACATCACAAGTGTCATAAGAATTCAAGCAATTGACCATTTAGAATAATCAAGTCTAAAAGTGCAAGGAGTTGAAGATCATAAATGATCAATGGCTCAATTAGATCATCATAAGGAGTGCGTCATCATGGACTGATAGTGAACAAGCATACATAATGCCTTTTTTATAAATCAACAATAGTAATTGAAGAAATTTGAGAAGCTTCAAAGTATCATTATCAGCTGTTTACATTTCAAAATCTTCTATACATAGATCAAAGTTTCACATCAACATTTTTTGCCTAAGAGAAAATAAAATGCATGAAGCATACAAAAGAAAGATTGTCTCCATCAAGAAAGCAGAATTAAAAGTGGTTGCAAATGAAATACTGAAGCCATGGGATGAAATGGAAAAGGTGAATGAGACAGTAATGAAGTGAAAGCATAACATTCAGATCTTGTTTCCATGGTTATGACATATTTTAGTTTAAGGAAGCATGCTTAAGGAAATCCTTCATTACATCTATCTCTCTAGAGAGTGAAAGTACTAAAGCATAGTGAGAACCATGATAAATGAGAATGAGAAAAATGCATCCATGTTATTATTTCAGAATGGTAAGCTTATGCTACAGTAAGCTAGGGTTTTCAAAATAGAGGTGAATAACATATTTTGCATATTCAAAATATGTGAGAACCTAAAAATCTTAAGCCTCGGCCTTGCTTGGAGGAGCTTATTGTTTTATTTTCTCATTCAGGAAATGGAACAACACATTAATGCATAATTAGAAAAATGAACAAGGTTTTTTGATACAATGAAACCCTAGTTGATTCTCTCATGGCTACAACCTGAGAGGGGTTTTTCTCACCACAAAGAAAACCAACTTTGGGTTTTGATTAAAAAAAAGTACAAATATAAAGACAAGGGTTTGAATGTATTCAAATAATGGAGCCTTCAAAAAATAGAGGATGGTATGGCCATGGCCGCGACCATGGAGGGACTACAAAATTTCAAAAGAGAAAATAATTGCATATTCTTCCTCTAATCTTATATATTTTCAAATATTATTGATTTCTACATCATGGGTTGATCCCAAAAATGAGCCATTTTTTGTAGAAATGGAGAATGCACAAAGTATGGCTATAGCCCACATGATGAAAACTCAAATTTTTACCCACAAAACTTTCATGTTTTTTATGAAAAAATCTCAAACTGAGCTTATTTAAGAGAAATTCTCAAAAATGAAGTATGGAGCTTACCCAAGACTACTATGGGGGAACTCATCCAAGCCTGTGGGCCATGTCTTCCTAAAACCTCAAGTCAAGCTTTTATCATGGCGGCCAAGTAAGCAATGGATCAACATAGAAACACAACAAACAAAATGCATTAGAAAACACTCATGGCTATGACCTATAGGTACATTCTCTCTTTCTAATGGAGCCAAAAATACATCAAAATGGAAACAAAAGACTTCCCATCAAATGAAAAATAAGATTCAACAAAAATTGACATGATGCAAATCGATATGGCGACCTTCAAGGTCAAACCCTGGCTCCCATGGTAGCTCGACTAGAGCCTTTCCCATTTCAAAGTTGGAAAAAAAATGAAACGCTAAAGTTTAGGGCTCAGTTGCTTTGTTCTTAGGGATTTTTGATCATATTTTATTTGAAATCAAATTCCATGTTAATACCTTGTCTCATATGTTGCCTAGGTCAAGCCATGCCCTAGGCATTTTTATTGGTTTTTAAAGAAAATCAAACAAAAGCCATACCCTGCCTTTGTGTTTATTATGTGAACCATATACACATTACCCATTTCACTAGGTTGAGTTGTCCATGCACTCATAGTTATTTTTTTATGAATTTTTATAGAAAAATCAAGTATATAGGTGTCTTATTTAAATATTTTAATTTTTGTAAAGCATTAAATTTTTACTCAAAATGCAAAAATTAGAATATTTGAGTTCAAATTGTAAAAAGTCAGAGTAATTGAAGACAAGATGGCATCAAAGCGAATGTAATAGAGCTTTCTATTTTTGAATTGTGAATTTTAAAACATTAATTAAGCAATATTCTTATTAATTTCTTAATTAATTGTTATTTAAAAGTAGTATTTTAGTCTTCACTAAAGTTTCTATCTTGATTCGAGTTCACTTGGGCGTATTTGGAGAAAAAAAGGCAAATTGAAGTTTCTATTTTTAGTTTCCAACTGTTTGCACCTAATTTTGAGGATTTTCATGATCAATCTTTTGGAGTTGGAAACTTTCTATGTTTTTGATGTTGTTTGGAGTTGTTTATGACACTATTTTTAGGCTTATTCCTTAAGCTAAAAAATGGGAATAGTTGTTATTCAGAGATGCAGTGAGGTTGATTTTTGGCTATTTTCACTATGGTGACACTTGGAGGCTATAAGTTGAGAAAATTTTGATTTTAGTCAGTTCAGATTGATAGTCTCTTGCTCTCCTAGTCACTTAGAGAGTTTTGTAGATTGGATTTGTACTCAGATTCTGAAAAATTGTAACTCCTTTAGTTCAATAAAGCAACAAGTTTTCTTTTCTCACCTACTTGTTTCAATCTTACTGTCACAATTTGATGTTGGCTATGATTCAAATGTCGAATACTCCTTATTTCTTGTCATTGTAGGTTTGTTTGCAAGGTTTCACATGTTTTAGGTTGCATTCTATGTTATGCTTAATTAACTTCTATGAAAATCACTTTTGAAGTATGTGTTTAGGGTGGGATTGTGAGAATCAGAGCTTTAGTGTTATTGTTGTGAGTGAAAATTTGTCATAATTCTCTTATTATTGGTGAATCTCGTGAGTTTAGGATCTTTGTTTTCATTTTTTCCTTCTACCTCTTTTCCTTGAAGGTCTAGTAGATTAGGTGTTTCACTAGGGGAACCGGTCCACTCTTGAGGTTCATTCCAAGCTTTAGGCAACCCACAAGCCTAAGAGTGTTCTCATGTGTCAATATGTAGTTAAGTTGATAGCTTAGCATTTGGATGCATAATTTTTTGATAACATTTACCTCAATGGATGAGGGAGGCAACACTCAAGAGTCACTGCTAGGCTCATCCAGTGACTCAGGAGAAGTGATGAACTCTAGGGACACCAGAGCTTCTTCCTTTACTAGGATGAAACTCACTAATGCAAAACCACCCTCTAAAGAAGGTGGACTCCTCTTTTGACCCCCATTGCTAGCGGGGATGTCCTTCATCTTCTACTTCATTAGAGGATATGAGACCCCCACAAATGAGGAAAAAGGCACAAAATAGGAGGAGAAGACTATGACATACACCACTGAGGTGTTCATCATGTCCAGAGGCTTCAAGAATGGTGGGATGTTTGGGAGGGACATCAAGAGAGGAAATAAAGGAGCAATAAAAACCTACACCTTTTTAGATGAGGGTCGTCTACACACAGTAGGAGCTAGAAGCAACATGGGGGTTAATTGAATTAAAGTTTAGGGGATGAGAGAGGAGGATACAATAGTAGCTCCCGAAATAGGAGTGGCCAACTCCCGTTCCTTCCTTTGTAGAGTGGCCTGCTCAACAACTAGAGCCTTTCGACGATGCTTGCGCTCATTCACAAGGTATTTCTTGGGACTTCGGGAGCTAGAGGCTAGAAGTTGAGATGGAAAAAAGGATCTTTCTCAGCCATCAAAGTGTCTATCATGATTGTTTTGGTGGAGAGAGAGAGTCCTAGATGCAAGAAGTAGATATTGAGAGGAGGTTGGAGCAATGGCGGGGGGATTTGACTCTACTGCGTTAGTGGCGAGCCTCTTCCTAGTCACTGCCTTGGGGGCAGGTGTGCTAGGAGGTCATGGAGGTCAAGACATAAAGGAATCCCAATGAGGATCCTTCCACTTACCATATCAAATGAGCCTAGGCATTGTGGTAGAATGGGAAGTTCAAGCATCAAACGTTTGGGCTTTTGCTAAGCATGAACTACATGATTATCAAGGAAAGGCCTAGGTGTAGAATCTGATGACACTGCAACAGAGTGAGAGGAAGTGACAAGTGGAACAACAACAACAAAAGAAGAAGAGAATTGAGCACACTTCTCCTTTTCTCTTTTTTGAGCCAAGGCGACATCACTATCAACCTTCATGCAAGCGCTATGCAAGATGGAATATGGAGATGGAGGGTATCTCACTTTAGGTGTTAAGCGCCCACTCTTGTACTTTGCATAGGTTTGATATAAGAGGTCTTTCCTAGGAGGAAGAAACCAATGGGTGCATGCCAAAAGTGATCCAACAAAAAGCTACCATGTGCAACTAGCAGCTTATAGTTGGTGTCATGGACTACATGCAATATACCCTCATGGATAAACTTAACTAATTTATACACTATCGATGGAACTACATTCATAGCGACCAACTAGGGAATAGCTAGTTTCACCCTACAGAGTTCATACCCAGAGATTATGTCAAAGAGTAAATTCAGTGATTTAGGTCCAACAAGGACCGACAAGGTGATGCAACCAAGGGAAGGAATGGAAAGTCTATTGTGCATACAAATGGTACTCTCAGATTCTTCATACCCATATTTGTGCACAAATTTAATCAACATAATCCCCTTAATTATAACATTCACCTAACACATTGGGTCAACAAGAACACCTACTATAGTGTTTCCGTTGATTCATGTGGGGATGTACAAGGGAGATGGTTCCTAATTATAATTCATTGGTAGGTCCTGCGAGGTGAAAGTTATACCAAGATAACTACTTGTAGGTTACAAGGATGGGATGGATAGATGTAAAAGGAGTCCATCATGTACACTATATGGAACTTTAACAAAGCCCCCAAAGGTTTTGCAATTAGATAGTGTATAGGAGTGAATTTTCACCCCTAACATAAATTCCCCTTTTACCCCTTTCCACTTTAGAAAACAAAACTTGAAGGCTTAATTCCACATAAGACCTTTGTTCACACTACAATTGGCACCTATTTTATGTGTCAGTGGAGGAATTTCTATTGGGGACACTCGCATGGTGTGCAGATGTCCACATGGTGTGCTTACATCCCTGGTAGATTCCTATGATCAAAGTCTGCAGAGATGTTATGCTTCCTATTGGAAGTCAAAGTGTAATGCCTCCCATCGGCTAATTGACCCGAATATAGTCATTTTATTCCATTCTTCCTTCATATTCTCATTTCATTCATCCATTTTCAAGTTTACAAGATCTCTGGAGAATCTCTTAGCATTCTAGCATCCAACCACAAGTTTTGTAGCATCACTTCAAGAGAGCAAGTGTAGGACAAATCCATTATAGCAGAGGCTTGAGTTCTTGTCATCTTTCTCCTCCACTAGCCTTGAGTGCTTTGGATGGAGGTGGTAAGGTCCTCACCCATATTCTCTATTGTTTGGTTAAGTTAGCATGTACTATTTTGTATATTTTTTGGTGTACATGGCTTGTATTCCTTCTTTATCGCTTTATTTCTATATAGGTGCAAAATTGGCTGTCTATGGAAGTGAAACACTAAAATAGGGGTTTGATTGAGGCAGACCCCTAAAAAATCCCCCAACATTTTCCCTCTTTTCTATGTGTAGGTGGAGGGATCTTGGAGCAAGCTGGTGAAAGGAATATTAAATGAGATTATCTTGACACCCTTGTGGTAATCTACTTTCTTTATCACATTCGTCTTTACACTTCATATTCCATTATCTTATTTTGCATGTTTAGAAAATTGTAACTAGGCTGTTAGTTTCCTTTTTAGCGGTTAGACCTTGTCTCCTCAATTTTTTGGCCGTATAGACACCAACACACCATGCTATCATCCTAGAGCCACGCTTCTATCCTCTGACAAAGAGCTATCCAAGACACAGAGTTGTCCCTAAAAAATAATTTGCCTAGTCTCCTTTTAACTCTCGGGTTTGCAAAGTGATCAAAGGACCTTATAGTCCTCATGATTCTCATCCCGTCCATCCTAACACTCCTTTAAACTAAGGTAAGTTAGGGTGGCCATACTACTCTTGGCCTTTTGTGACCTGGGGCCTTGCAGTGGTTGGCCCTCCTCTCTTACATTTTTTATGAAACCGACGTGAACCGTTTTGGTTCCATTTTGTGATACTGAAAGTCCCTTTCCTCATATCCTAGGAGCATTGTAGGTGTAAGTGTTGCAAGGATTTTTTCTTGCAACCCAACCTACGAACCCTAGTAGGCATAGTTGGAAGGTTATAAAGGTATTGCGTGACGAAACCATAATTGGGTCAGTGTCTTACCTCATAACATCTAGGAGACTCTGTAGAAGTGTTGTTTAGTGTGCGTGATGAAATCTTTCTTAAATCAACTTATTCCCTCTGTGCAGCTTGTGAGTAGTGGTACAAGTATAAACTTCACTTCATATGACCTACCGATGGGCTTTAATAGGGAACCATCTCCTCTTTACATTCCTATGAGGATAAATGGGAATACCATAGTAGGTGTTCTTGTTGTTATGACATCTCAAGTGAATATCATAACTGAGGAGATCATGCTAATAAACTTCCTTCATAAGGATGGGTATGACGTACCTGAAAGCACCATCCACACTCACAACAATCTTTTTGTACCTCTCATAGGGAGTATTTTCCTATCAGTCATCATTGGACCTAAATCTATCAACCTTAAGTTTGAGATCATCGTGAGGTTTGAACTCTTCAGAGTGAAGCTAGGAATCCCCTAGCTAGTAGCTATGAATGCATTTTCCTTGGTTGTGCATAAGTTTCTAAAATTCATTCATGGATGTTCAGTACATGTTCTCCATGACACCAGTTATAGAACACTGATTGCACGTGGTAGCTATACCTTAGATTACTTTTGGCCTGTGCCTATTAGTCCTCTTCCACCTAGGAAGGACTGTGTATATCACAAATATAAAAACTATAAGAAATGATGTTCTAAGCTGAAAGTGAGATACCCTCCTTCGCTTTATGCTATTTCACATAGGGCTTGCTTGAAAGCTGATAGTAATGTTGTGAAGGCACATAGAAGAGAAGAATATAAGCGGTCCCAAGATCCTCCTTATTCCTCTATCATTGTTCAACCTGATGTTTCCTCTCACTCTACTATGGTAACATCTTCTTCTATCTCACATTTGTGAGATAATCCTATGGTTCCTGCTTGGTGAAAGACCAGGAATCCTGCGTTTGAGATTCTTGTCTTACCCATTGAGCCTAGGCCTATTTGGTATGATAGATAGAAAGAACCACATGGAGAGTCCTCTATGTTCCACCCTCTATGATATCCTACTGTTCCTACTCCTAAAATAGTGAATGGGAAGAGGCCTGCTACCGAGTCGCTAGAATCAATTCCCCTTGCTTCTTTTGAACAAGTTCCTCTTGCTCCCATCCAGGAGCTCATCCATCCAATGGAAAAAAATATGGAGGATAATCCCATGGTTGAGAAGGAGCCTTCCATCCCTTTGCAAACTCTAGCTTTTGGTTCAAAGAGTCATAAAATCCACCTTGTGTGAGAGCGCAAGCACCAAAAAAAGGATCTTTTGGCTGAAAAATCCGCTTTACAAAAGAAAAAATAGGAGACAACCACTCTTGTATTAGGACCTCTTGTCATGTCCTCCTTTCTCCCTTTTGCTCAAACTAGCTTCGTATCACTTCTGGATTTTGTTGCGAGTGCACATTCATCTGGAAAGGTGTAGGTGTTCATTACTCCTTCAATGGAGCCACCTCTACTAACATGTGTTATGAATGTCTCACTTTTTCTGAAACCTGTAGATATGATTAACACTTCAGTTGGATCTGTTGTGGTTCTTTCTTCCTCTTCCTCTGTCTTTCTTGCCTCATCTATGGGGAGTTTCCCTCCTCCGACAAAGAAAAAGGTAGAGAGTGGTCCCTCCAGCAATGGAGGATGTAAGATGAACCCACCTTCTTCAAAAGCTGGTCCTGCACTGACTTGTTCTATCCTAGTGATGGAACCAGTCCCAGCCTCTCCTGAGTTTGTCATCGCTCTGAAGTCTCTTGGTGAGCCTAGAGATGAAACTCAAGTGCAAACCTCTCTGTCTGTCTTGGTAAAACATGACACTACTATTAAGTGTATGTTTAACTTAGTGGATGAAGTTCCGACCTTTTCAATGATCGTTAAAAAATCATTGACCTTAGACCCACAGTAGTTGAGTGACAGAGACCTCATAGGTCAATCTTCCTATGCTCTTGCTGCAGGAGGTTCAGAAGCACCTCCCCTTAACATTACACTATTGTAGGTTCACAATCCTTCTACCTACGATGATCTAGAGTGTGAAGCTTACGACCTCTTGGTTGACTAGTATTAGGGGGAGACCCTCTTCTTGATCTTTAGATTAGATGTGTGTGTGTCATGATGTGTTCCCCCATGATCATGCTATGTGTTTCTATTGACCCTCATTAGTCCTATTGGTGCTTGGATATAGGCATGGTGTTTGTGTTGTAAACTTCCTCGATTTGTATCATCATTCTTCCATGTTTGTGATTCACTTTCAAAAAATTGGGGATGATGTAAAGAGTTAGGGGCATTTAGGTTTCCCTTCCATGTTGACCCAATTTTTTATTTTTACTTTGTCTTACGTGCATTCTTCTTGATTTGGTTGGGGATTGATGATATTTTGCCTCGCATCATGGTTACCTATTATATATAAATAAAGGTAGATATGATCCGACAAAACCAAATCCCCTTGTTCCCTTTGTATGTGCTCTCTTTCCTTTTGATTTCTCTTTATCTCGCTTTTCTTTGGTTGAGTTATCCTCTCGTGTGTGACAATACCACTCCTACACAACTTGGTCTTTAGAAAATGCATTCATTTCCAACAAATCTTTTCTCAAAGAACCTCCACACACTTCTTTGCTAGAATTGCATTCTCAACTTGAAACCATAAATGAAACATGTTTCCTTCATCATGGGTTCATAAAGAAAGGACTTGGAAACCTTCCTCCAAAGTGGGAACACTTTTGATCTTCCCCTTGTGTGGGGGCATATCCTTCATTTTGAATTCCTTGATGAAGTTTATATCTTTAAAAAGGATTCCTTGATGATGAATAAATTCAAGAAAGAAGGAATTGGCTCTTGAATGTTGCCTCCCTTGAGTGGACCCTTTTCTTTCCACATCAGTTTCCCAATGAGCCCCCTCAAAAATCCCTTTACATCTTGGCATCTAGTCCAGGGGCAACCCGACTAAACTGGTTTCAAATTTTAGCATCTAGCCTAGAGGTCGCTCAACTAGACCTATTTCCTATCTTTGTGTCTAGCTTGGGGGTAGCCTAACTAGAGCTACTTCATGTCCTTGCATCTAGATTGTAGGTAGTTTGAATAGACTTCACTTTTCAAACAACGCATCCCTTGAGTGGACCCCTCTTCCTTTTTAAGGGTTCTTGAGGGATCCCTTTGAAAGTCTTCCCATTTGGCGATGGTCTGCATGAATGTCCGTTTACTAGCCTATGTGGTTGCTTTCTGACATGTTCTATCTGTGGGTAAATGTCACCATTCTTGACTTTTCAAAGTCCCATTTGCTTGGTCTCCCTCATGTGAGAGTTCTTGGGGAATACCTTCCTTGCAGGTCTGTGGGCCTGTAAGGTGCTTTCTTGGTTACCTTCATGTGATATTTCTTGAAGGATACCTCCCTTGTAGGTCCTTGGGCTTGCGCCGCTTTTATTATTCAACTTTATAGTTCTATGAAGCTATGGAGCCTTTTGCTTGTCTTGCACTTTCGGGTTCACTAGATTGTGCTTTGCTTCCTCATCGATACAAGTATACATTTCAAAGCCTACTACTTCTTCGATCTACTTTACCAAAGAAATCATCAGTACTCATGCTCAATAAAGTGGGGGAAAAATGTATAGGAGTGAATTTGCATGCCTAACACAAATTCCCCTTTTACTCCTTTCCACTTTAGAAAACAAAACTTGAAGGATTAATTTCACATAAGCCTGCTATTAACACTATACTTGGCACCTATTTTTTCTATCAATGCAGGCATTTTTTTTGAGGGTGCCCACATGTTGTACAAACATCCACATGGCACACTTACATCCCTAGTAGATTCCTATAGCTAGAGTCTACAAAGATGTTATGCTTCCTATTTGAAGTCTAAGTGTAATGCCTCCCTTTGCCTGGCCGACTTGAATATGGCCATTTTCTTCCATTCTTCCTTCATATTCTTATTTCATTCATCCATTTTAAAGTTTACAAGATCTCTGGACTATATCTGAGCATTCTAGCATTCATCCATTATAGTAGAGGCTTGAGTTCCTCTCATCTTTCTCCTCCACTAGCCTTGAGTGGTTTGGATGAAGGTGGTAAGCCCCTAACACATCTTCTCTATTGTTTGGTTAACTTAGCACATACTGTTTTGTAGTGTTTTTGGTGTACTTGGCTTGTATTCCTTCTTTATCGCTTTATTTCTATATCTTTGCAAACTTGGATATCTGTGGAGGTGGAAACACCAAAATGAGGGTCTGATTGAGGTAGACCCCTAAACAACCTCGTAACATTTTCCATCTTTTCTATGTGTAGGTGGAGTGATCCTTGAGAACGCTGGCGAAAGGATTATTGTATGAGATCATCTTCATCACCCTTGCTATAATCTACTTTCTTTATCACATTTTTCTTTACATTTCGTATTCCATTATATTATTATACACCTTTAGAAACTCGTAACTAGGCTGTTAGTCTATGTTTTAGAGGTTAGACTTTGTCTCCTTAGTTTTCTGGCTATATAGATGCTAGTGTGTTACACTGTCGTCCCAAAGCCATGCTTTTTTCCTATGATTGAGAGTTTTTCGAGACACAAATTTGGCCCTAAAAACTATCTCTCCTAGTCTCCTTTTAGATCTTGGTTTTGTTGAGTGATCGAAGGACCTTATCATTCTTATGATTCTCATCCTGTCCATCCTAACACTCCTTTAAATTGAGGTAAGTTCTGGCAGCCATACTGCTCTTGGCCTTTCATGACCTAGGGCTTTGCATTCGTTGGTCAGCTCTTACATATTTGGTGAACCTGATGTGAACTATTTTGGTTCCATTTTGTAATACTGAAAGTCACTTTCCTCATATCCTAGGAGCGTTGTGGGTGTGAGTGTTGTGAGGATTTTTCCTTGCAACCCAACCTGTGACCCCTAGTAATTGGGTCATTGTCTTAACTTGTAACCTCCAGGAGACTCTGTGGAAGTGATGTTTAGTGTGCATGATGGCCTCTTTCTTAAATCAACCTATTCCCTCTATGCAACCAATGAGTAGTGGTACTGGTATAACCTTCACTTCAAAGGACCTACCGATGGGCTTCAGTAGGGAACCATATCCTCTTTACATTCCTGCGAGGATAACTGGGTATACTATAGTAGGTGTTCTCATTGATCCAAAATCTCAAGTGAATATCATAACTAAGGATATCATGCTAATCAACTTCCTTCATAAGGATGGTTTTGACACACTTGAGAGCAGCATCTACACTCAATAAATTTTTTCATACCTCCCATAAGGAGTATTGCCCTGTCAATCTTTGTTGGACCTAAATCTATCAACCTTAAGTTTTACAATAATCCCAAGGTATGAACTCTTCAGAGTGAAGCTAGGCATCCCCTAGCCGGTAGCTATGAATGTAGTTCCCTCGGTTGTGCACAAGTGTCTAAAATTCGTTCATGGAGGTTCAGTACATGTTTTCCATGACATTGGTTATATACCACCAGTTGCACGTGGAAACTATACCTTAGATTAATTTTGGCCTTCACTTATTGGTCCTCTCTTGCCTAGGAAGGACCTCTTATATCACACATATCAAAACTAAAAGAAAGGATGTTCTAAGCCGAAAGTGAGATACCCTCCTTCACCTTATACTATTTCACATAGGGCTTTCCTGAAAGCTAATAGTAATGCCACCAAGGTATGTAGAAGAGAAGAAGAGAAGTGGTCCCACGATCCTCCTTCTTCATCTACCGATGTTCATCCTGATGTTTCCTATCGCTCTGTTATGGTACCATCTTCTTCTGTCTCGTGTTTGTGAGAGAATCCCATGGTGTCCACTTGGTGAAAGACCAAGTGTCCTATATTTGAGATTCCTATCTTATCCACAGAGCCTAGGTCCATTTGGTATGGTAGACAGAAAACCCTCGTGGAGAGTCCTTTATGACCTAACCTCTACAACCTCCTATTGTTCCTTCTACTAAAATGGTGAACGGGAAGAGGGCCACTTCTGAGGCACTAGAATCAATTCCCCTTGCTGCTTATGAACCTATTTCTCTTACTCCCACCCAAGAGCCTATCCCTCCATTGGAAATAGCTATGGAGGTCACTCCCATGGCTATGCAGGAGTCTTTTGTCCCTTTGCAAACTCTGACTTCTGGTTCAAAGAGTCGCAAAAACCACCTTGCATGCGAGTGCAAGCGTCGATGAAAGGATCTTTTGGCTGAATAAGCCACCATACAAAAGAAAGAGGAGGAGATGACCACTCCTATATCAGGATCTCCTGCCATGTCCTCCTCTCTCCCTTTTTCTCAAACCAGTACCATATCACTTCTGGATTCTGCTGCGAGCACACATGTGCCTAGAACGGAGTAGGTATTCATTGCTCCTTCAATGGAGCCACCTCTACTAAAATTCGTTCTGGATGTCCCTCCTTTTCTGAAAATTATAGATATGATTAACACTTCAGTTGTATCTACTGTGGTTCTTTCTTCCTCTTCCTATGCCTTTCTTTCCTCGTCTATGGGGATATCACCTCCTCTGATGAAGAAAAGGGCATAGAGGGGTTCCTCTAGCAACAAAGGACATGAGAGGAGCCCACCTTCTTTGAAAGGTGGTTCCATGTTGTCTTGTTCTGTCCTAGTGACAGAATGAGTCCCAACCTCTCCTATGTTCATCACCACTCCTAAGTCTCCCAGTTAGCCTAGCGGTGAACCTGAGGTGCAAAACCATCCATCCATCAAGGTAAAAATGGAAAACCCATTGTATGTTTACTCAATGGATGAGGTTTCTAAATTTTCAGTGATCTTTGCAAAGTTGTTGACCTTAGACCCATAAGAGTTGAGTGATGGAGACCTCATAGGTCTATTTTCCTTGGCCTTTGTTGTGGGAGGATTGGAAGCACCTCCCCTTAACATTAGACCATTGCAGTCTCAACATCCTTCCCCCTACAATGATATAGAGTGGGAAGCTTATGAAATCTTGGTTGACTAGTGTTATGGGGAGACCCTGTTCTTGATCTTTAGATTAGATGTGTGTGTCATGATGTGTTCCCCTGTGATCATTCTATGTGTGCCTGGATGACCCTCATCACCCCTGTTGGTGCTTGGATATAGGTGTGGTGTTTATGTTGTAAAATTCCTCCATTTTTATCATCATTATTCCATGTTTATGATTGAATTTCAACAAATTGGGGATGATGCAAAGCATCAGGGGCATTTAGGCTTCCCTTCCATGTTGACCCAATTATTTATTTTTACTTTTTCTTCTATGCATTCTTCCTGATCTAGTTGGGGATTGATGATATTTCACATCACACCATGACTACCTATTATATTTAAATAAAGGTAGATCTAACCTTTTGAAACTAGATCCCCCTGCGCCATTTGTATGTGCTCTCTTTACTTTTGATTTCTCTTTATCTCTCTCTTCTTTGCATGTGTTGTCCCTCTCATGTGCGACAATGCCACTCCTACACAACTTGGTCTTTAGAAAATGCATTCGTTGCCAACGAATATTTTCACAAAGATCCTCCACACACTTCTTTGTTAGAACTACATTCTTGACTTGAAACCATAAATGAAACAGGTTTCCTTCATCACGAGTTCATAAAGAAAGGAATTGGAAACCTTCCTCCAAAGCGGGAACAATTTTGATCTTCCCCTCTTGTGGGGAAATATCCTTCCTTTCGAATTCATTGATGAAGTGAACATCTTTAAAAAGTATTTCTTGATGATGAATCAATTTGAGAAAGAAGGCATTGGTTCTTGAACAATGCATTCGTTGAGTGGACCCTTTCATTTTAGCATCAGGTTCCCAATGGCCCCCCTCAAAAAGCCTTTTACATCTTGGCATCTAGTTCAAGGGAAACCCAACTAAACCAGTTTCACATTTTAGCATCTAGCCAAGGGGTAGCCCGAATAGACCTATTTCCTATCTTTTCATCTAGCTTGGGGGTAGCCCAACTAGAACTTATTCATGTCCTTGCATATAGCTTAGGGACAGCCCGACTAGAATTCACTTTTCAAATAATACATCCCTTGAGTGGACCCCTCTTCCTTTTGAAGGGTTCCTGAGGGAGCCCTTTGAATGTCTTCCCACTTAGTGATGGTCTATGTGGTTGTCCATTTATTGGCCTACACAGCCACTTCCTGACGTGTTCTATCTGTAAGTAAACATATCACCGATCTTGACTCTATGGAGTCCCCTTTGCTTGTTCTCCCTCAAGTGAGAGTTCTTGGGGGATACCTTCCTTGCAAGTCTGTAGGTCTATAAGGTGATTTCCTGGTTTCCTTCATGTGATATTTTTTGAAGGATACCTCCCTTGCAAGTCCATGAGCTTGTGAGGTGCTTTCGTTCTTCAACTTTATAGTTCTATGGAGCAATGGAGCCTTTTTCTTATCTTACACTTTCAGGTTCACTAGAATGTGCTCTGCTTCCTCGTCAGTACATGTATACATCTCTAACCCTACTACTTCTTCAATCTACTTTACCAAATAACTCATTAGTAATCATGCTCACTAAAGTGGGGCCAAAATGTATAGGAGTAAATTTTCACCCCTAATGCACATTCCCCTTTTACCCCTTTCCACTTTAAAAAACCAAACTCAGAGGCCTAATTCCACATAAGCCCTACTATTCACACTACACTTGGATCCTATTTAGTGTGTCGATGGAGGTGTTTCTATCATGTCAACAAGAACACCTGCTACAATTTTTGCATTGATTCATGTGGGGATGTATAAGAGAGATGGTTCCTTATTATAATTCATTGGTAGGTCCTGTGAGGTGAAAGTTATACCAAGAGAACTACTTGCAGGTTGTAAGGATGGGATGGGTAGGTGTAAAAAGGAGGCCATCATGTACACTAGACAAAACTTTCATAGAGCTCCCAAAAGGTTTCACAATTGGATAGTGTATAGGAGTGAATTTTCACCCCTAACGCAAATTCCCCTTTCACCCCTTTCCACTTTAGAAAACCAAACTCAGAGGCTTAATTCCACATAAGCCTACTGTTCACACTACACTTGGTGTCTTTTTTGTGTGTTGGTGGAGGAGTTTCTATTGGGGACACCCACGCGATGTGCAAACTTCCACACAACGTGTTTATGTCCCCTGGTGGATTCCTACAGTTGGAGTCTACATAAACATTACACTTCCTATTGAAAGTCAAAGTGGAAAACCTCCCTTCAGCCGATCAACCCGAATATGGCCATTTTCTTCCATTCTTCCTTCATATTCTTAGTTCATTCATCCATTTTCAAGTTTACAAGATCTCTAGAGCATCTCTCAGCATTCCAGCATTCATCCACAAGCTTTGTAGCAACATTTCACACTCCATAGCAACAATCTATCGCTTCATCACTTCGATTGCGAAAGCACAAAACAAATCCATTACAACAGAGGCTTGAGTTCCTCTCATATTTCTCCTCCACTAGCCTAGAGAACTTTGGATAGAGGTTGTAAGGTCCTCACCCATTTTCTCTATTGTTTGGTTAAGTTAACACATACTATTTTGTAGTGTTTTTGGTGTACTTGGTTTGCATTCCTTCTTTATCTCTTTATTTCTATATCATTGCAAACTTGGTTTTTCGTGGAGGTGGAAACACCAAAATAGGGGTTTGACCAAGGTAAACCCCTAAACAACCCCCCAACATTTTCCCTTTTTTCTGTGTGTAGGTGGATAGATCTTGGAGCAAGCTAGTGAAAGGATTATTGTCTGAGATCATCTTCATCACTCTTGTGGTTATCTACTTTCTTTATCACATTTGTGTTTACATTTTTTATTCCATTATCTTATTCTACACCTTTAGAAAGTCGTAACTAGGCTATTATTCAGCGTTTTAGAGATTATACGTTGTCTCCTTAGTTTTCTGTCCGTACAGATGACAATGCACCTAAGAGATGCTTGCACACTACACTTCTATCCTCTGACAGAGAGCTATTTGAGACATAGAATTGGCCCTAAAAAATTGACTTGCCTAGTCTCCTTTTAACTCATGGGTTTGCAGAGTGATCAAACGAATTTATAGTCCTCACCATTCTCATCCCGTCCATCCTAACACTCCTTTAAACTAAGGTAAGTTAGGGTAGACATAATGCTCTTGGACTTTCGTGACTTGGGACCTTGTAGTGGCTGGTCCCCCCCTCTTACAAATAGTGACTCCACTAAGGTTTCATTACGTAATGTCTACAAAACCTTCTAACTATGCCACTAAGGCTTGCAGGTTGGATTGCAAGGCGAAATGCCTCACAACACTCACACTTGCAATTCTCTTAGGATACAAGGAAAGGGCCTTTTAGCACCACTAAATGGAACCAAAATGGTTCACATTGGGTTCACCAAAGTTGAACCTAGGGGGACCAACCACACCAAGGCTCCAAGTCATAGAGATTCGAGAGAAGAGGGCTACCCTAACTTACCTCAAGCTAAGTGGGTGTTTTAGGCCAAGGATAGAGAATGAAGAGCACTCTCAAGTGCTTTTGTCACTCTACTTATTTGAAATATTGAATGGGACTAGATGATCCAATTTTTAGAATCTGAACCATACCTAAGACAACTCTCTACCCAAGGACAAAAAAAAAGGTCAAGGATGACAACATAATGCATTGAAATCTCTCTAGGGCATTGGAATTCATACAATTAGAAAGTGAAAAGTACCATGCATAGTTCAATAAAAACCTACTAATGGCCTAGTAAATGAGATTTAATGAACTAAAAAGAATAATGAGATACAATAAATGATTATAGAGTTGATAAAGGAGATAGAGAAAACAAGGGTGACAAAGTCCAACTCATTGAGAGTCAAGTTCACCAGCAAGCTCCATGTACAGATACACCTACACACAACCAAGAGAGGAAAAATGTTTGGGTTGTATAGGGATATACCCAAGTCAAAACCCTGCTTTGGTGTTTCCACCTCCATAGATAGCTAGGAAAGCCATGAGATAGAAAATGTGATAAAGAGAACAATAGAAAGGATACCAAATAAACGTAACAATACAATGCCACATAAACCAAATGGTAATAGAGAAATGGAACAATATCACCTTCTCAATCAAGGTGCTCTCAAGCACGTAGAGGAGGTTGTGAGTTTGGTAAGGTCTACGCTGTCACAAAAACAAAGAAGCAATCCCTCGGGACACCAAGTTACAAATCCAATGGTGGAAAAAGTGTAGCAAGATGTGTAGAAGATGAATTGCATTGCTCAAAAGATGTTCAAGAGATCAATCTAGTGTGTCAATAATTATAGTAGATGGAATGAATGTGAAAAGGATGCATTTGAAGATAAAAGTGAGAGGGAAAGAGCTATTTTTGGGCTAGTTGGTCCACATAGAAGCATTACATTTCATCCCCAATGAGGAGTGTAACGTCTCTATGGACTCTAGAGGTAGGAATTTGTTAGGGATGGTAGTGGGCCACACTGACGTCTGCATGCCACGCTTGCATCTCTAACAAAAATTCCCCTAATGACATAAAAGACAAGTGCCAAGTGGATGCTTTGTGGATGGGTGATGTGGAATTTTGCAGTTGGGTTTGATTTTCTAAGGTGGAGGGTTGTAAAAGGTCTATTTACAATAGGGTGCAAATTCACTCCTATACACCTCCTCACTCAAACCAATGTCTATTTGTTCTTTCTCTTTCCTCTACTTTCTTGTAGCCTTGGGAGGGGAAGAATTATTGGTCTTGGTCGCCACAATAGAGGATCCTTCATGCACATTATATTTCTTTGGTGCTTTTGTATGATTTGGTTGTTGAATGCTGAGGTTGTGTTGTTGATATTTGGTTTTCATTGATGTCAACACTATTAGCATTAATGACTCTGAAGGTTGTATATGTCGAGGATATTGAGAAAATTGTAATAAATATATTAAAAGAAGTCAGTGAAGCTGAGAAGGTCAAATTAATGGAAAGTTATGTAAGTTTATGATCAAAAGCCACACTCTAAAGGGTTTGTTGTTGAGCCTATCTAGTATGTTGTCTGAAATTTTTAGCGATACGCATCAAAATTGAAGAAAGTTATCAAGTGTTGTGTTCCTACAATTATTTTGTCACTATAGCAAGTGTTTTTGAGAGAAGAGAATGAAATTATGGTGAATTAAATTGTTGTGTATGTTCTTGAGATGTTCAGTGATGTTTCTAGATCATTCTCCATTAGTTTGGTATGTCCACATTGATCGACATGTTCGTGATTGAATATTTTTCATTGTGTTTTTAAGTTTTTCATGTTCTTGCCCGAAATGATGGTGGTAGTGTGTTGCGGATCCTTATGGATTTACATTTTATTGTTTAGCATATTAGAGGATGTTGATTTAGGTCCTCACTATGGTGTGACCAACTTAGGTTGGTGCACATTAAAATTTATTTATGTATTGAGGCCGATAGTTTGTAATTCATTCATTATTTTGTGTCCGACAAAGTAGTTGATGAAAAATCCATGTAGCGGATATATAAGAATGATTGTTTCTTTATTTTGAAGGGTGTGTAAGTGTGTAGGTGTGTGTGTATGTACGAATAAAGATCAAATCCTCTGAATGTAGAGTAGTGTGTGAAGAAGTTTGAGCGAAGTGTGAAGAAGTGTACTTGTACCTAATGAAAACTGTAATCAAGCTTATGAAGAAGATAATTTCTCAGTTCATGTTTTTCAAATGGATTTAATCTAATTGCCTTTTGTAAGGCAATGAGCCTTCCCTTTGAGCAGTGAGCTCTAGGTAGTGTGCTTGAATTCAAGTGCATTTTCTATTCATTCTTCATTATACTTTTAACATGGTATAATCTTGTGGACTAACATCCACCGTGGTTTTCCCCTAACAGGGTTTCCACGTATAAAAATATTGGTGTTCATGTGTTTCTGATGTGTTTTTGATTTATGCTTGCATTGTTAATAATCAGATTTGAGAATAAAAGGTTGATTAAGTTTGAATAAGTTTAATTTCTATAACAACTAATTCACCCCCCTCTTAGTTTTCTATCCTTGTTTTTCCAACAATTGGTATCAAAGCTAGTTCCTCTGAAGAAGTCTAACATCTTGAGGTGATTTGAGATGGCATCATACAAGAAGGATAGTCCATACAAGAAGGATAGTCCTAGATTTGATGGTACAAACTACTCTCTATGGAAAGCCTAAATAGAGTGTCATTTGAAGTACATTGGTGAGACTTTATGGAAGATAACAAATAATGCATATACTATTCATAATAATGGTCCCTCCTCCGCTGATGAGATCAAGGAAGCAAAAACTAACACTAGGGCTATAGAAGCATTGCTAAGTGCTTTGATAGATTCAGAGATGAAAAATGTGGTAGGTTTGAAGACTGCACATGAGATCTAGAAAAAGTTGGAGACATTGTATGAAGGAGATGCACTAATAAAATTTGCTAAGCTACAAAGTTTGAAAGGAAAATGGGAGAACATGAAGATGAAAAAATCTTCTCTTTTGGACAAAGATAATTGAACTAGTGATTGAAATTAGATGTACCAATGGAGTCTTGGAAGAAGATGAAATTGTGGCTAAAATACTTAGATTCGTGCCTGCTTCTCAAAAAACAAAAGATCATGTTATTGAAGAGCTCAGAATAGTTACAAATGTGACAAGAGACATGCTAATTGGAAAAATTGTTGTCTTTGAGCTGAGTGAATTTGGTGAATCCTCACCTAAGATAGAGTCTGCATTCAAATCTACTATATCCATAAAAATACAACAAAGATATGATCTGAGAGAGAGTTCCAGGAAAACATTCAAATATGAAGAAGAAATGAAATTGATTGAAGATGAAGAAAGAGAGCTAGAAGAATTGGAAGCACTAATTGTGAAAAGAGAAGCCAGAGGACAAGGTAAGTACAAAGGAAATTTTCCTATAAAATGTTTTTCTTGCAGTAAGATAGGTCATTTTGCATCAAGGTGTCTATAAAGGGTCTCTAAGTATAAACCTGACAAGTCTAGATTTCAAAAGATATGTTATTATGTTCAAGAGGGTGTTACTGATGATGAATCTGATAAATAAAATGAAAATGAAGATAAATGGGTATTCATTGCTATCAAGGAAAATGGTCTGGTGTCCACTGAATCAACTAGTAATTAGAATATTGAGAAAGCTCTTGCAGCTAGAATTGATGAGAAATATGTTTGGGTGATTGACAGCGGATGCTCACATCATATGATTGGTGATAAAAGAAAGTTTCTAAGCTTGGAAAAATACAATGGCAGTGTTGTAATATTTGGAGATAACAATGCTGGTTTGATTTGTGGCAGAGGCATTGTTTCTCTTGGTGGAAAATGCAATACGAATGATGTTATATATGTTGAAGGTTTGAAGCACAATTTTTTGAGTGTTGGAAAAATGGTTGACAAAGGTTATAATCTTCAATTCAAAGATGGTAAATGAAGGATATTGGGAAGCTCAATAAATTTGATTGCTTCAGGTAAACAAAAAAGAGGTAATATTTTTCACTTGAATGCTAGTAGTGAAAGTTGTTTGATTTCTCAAGTTGATGTAAGCTAGTTATGGCATAGAAGGCTGTGCCATGTGAACTTTGATAACATTGTCAAAATAAGCTCCACACAAGCAATCAAAGATCTACCTAAGTTAGTAAATCCTACTAACACAGTATGCAAGGAATGTCAGATTGGAAAGCAGACAAGAATTTCATTTTGGAGCAAACATCATTCCAATGGAGTATTGGATTCGGTACATATTGATCTATGTGGTCCATCTAGAATCATAAGTCTACAAGGAGAAAGGTATTTCATGTTGCTTATTGATGATTATTCTAGAATGGTTTGGGTTTCCTTCTTAAGAGAAAAATATGAGGCATTAGAGAAATTCAAAAGCTTCAAGGCTATGGCAGAAAATGAGACAGGTTTGAAGATCAAATGCTTGAGATCAAATAGAGGTGGTGAATTCACTTCCTGGGAGTTCAATTCATTTTTTGAAGAGCATCGAATAAAAAGATAGTTATCTTCTCCCCAGACCCCACAACAGAACAAAGTTGTTGAGAGAAAGAAAAAAACAATTTTGGATGCTACTAGAATTATGATGTTGGAAGGTAATGTTCCTCATACCTATTGGAGAGAAGCTATAAGCACTGCTTTATATAATGTCAACCAAGTGAATGTCAATGGTAATTCTGGTAAGACCCCTTTTGAGCTATGGTTTGGTCATAAGCCTACTGTTAAACATTTCAAAATATTTGGAAGGAGATGTTATATCAAAAGAGATGAAGATATAGGAAAGTTTGAAGCTAGAAATGATGAAGGAATCTTTCTCGGTTACTCTACTAAAATAAAAGCCTATCGGTGCTACGATAAAAGATTGAAGAAGATGGTTGAGATTGATAATGTTAGAGTTGATCAGGATATTGAAAGATCATCTAGGTACTACATATATGATTCAAATGACCAACAAGATAGTACTGAGAATGGGAAGAATACACAGACACAAAATCAAATGAAGAAATTTTTGAAGAAGAAGATAGTGTAAATGCATAAGGAAGAACATAAGAATTCAAAACCCCAAGGTATGTAAAGCGAAGTCATTCTGAAAGTTAGATCATAGGAGACAAGAACAAAGGTGTACAGACTAGAAGAAAAATTGCAGAAGAATATTGCCTGATATCCAAAACTGAGCCTAGCAATGTCAATGAAACATGTAAAGATGAATATTGGATGGAAGCAATGAAGGAATAACTGATGCAGATAGAGAAGAATGATAGATGGACTCTTGTTCCTAGACCTTAAGACAAAAATGTGATTGGAACCAAATGGGTTTTTCAGAATAAGCTGAATGAGCAAGGTGAAGTGATAAAGAATAAAGCAAGACTACTATGTAAAGGGTACTCATAGATGGAAGGTATTGATTTTGAAGAAAATTTTTCCCATGTTGCTAGAATTGAAGCTATAAGGTTATTTCTTGCTTATGCTACTTTCAAGAACTAAAAATTCTATCAAATGGATGTGAATTAAATATTTCTGAATGGGGAATTAGAAGAAGAAGTTTATGTTGGGCAATCAAATGGATTTCAATTGACTGATGAAAAGGACATGGTGTTTTGGTTGAAGAAAGCATTATATGGACTCAAAAAAGCCCCTAGAGCTTGGTATGCAAGATTGGATAAATACTTGTTGAAGCTTGGACTCAATAAAGGTACTGCTGGCAACAATCTATATTTCAAAGTGGATAAGGATAAATAATTGATTATTGAAGTCTTTGTTGATGACATTATTTTTGAAGGTGATGATGACTTATGTGTGATATTTTATGGTGAAATGAAAAGTGAATTTGAAATGTCAATGATAGGAGAACTGAAATTCTTCTTAGGATTGCAAATTACTTAGTTAGATGATGGAATCTTTATGTCTCAGTCTAAGTATGTGAAAGAGTCACCAAAAAAGTTTGGCATGGAAGATTCAAATCTAGTTGGTACACCCATGGTAATCGGATGTAAGATAACACAGAATGATGACTCTCCTAAGGCTAATAAAACAAGATACAAATCAATGATTAGTGGATTGCTATATTTGACTCAAAACAGGCCAGACATCATGAATGTTGTATGCATGGTTACTAGATATCAAGCTGATCTTAAGGAATCACATGTGACTGCAATAAAGAGAATATTCAGATACTTGAAAGGAACAATTGACTTTGGGTTATGATATCCAAAGGATGGCGATCTTACTTTAAATACCTTTATAGATGTAGATTGGGCAAGAGATGTAAATTACAGGAAAAGCACAAGTGGTGGTGCGTTCTTCTTAAGGGAGAAGTTGGTTTCTTGGCTAAGTAAAAAACATAATTCCATTTCTCTATCTACTATTGAGGTAGAATATATTGCTGGTGCAAACAACTGTACTCAAGTGTTGTGGATGAAGCAGATGCTTAGAGACATCAAAATTGAGTATGATGAGCCAATTGCTATATTGTGTGACAACTCAAGTGCCATAAACATTTCCAAGAATCTGGTGCTACATTAATAAACAAAGCATATATATCAAATTTCACTTTTGGAGAGATAAAGTCAGTGAGAAAGAAGTCAGACTGGAATATGTGCCTACTATGGAGAAAATTATAGACATTTTCACTAAAACGTTTCCTAAGGATACTTTTGAGTATTTCATAGGAAAGCTAGGGGTAATTTCCGCTCCTAATCTGAACTAAGATGCAAGTCTTTGCATCAATCAGTGTACTCACAGTCAGATCTTGCTTCAAATTGATGATTATGGTGGTTGCTACTTAGGAGGAGTAGTCAAAAGATTCAGATATGTGGTTCAGAGCATGTGTACCTTTTTCATTTATGTCAAAGAGGGAGAAGAATAATGTGAAAAATTCTTGAAGAAAGGGGGAGAAGAGTCAAGAAAGGGGGAGAAGAGCTATGAGAGAAGTGTAAAACAAAGGGATAGAAGTGAACAGTTAGTTGTGCTTGATGGTATTTTTCACATCATGTGTTGCCATCAATACCAAAGGGGGAGATTGTTGAATGTTGAGGTTGTGTTGCTGATATGTGGTTGTCATTGATGTCAACACTATTAGAACTGATGATTCTCAAGGTTGTATATGTCGAGGATATTGAGAAAATTGTAATAAATTTATTGTAGGAAGTTGGTGAAGCTGAGAAGGTCAGAGTAATTGCAAGTTCTGTAAGTTGATGATCATAAGGTATGCACTAAAGGGTTTGTTGTTGAGCCTATCTAGTATGTTTTCTAGAAGTTTCAGTAGTATGCATCAAGATTGAAGAAAGTTATCAAGTGTTGTGTTCCTACAGTTATTTTTTCATTGAAGCAAGTGTTTCTGAGAGAAGAGAATTCAATTATAGTGAATTGAATTGTTGCGTATGTTCCTGAAATGTTTAGTGATGTTTCTAGATCATTCACTATTAGTTTGGTACATCGATGTTGATCAAAATGTTTGTGATTGAATATTTTTCATTGTGCATTTAAGTTTTTCATGTTCTTGGCTGACATGATGGTGGTAGCGTGTTGCGGATCCTTATGGATTAATATTTTACTTTTTAGCATATTCAAGGATTTTGATTCATGTGCATTATATTTTATTCATGTATTGAGGCCGACAGTTTGTAATTCATTCATTATTTTATGGCCAATAGAGTAGTTGATGAAAATCCATGTAGTGGATATATAAGAATGATTATTTCTTCATTTTGAAGGGTATGTAAGTGTGTAGGTGTGCATGTATGTGTGAATAAAGATCAAATCATCCAAATGTAGAACAGTGTGTGAAGAGGTTTGACTGAAGTGTGAAGAAGTGTACCTATGCCTAACTGGAACTGTAATCAAGTTTATGAAGAAGCTAATTTCTCAGTTCATGTTTTTTAGATGGATTTAATTTGATTGTCTTATGTAAGGTAGTGAGTCTTCCCTTTGAGTAGTGAGCTCTAGGCAGTGTGCCTAAATGCAAGTGCATTCTTTATTCATTCTTCATTATACTTATAAAAGGGTATTATCTTGTGGACTAACATCCACCATGGTTTTTCCCCTAACTGGGTTTCCATGTATAAAAATCTTGATGTTCATGTGTTTCTGATGTTTTGTTGATTTATGCTTGCACTACTAATCATCAGATTTGATATTAAAGGTTGATTAAGTTTGAATAAGTTTAATTTTTGCAACAACTAATTCACCCCCCGTCTTAGTTTTCTATCCTTATTTTTCCAATATTGCCAGCTCCATCATTGGAAAAGGAGTGTTAAGCCATTTGAAAGTGTGAGCTTTAACGTTAGCTACTCTCATTTCAATATTATCATTTTCATCTACTAAATAATCTTTATTGATTATTAATTAGTTGTAGATATGTTGGCCACTATAAATGAGGTTTAAGACCTTCCCATTTTCTTTTAAATCTTTAGAGACTCAAGCCTTTATTCAATACTTAATCAAATTTATTATCAATTGATAATAATCTTTCATTCTTACTTTGAATTCCTCCTCACAATTTTCCCAATGATCTTCAATTTTATGCTCATGGATGAAGAAGGAGCCTATTACCTTACTAATCTTCCCAATTGGGTCAAATATTCCTTTAACATCAATGTACATTTTAAGGGAGTATTTTTCCAAATCCACCTCTACACTCTTAGAATTTTGCATGTTGGCATATGAATACACTTCCATCTTGATTGGGAAACTATACCTTGATTTGTGTTTCCTTGCTATCAATTGATGAATTTTAGTTACTTGTCTATAAACCTCCAATACAACCATTTTATCTGATGTGTATCTTGGAAGCTTCAGTGGAGTCTTATGGAAGCCAAACACTCTAATATATGTGAAGATTTTAAACTGAATATACTAGCTCCCCCAGCTTTTGAGATTTGTCATGGATTCAATGGAGGTTCTCCTAGAGAAGTCTCCCTCCAACCCTTTGATTACTACATACACGAAGTTATCATTGACAATGTAGGAATTGGTGCAACTATCCTCCAACTTCAACTAAGGATAGTGTTCATAGAATGTTATCTCCCCAAGCTGGAAGGAACCTACTCTGTTTAATCTTGGAAATGTGTCTTGAGTAGCCAATAAGTACACCAAGTATGATGTCATATAGAACTTGGTGGTTTGCAAGATAATATTCAGCTATTTGTGTATGGTGTCATTGATTAGGTTGGCTGAATCAATCTTCATGCACTTGCTATCATTGATGGTCAAGATAAACTTAACCATCCACAAATATAAATCCCTAGCATGGGGGTACTCGAACACCTTGCTCAGTAATACATTTAGGTTTTTTGTATCCTCCCATAATTTAGTATTATGTTGCACTTTGGCTATTTTTATGGTTATCTTTTGGGATTGAGAAAAAAATGATAGTTGATAAGGTTGAGGCTAGTTGCCTTATGGTTCTTGAAATACTCCATTTCTTTCTTCATATCTATAGCCTCATATTGGGGAGAGGTAGGGATCCTGAACACCCTTTTAATCATATTTTAACTCACAATAGCACCACTTCTCCTACTAATCCCATTAAACTTTTATTTTTGTGGTCATAATAATGGGCACATGTTAACACCAACTCCAAATATTTGAACAATTACTAGGAAGGAAACTACCTCCACTAGTCTTGAATTAGCTAGTGCAATGCATGCACATGTCCTAATCTCTTCATCATAAATCCTTTGTTTGAATTCATCTATGTTCTCATGACTAAGTTCAGTTTCACCAATTTTAGTTAGGGAGAGAACATCTTTGATGGAATATGGTAACCTTTATACTAGTACTTCATTTCTGTGGGATCCTTTGGTGGTATATCTCTTGCATATAAAAAAATCATGTGTTATAAGAATCCATAGTAAATACCTTTAAAGGAGATAACATACCCTTTAATCAAGATCTACAAACCAATAATTAACTTAGAATATAAAGTAACGACTTGTTAAAAAGGGTATCTCAGAAAAAACACACCCTTTTGAGAATCAAGCCTTGAGCATAGCCTTGATAGCCTACCAAAGGGATAAAACATTCCCATTAAAGGAAGTACAAAATTTACTTGCAATCTATCGATAATCAGGGATCAAATACTTGGTCTACATCGTGTTTGTAACAATCATAATCATCAAGAGGAACCACCAACTAGCGACACTAAAAAATGGGTTAAAACTTTTCAGGAGTCGGGAGTTTCGTATACATCTTACTTGTAATATTTTCATAGGTTTAGAGGGAAGTTCTGATCAATGACACCCAAAAAGCTATTTTAAGGATTTTGGGGGTCGGGGATCAAGCATGTTTTTTAACATTTATCCATAAGTTCAATATTTGGTAAAGGTTTCTCTCGATTCCCGATGTCTGAAGATCACACCACCTATTTTGGGGATCAAAACATGGATATTTCACTCATTTTCCAAAATAAGCTCATAACAAGTAATAGCCAACATAATTAAATCCCTATAACAAAGCTCTTTCCTATGGCATCACAAGTCGAGAATCAGGCATGTTGATTAACTTCTACCTTAATAAGAAGTTAATTGAAAAGGATATGTTTGGATAGCAACCTTTGAAAATATTTCAAAAACATAGGCTTTTCACTAAGGCTTATAGATTGGGTTTCAAGAATCATGACTTCATATTTCCCTCTATCAAACCATAGTTAAAACACAACCATGACCACTAAAACCCAACAACTAATCACTCTAATCATCAAATATCTAAGGAAAGAAATGATTAGGTGCTGAGAATTAGGAGGTTGGTATAACTTTTAATACACAGGCGGTTTGAAGACTAAGACAACCTGTTGACACCTGACACCCAAAAAAATACTATAAAAAATATAAGGAAAAACACTTAGCAAGGTTGAAGCCTAACACCCAATCGAATGATATATCATAAACATCCTTGATTGATGCATCAAGACAAAAATTTATTTGGTGATGTGAGAAAGGAAAAAACAAAAAGAAATGAGGAAGAATGAGAAAAAACCCAAAAAATGAAGGAAAACAAAATACAAAGGGAAAACAAGAAAAAAATGTCAAATTAAATCAAAACCACACACACAACAAACCACTCATATGCAAACTAGAAGAAAACAAAAATACCAACAAAAAAATTAAGTGAGAGATCATAATCCAACCTAGAAAATAAGTGTTGGGATAAGGGGAAACACAAGAAAGCACACCACTAGAAACACACAACATGGATGCAAAAGCATCGATGAATGAACAAAAAACCAACATAGATAAATGATAATAGAGGAAGGGCACAAACACTACTAATCTCAAAGGAAAGTTGCAGAGCTCTTAAATTTCTTCAATCGCATGAGATAAATGAAAAAATGACTTACCATTTACCTAAAAACCCATTCGGCTTCCACAACTACCTTCCATTAGTTGTTCATTAAATGCATTAGCAATGAATTGAATACACCTGATGGATGTGACCAATGAAACAGTTGAGGTGACAAGATATCACCACTATTAGGCTTTTGGAGTCAAGAGTTCACTTAAGTGAAAAATCTAACATGAAAAAGTCTAAATCGATGACAACCAACAAAGAGCAATAATCGAACTTTGGGGATCAAGCCTGACCCATATGGCATGGCAGTATGGAGAAGCCCAAAATCTCAAAACTTGGCAAGATACTTAGAAGAAAGGGAAAATGAAAAGGAAGAAGGAAATGGAGGAGGAAAATAAAAGGAAAGAAAGAGGCAAAAAACCACAAGGCAAGAACGAGACAAAGAAACACAAAAAAAAGTGGGTACCTATTTTGTTAGAAACAAAAATGGGGCATGAGTGCAAGGCGCCACAATCTTCTCAAAAATAGATCATAGTTAATTGAACATCATGAGGGGATATGACTTCTTAATCTAGAGGTTATCTTGTAGATAAAACCCCACATTTACAATATTTCCCATGTTGGTACAAAGGGGTATGAAATTACATGAATTTGAGTATAAATTTTTTTTGGCTGACCTAGTTGGACCTTGTAAAAATGCTAGCATGAGTAGAATAGATTTGTAGGTATTATATTTATGAGGAATCCTATTTTTATGATGAAAAGGCTTATAACTAGATCTTTTTTAGACAAGAACCCTTATCCCCTATTCCCATCTTTCATTATTCCACTAAGGAAAATATTCTTCAATCCAAGTCCTTCATCTCAATCTACATCAATGTTAAACCCATGATCTCAAATAAATTTTATAAATTTGAACAATGAAAATCTCTCAAAATATCTAAAAAAATTTATATGACATTATTTTAAAACTCTTATGGAACTCCTTCAAGATATTGTGAATATTTGCATGTTATGATATATCACATAAAAAAATATTATGTTAAGGCTGCTTGACACTTATTTAAAAAAATAAAATCAAAGTGGTATATATCTTACTCAAAACTCGATATTTACTTGGGATAAACTTGGAAATATATTCTTTAAATTTATCAAAACAATGGAGACAATTATTCATTATTACCATAAATAATGACAATTAAGAGAGCCTTAAAAGATGAAATTATAGTTCTCAACACCATGTTTCATAAAAATTGGGAGAGAATACACATTTTAACTTACCCTCGAATAGATATAAACTCCATATTTATAATTATTCACTCCCTTAGGTGTAGAATTTTATTTTGGCCAATAAATTGGTGTTCAAAGTGGATAGTAGTTTAATAAATACAAAAAACTTTCCCATAGACCACTAATGCCTATGTTTCCCAAATTATCGCTTTCATTGTAAGAATGAATTCCAAATCCTAATTACCCATTTCCAAATATATCTAGCAAGCTTCCTCTTCCATTTATGTTTACCCCCTAGCCATCTGTCTACACCAAAAGCCTCTCAAGAAATGGATGATATGAAACATTTATTATAAATAAAATTAATGAAAATATTAATCTTAAAAGTCAACAAGAAAATTACCCAAGGCCCATATATCAAGATAAATAGGGTTAAATGACCCAATACTCACTAAATATATATTAAAATTTGTAAAATAAAGGGAAATATGAGACATAAACATCAAATGATTTTATTTTGGTGCCAACACGATTATAATAAATTTTACCTAATATTGTAAGATATTTGGTTCGAAGACAAAATAAATTCATAAATAATTAAACTGTGTTGTTTTCTATATAAAGATGCACACCCATCAAGTTCCTACTTGAGATGAAACTTATAGGAAAATAATTTGAGAAAAGGAAATCCATAGTTAGGACAACAACTATATTTACCAAGCCAACATATTAGTTTTTCAAAGTTTAGATTGTAATTTGGTAGTACAAATTTAAGTTATGTCTTTGTAATAGAAAGAAGAGGTAGCTTTAGAGAGTTTTATTTTGATGGATAGAAGAATAGGCTATTTTTCTAATAATATAACTACATCTAAGACCCCTTATGTTTAGTTTGACTATTTCACCAAATTAGAAAAGCAGTTGGTAGAACATATTGTCCCAAAATCTCAATAAGAATCAATTTAAAAGGTGGTCAGAGATACAAATAACCATATTATAGGTTTAAATAAAGAAATAATGCACCTCAATTAGTAGTTTAAAGTTGCATGAGAAACTATTGTAGGGGTATCGATCTTAAAACTCAAAATTCAAAGATGTTAAGGCAATCCAACTTATGTTCGAAGAGCTTATATGGCTAGGCCACATAATATGATAGATCAAATAAAAAAAATTGTTGTGAGTGTATCACTATGGAACATCCTATCCATCCTTGAGGAAAGTAATTTGATTCAATAATCTTTGAAGATGTGATTACATAGATCACTGATATTAGAGAGAAAGAAGTAGGATGAAGGGAAACCATTTTGATTGACAAACCTACCGCTCTCCATAATGTAATCATAGAGACGAGTACATAAAAACCTATGCCTTTATATTTAAGTAATAATTGGATTTTTTTACATAATTCCATGATAGATTCTATCACAAGAATAGGGTTATTCCTAAGAATATTATCAATAGCTCAAAATTGAATGAGCATATAGAGAAGGGAATCATCCAATTATATGGGAAGAAGGTTCAAATAGAAAATATTGTTATGAAAATATCGCTCACTTCATATGGATATCCTAATATCATTATACATCAAGATGTTATGATAATATATATTCCTCCAACATTTAGCTTATTTTTATCAAGGTATTCCAATGCCAAAATAGGTAAATACCTTTATCTATATGGTTCCATCTTATACTAAGAACAAAATATGGTTCAAAGTTGAATATTGTATCTAATATAATCCATAAGAAACACACTACAAATGAGGTAATGATAAACTTTGAACCAAATCATAGCATGTTATCAAAATAAGATAAATGTGGAGCTCTTAGAGGGAGAAGATTATCATAGGGTTCTCACTTCATATTAATGTGCACACCAATTGGTAGAGGAAGGATCATAGTGGGACCCTTATGGAATCTTTTATTAAACTAGCTTAGGAACTTATGTAATATATGATTAAGATCAAATTATCCGTAAGGTAAATAATATTATAAGGCTTATCAAGAGGAGAAAATAAATATATTCTACATTATGCAAAAATATATTTCAATAGACATAGATGTGCAAAAAAATTAGGAGCAATATTATGTCTTGTTTCTCCTAAAGGAAATAAAATTATCAAAAAATTATACTTTCAATTTAGCTATATAAACAATGAAGTCAATTATGAATCACTAATACATGGAATTATTTTGTTAGAGAAGATGAAAATAAATCAATTATATATGTTTAAAGGTTTTAAATCGAGCATTACACAAGTATAAGGAAAATTCATTGCCCAAAATATTAGAATGAGATTATACCATCACAAACTATAGGAACTCTTTGAAATTTTTGAAAAGTTAAATATAGAATTGGTTCAAAGAACTAAAATATGAAAGTATATTAAATGGATATGATTGGATCTCAATTTGATCCAACAAGATATCTCAGTATAAATAAAAATCATGATAAACTCATAATACAACCTATGTGTGTGAATATGTGGAATAAACTAAAGAATTAAACAAACACACCAATGCGAAATTATATTAAAGAAATCTAAGTTAGGAATAAACAAACTCTAAACACAACAGATTCTTTAAAGACGTCCCATTGTCCTCTATCTCCAAGGATTCCTTGTAAGCTGTTTGCTCTCAGATTGTGTAAGTAGTAGCTTGGAAGAATGACAACCTAGAGAATGAGATTATGCAACATGCATTTCTATGGTAAATGATATGAGATGATGAAGCTAAGATATGAAACTAAAATGGCTTATGAAAGATAATCTACCATGATTGTAAAATGATAAACTAAAATGCTATGCTATTCTCAAGAAATTTAGTAAATAAGATTGCTAAGTGCTTAATAATGCAACTATAATGCTCATGCTATATTCGATTGGATTCTAGATCCATTTCCAAGCACAAAGAGGCTGTATTCATAGAATTTTGGAGGCAAAATCCTAGTTGGAAAAGATCGACGGTTGAAATCAAGCTTGGTAAGATGAATGGTGGAAGATTGGGAATTTGGAGAGAAAGATGGAAGCTAGAGAGAAAGAGGGCAAATGTTTCCTCCTACATGACCTCTTCCATTCAAAAATGAAGGAAATCAACCATTTGGCATTTTTAGTTATGAGGAGTTAGTTGGTAGTTGAAGTTAAATCCATAATTAAATAATTAAGTTATTTAATTATATGTGACATGAATTTAGAAGCTTCCATAATTAAATAATTAAAATATTTAATTATGTGTGAGAAGTGAAAAAGTTGTTTAATTAAATATTTGGAATATTTAATTAAATGTGAAGTGAAGAATTAGAAATAATGAATTTAGAAGAATATTTTTTTATTTGAATTTAAAAATTCAAACTTAAAGTAACATGATAATTATTTTAAATAAATTATAAAATTTATTTAATTAATTAAGAGGAAGATAGAAAATGGTAATAATTAAATAAAATTATTTATTTAATTAAATTAGAAGTATTAGAAATGAACAATATAAATAAATAATTAAACTTATTTATATGTAGATGATATTTAAAAGATTAATTAACTAATTTATATTTAATTAATTATTAGACTTGATTTAATGTGGCCATTTTTAGATGTATACATTTTGCCCCTTTTTGAGGTGATGTGATTTACGCATTACTTCAAAGAAAATTTTTGATAATGAAAATTTTTCCCCTCACTTTGAAAAATTGATTGATGATGCTATATGCCTCCTTGGGAGATAAATCACGTGGTTTGATGATTTTGATGATGATTCAAAGATTTTGAATGATTTTATGTAGATTCACAAATTTATCTCCCGAAATAGCACTCAACGTGGTGAAAAATAAAAATAACCCTACCTTATTTACTCCCTTAAAACATGGAAAAAGGTAAAAGTCCTTGTCATTTGAACAGTTGTATTTGGTGAAAACAGAGTTTTGAGAGAGAAGAAAGCGAGATGTCGATCCACTATGAGTGACACAGATTCGAGCAGGTTCAATGACATCAGCGACCAACCGTGTATAGACCTATAGTAAGATCGTGAAACCTACCTTGTGAATTTTTTGATGAATTTCACATGATTTTTTGAATTTTTTAGACATGGAAAGTTCTATTTTAGTGTATAGAAATGCGTTTTAGTGCATGTGAGGCCTCATTTAGCACATAGGCTAGGTAGAATAGCACATCTAGGTTAGCACATATACACCACAATGTAGCACATTTAGTTCATATAATAGCGCATAGGCCAAATTAGCACGTAGGTTAGATTTCATGGATAGGATGATAAAGTAGCGCATACATTTAGGGCTTTAGCGCATAGATTAGATTAGCACATAGATTTGATAGTTTAGTGCATTCATCGGATAGAGTTGTACATACACTAAAATAGCACATTTACCCTCTGTTTTAGTGCATCTATGGATAAGCTAGTGCATTTGCTGATTTAGCCTATTGATTGTCTATTTTAGCGCATCCATGAAATTTAGCTACCTTTGATTGTTTGAAGATCAATTTGTGATTGCTTGATGTTTGTTGCTATATTAGAGAATTGATTTGATGAAATTGAATCTAATCAATGATAATTGATTTGATTTTGGTGATTTTTTCATAAATTTATTCTCATGTTGAAATGAAAAACAAATAGTAAAATGATTGATGTGATGTCGTTTGGCTGATAAATTTGTCTTCATGCTTCATGAAAAACAAATAGTAAAGATGCTAAATTTGTCTTCATGCTTCATGAAAAATAAATAGTAATGATGAGCTGATATGATATGTTGTTGATGTTGATTTTGATAAATTTTCTTTCATGTTTGATGAAAAATAAATAGTAGAATGATGATTTGCTTTCATGATATGATTTCATCTGACTGCTTGATTTTTTGATAAATTGATGTACTTTTCTGATGATGTGATCTGATTGATTTGATAATGATATGATGTATAGGAGGATTTTAAGATCCTCCAAATCAAAGAGAGATTTCCTAGGACCTGGTAGATGATTTCTAGATTGTCCCAATAGGAGGTTGGAGTTATTTCCAGATTTGGTTTGGGTTCACTACATACAATCCCACAGTATAGGGTCAACAAGGCATTGTTGATAGCTTTAGCTGAGGGGTGGCACAGTGAGCATAACACCTTTCATTTTCCCACTGGAGAGATTACAGTCACACCCGAGGATGTATATAGGATACTAGGGATCTCATTGGTTGGTGAGATTGTGGTTTATGACCACAAGGAGATTGGGGGGACTGATGCCTCATGGAGAGTGTTTTAGGATCCATGCATTTGCAGATATGAGATCCCATGGAGAGAGATGGTTGAGGGTTACACCCCACTCCCTTCAATTTTTTTTGTTTCATTGGTGGCTTCTTGTGTCCCGACCATAGGTCGAAGGGGCTATCTATTGGTTGGGGTCAAGTTCTAGACGACATGATCCTACATCAGACCATATATGCATGGGGTCCATACATGCTAGCCCACCTATACCATGATTTGCATCAGGTGGTATATACAGGTGGGAAGAGCATATCTTTCGAGGTCATACTCTTATAGATTTGGGTGTGGGAGCATATTGCTATCACCTGCCCATTCGCAGGGAGAGATCGTCCCATCGATTGCCCCTATAATTATGCATACACAGGTCCACTTGTCTAGCCTAAGCTGGGCAAGTTGGAATATTGGAGGAGAGTACTTGATGATATGGACACTATGATTTGGAGGCCCTATGTTGATTGTGAGGCTTGGGATGAGGATGATATTGTGTTTCCCTATTGCAACATATCCAGATACTTGATTGGGAGGACCTTCTTCATCATTGAGAGATTTTTGGTTATGCGGGTTTTTAGATAGTTCGATCGAGTATAGGTCATTCCACAAGGTGTGGCCCATTATGCAAGGTGGTGAGATGATGTAGCGGAGTGGGGCCCCTTCATTCCATATGAGGTAGCCAGGGCATAGTTTCTTGGTTTACAACCAGAGTTTTGTGACTATAGGCTTGACATTTTAGATGCCCAGATGATAGAGGAGTATGCAACATATTTCCATACTCATCCATTCTCGAGGTTGATGAGCCTTGATGAGATTTCCCCACTTCTAGATGGACCAACACTATAGCGTGCATAGAGACAGCCATAGACACATGCATAGGTAGAGTAGCTCATCAGAGGAGGAGGAGGAGAGGATGTGGGTGGTGGTGATGATATGGATATTGATAGGGATGAGGATGAGGATGATAGTGAGGATGACAATGATGATGATGGGGATGACAGGGGTGGTGGGGGGAGACCCATTTTTGATGTTCCATTCAGGACTAGACTAAGGATAGTGAGGAGAGTGGAGTAGCTAGTTGTAGGTCCCTCACATATTACTATCAAGGCTCCATCTTGAGAGTAGAAGGGCTAGATTGACACATTGTAGACATAGGTACACACTCTCTAGAGCCAATTAGCATAGGCCCAGGTTACTATCTCACAGTTATAGGAATAGATGGAACAACCGCCACCCCTAGACCCATAGGTAGCCTATCTAATTGTAGAGAGAGATAGTTTGAGGCATCATTGCCAAGAAGAAGAGGGCATAGTAGAGAGGCTATTGTGATCTGTAGAGGGCACCTCTATCGGCGAGGTTGTGACAGAGGGACTAGAGACTGCTCGAGAGGCCAAGTACTACAGGATGAGATACTATGAGGCAGTACCCCTGAGCAAAGGATATACTACACACAATCAAACACTAGATCTCACACTCACTCTCGGAGTCATTCCAGGATTTCCACCAGGAGTGTGGGACAACCAATCAGATGAGAGATATGTGGTACTAGTAGTGGAGATCCAGCTAGATTGACTACTTCCAGAGGTAGCAGTAGCCATGGTCCTCACTCGGATGCTCCTCATTTATCACTCTGTATACATCATTTTTGTCACATTTCATGTATCTCTCTTGGAAATTTGATATCATTATATATTTGGACATTTATTTGATGAGTTTTATATGATATTCAATGTTGATCTTAATATGCATGTGTTTTTTATTATGCTATGATGGATGTTCATGTATGCATTTCTATTTCTATATGCCATGTTGCTTATGATTATGTCACGATGATGTATGATTATGGATAATGATCCTTGAAAATAGATAAATCTCATGATAATGCCTATGCATATGATATGATAGTGATGATGATGTTTATGAATTTTACATGTTTTATAATTGATGAATATGCAACATATATTATGATGGATGATGCAAATGATTTTTATGATGTTTTATGATGTATGGAAAATGTATTGATTATGGATACAAATAATATTGTGATGAAATGAATGTAATGGATACATTTTATGGTTATGTATAATGATGCAATGGTATGGATGCAAAAATGATAATGAATGAATGGAAATGAAATTAATGAGTTGAAATGATGATGTGAAAATGCTTTTGATATGAATGATGTGACATGTCAAATAATGATAAATGATAAAATGATAATGAATGAAAATGGTAATGAATGTGATGAAATGATATGAAAATGATATGGAAATGACATTAATGAGTTGAAATGATAAATGAAAATGCAATAATGAATGAATGATAAAATGATGTGATATGGATAATAAGATATGACAAATGAAATGATGAGATGATAATGATATGAAAATGTTAATGATAATGAAAATGAAAATGATGTCAAAAGATAATGAATGTGAAAATGATAACACAAATGATGATAATGAAAAATAATAATGCAAAAATGATAATGCCAAATGTTTATGAAAATGAAATGACAATGAATGAATGATAAAAATGACATAAAAAAATGATATCGAGAATGATATGAAAATGAAAATGACATGACATGAAAATGATATTAAAAATGAATGGAAAATGATATTGATATGAATGATACATGATAATGATAATATTTATGAAAATATTGTGAAAGTGAATATTAAATGATATGAAAATATGTGAAAATGATATGAAACTAATGGTGAAAATGATAATTATAATTAAAATGAAAATGATATGAAAATGAAAATGATAAAATGAATACGAAATGAGAATGATTTTAGTCAATGTCCAAATGTACTCAAGCTTTGTTCAAAAGAGACATTGTTTTTGATATCTTTGCCAACCTCCAAAAATATACTATACAACTACAAAATGAATGCAATCTATATGAATCATGCAAACCTAACTATGTAAAATGAACTACACATTGTTGTCTTTCTGTGAAGCAACTTATGCTTGTTTAGCATCATTGAGATTTTTGAAATGTTGAAAGTTAGTACAAGCATTATAGGGTATATCTACCCTGATAATTTCCTGAGTACAAATTTCATGATTTTTGATATAGCAAGTTAATACAAGAATCGAGGTATAATTAAACGGAGATGACCTTAATATTGCTTGTGTAAACAAACAGAAATTAATCCTTTTCCTATGCAAATTCTGAAATGTCATCAATGATACTTTTGAAAACCATGTCTCGTGACAAATTTGCATAGTAATAATGATTAACTTACAGACAACAAACAAAGAAAAATCATACTCCTTCCTTGTGACTCTAGTCCAATACATCATTGAGCCACTCTATAGATATGATGTCATCAAATTTCAAAAAAATAGTTCAACTTATTCTTTAAGTGTTCTAATTATTTTATTCAGATTAAGATCATCCAGTTTGTTCAGTTTATGTCTCATAGTTGTTTTGACTAGGCTTGATTGGATATTTGATTGTTGATCTGATATTCAGATAGTTGACGCATGTTGTTATTTGTCTACTTAAAAGCTTACAAGTTGATTGCCTCCAGTGAGTTTGCACTTTGACTCCCGATTAGACACAACCTATTGCTTGGAATATAAACAATGACCATCAAGCCATGATGACATCCTTGTTGTCTCTAGGAAATTTTGTGCTCATAATGTAGATACGATGGCAAGGGATGGATTTTAATGCTGATAAAAATGGTTTTGTATGAATGATGCAGGATGTAACCTAAAAGATCGAAGAGCCAACTAAATCACAAATAGCACCTATTTTCCAAGTTTTCACCATTTGTTTCTATTTCACTTTTTCAGATTTTGTGATTTTTTTGCTATAACCAAGATGCTTGTTTGCCAGGTTTTCATCAAGGCAACAATTTTTTTGTATTTTTGATCTTTTTATGCTATTTTTTGTATTTTTCCAAGACTTTTTTTAATGCTGGTTTTTTTTTTGTATTTTTTAAACATAGAAATTCTTCAGATGGATGTTGTTGATTGGATCTTCAAATAGGTACCCTTCTGGTGTAGATAGCTGATATGCTCCTAAACCATATACTGCAATGATGATGAATGGACCCAACCAATTAGGCTCAAAATTTCCTTTCTTCTCCCGATCTTGTTGGTTGCAGGGATTTTCCTTTAGGACCAAGTCACCCACTTGAAATGTGTATGGTTTGAATTTGTGATTGTAGCTGTTGGACATGACTTATTGATAACCCTTCAAGTGATTGGCTGCACTTTGTCATCTCTCATCAAATAGCTCCAGTTCTTGCAGTCTGGAAACTCTGTAATCCTCATCAGTTATGAGTCCCTTCAATGAGAATCGAAGTGAGGGAATCTCAACTTCTAGTGGCAAGATTAATTTTGCTCCATAGGCCAAGGCATATGGGGTGGCTCTTGTTGGCATACGAATGCTGGTTCTATATGCCCACAAAGCTGGATTTAATTGGACATACCAATCATGAATGACATCATTTATTGTCTTTTTTAGGATATTAAGAATTTCCTTATTTGAAGCTTTTTCTTGGCCATTTCCCTATGGATAATAAGGTGTAGAGAACCTATGTTGGATATGAAATCTTCCACAAAGTTTGTCAAAATATTGATTCTTAAAAGGTCTTCCATTATCTATGATAATGGAGTAGGGAATGGCATACCGACATATGATATAATTCAGGATGAAGGAAGGAATTTGTTTGCTAGTTACTGTTGTTAAAGGAACAAATTCAATCCACTTGGTAAAATATTCAGTGGCCATGATTATAAACTTATGCCCATTTGATGAAGAGGGGTGGATTTTTCCAACCAGATCTAGTCCCCATTGAGCGAAAGGCCATGTAGTAGTGAAGGGTTGCAACTCTTGAGCAGGAGCGTGAATGAGGTTTCTGTGAATCTGACATTTCAGACATTTCTTTACAAAGGTGAAGGATTCTTTTTCCATGGTTGGCCAATAATAACCCATTCTGACAAGTTTCTTAGCAAAGGTTAGTCCATTTGAATGAGTCCCGCAAATACCACCATGAACCTCTTGTAATCTCTTTGCGGTGGCAACATGATGGCATTTTGATTCAAAATATCTTTGAGAATTGATTCAAGAGAATATCCCAAGGGAGTAAAACTTTGTCGATTTGAGAAGAACTGTGATTTGGGCACATTTGAATTTTGATTGTTGTCGAGATTATTATTGAAATTACCATGATTATTGGAAATATTTCCTTGATTAGAGTTGTTTCCCTAATTGGAATTGTTATTGCCTTGGTTAGTGGAATTTATAGGATTGTTGTTGTGCTGAATACCTGATACATTGAGAATGGTTCACTTTGCTTTCACATTGTTGGCATCTACCACCCCATCATTTACAACATTCTTATTTTGAGTCCAAAACCTTGATTTATCATTGTTGTTGTTGTTATGATTATACAAATTTAGACCATCTTTGTCCAGCTTTAGGACTCCTCTCTTGACCAAGGCTCCTTCGATAGTGATCACGTTTTCAATCAATTTATCAAATTATTGAGGACAATGAAGATTGAGCCTATAACTCATTTCTTGATTTAGACTATTAATAAAGTTTTTCATCTTTTCCTTTTTAGGAACTAGATGAGAATATCTTATAAATAACCTTCTCCATCTTTGCAGAAATGTGATGAAGCGTTCCCCATTATTTTGCTTCGCTTTGCACAAATCAAGCATGGTTATTTGATGTTGTATATTGTAGGAGTATTGAGATATGAATTTATTGATTAACTCATCAAACATTTTGATGGGGGGAGTGATTTTGGAAAGCTAGTCAATGGATTGTCCACCTAAGCTCCATGGAAACAATCACATCAGGTATGTATCTTCATGAGAAAATTCTAGGCCCATATTTTGAAAGTCCCTCACATGATCAATAGGATCTCTTTTCCCATTGTATCTATCAAATTTTGAGATTTCACAATGCTTTGGAAAAGGAATCATGCTGAGATTCTTGTTAAAAGGATATCGACAAATATCTTCCAAAACGTATTTCTTGGTTGTGCCCCCTTGTATTTCTTTAATTTGTCCTTGTAGTGTTCTTATTTGTTGGGTAAGAGCACTAAGATCATTTAAGGGGGTTTGAACTCTTTCAAGATCTTCTCTAATCTTTTCCATATCAAAATAAGAGGGTAACTTAACTCCTTGGTTTGCTAAAAAAGTAAAGTATCTTTCTTTATTCTACTCTAAGATCTTGTCCAAGAGAGTATGAAATTGTGGATATTGTTCAGCCTCTTGAAGCACTTCCTCAGTTATTTCATTATCATTTGAATTATTCCCAAGATGAAACCTATGAAAAGGATTCTCTCTATCATCCATGTTGCCGAGTAGATTTTCCCTTTTGTCTTCTTCTTGGTGCTTTCGGGATCTTGTGACAACATGCATATGTGTGTACCAAATTTTTACCAAATTTGATCACAAATGGGAGAGTGCAATTTTTTGGATGCCTTAGTTAGAATAGAATGATGGATTATGTTGATATGACTAAATAAATTTCTAATTTTTAGTTTTTGATTCCATGGATTGAAGGATGATGATCCTGTTATAGGAATTAAACTAAAAAATGGAAATGAAATGTGATGATGTGCGTTGTGATGTTTTGATCTTAATTTGAAAAAAATAAGGAATTGGCAAAAGCCTAATGCTTCCAAGTTCTCTATTGCAACACTTGATCTGGACGATTGGAATACTGAATTGTAGGTTGCGAGATGAAAGAGGAATGAATGGGTTGACTATGATTATGCCTCTACAAAAGAGCTCTTTGTTGAAGGAAAGCTTGGGAATAGAAAGGCTCTAAATAAAAATAATCAATAAATCCCCTAGCAAAGTCATGATTATAATGGATAAAATTTCAATGCTCAAGAAATTTTTTTTGACTTTGGTATAAAAAGGGTCTCATTTTCAAAAGCTTTTTGTAACGAAGGGACCCTTTTGGTTTCTTGATATTTTTCTCAAGGGATTTCTTAACAAAGATTACAAATTCTAGACCCTGAGCATAGAAAAGACCAGACTTGGTGGCAGATTGCGTCAGAAAAATCTCTTGACTCAGAAAAAAAATGCGCTACTCTCTTCTAGGGATGCAGTAAACTTTTCAATGAATTCACTAAAAGATCAAATCAACGCACTGTATTGTTGCATGGATACATTGAAACAAAGCATGGATGCACTATAACAGAGCATGGATGCGCTAGAACAAAGCATAAATGTGCTAAAATAGAGAAAGGATGCGCTAGAATAAAGCAAGGATGCGCTAAAAGATCCAGTCAATGCACTGAAATAGACATATTTAAACAATTTTCTGAATTGGATGATCTTTATCTAAATTAATGTTTGAAAAAAATGACATGGAGTGGGAAAAAAGTTGTTTTTAAAGTCCTAAAATCTAACAATAAGTGTATGTTCTTCAAAATTTCCATGGGTATTGAACAAAACAAACACTTCAAGAAGACTCAGTCTTATTTGTCAAAAAGGTCATCATAATCATCATAACCCACATCTTAGAATTACCTTGACTCACACAATCGTGTCACCCCCTAGAGGGCACCCATGTTTTTGTCTTTTCTAGGTGCGTACTCAAAGTTAGATTTCTTGATCCCTTGAGTAAACGGTCCTTGGAAATTATATGGTGAGTGTCCTGGGGGAAAATTCTTCCCTCCCCTTGCACTGTGAGTATTATAATGTTTGGCTACTTACTCGATTGGATTCTACACTAAGATTCGTAGCAAGTGTTTCCACTCAGTGCAACAAATTATATAAATCCTCAGGAGACCTCCCAACCTTTAGAACAAAGGCTTTTTGGATGGTTATCTTGCACACTACTGTCAAGTGGATTTTCATCAGCAACTCACTTTCGATTAGTGTGGGTTGGAATCCCTGGCTTTAGGGGTTCCCACATAGGTTGTTCCTCTTGGGTGAGTACTTTTTCCCACAAGAGCAAGTGCGCTAAAGGTTTTAATAAAGCATAAAATACATGAAATGAAAAGATGAGTTTGGAATTTTGATCACCCAGTTAAGGGGAGAGCATAGGCCTATCACCTGACAATCACAACAAACAATTCTATTCAATTTTAATCCCAAATGACCATTTGCTAAACTAAGTGAAGATGTTGCTTCACAAAAGACATGGGATTCATTTTATCCAAGATAAATCAATTGTTTGGTGACTACCCTAGGATTGGTTTATTTTAATTTGAATGACTACCCTAGGATTACTTCATTTTAACCTTATGTAGAAAGTATTAATCTCTGTCTGCGAACACATCAGAATCAAGATTAAAAATTTACAATCTCCTGGATGTGCTAAAAGACCACATAAATACACTAAAACAAAGCATATATGTGCTAAAATAAATCCCAAGGATGTGCTAAAAAAAGCGGCAACACTCTAAAAGAACACAAATATGCGCTAAAACATAGTAGCAATGCGTTGAAAAAGAGCATGGGTGTGCTAAACTATTATGGATCCGCTAAAATGGGCCTGATATGCGCTAAACCGCAAGTCCAATTTGTAACCTCCCAAAAAACCTGCAGTAAAAAATTAAAAGAGGGGCAAGGGCCCCACAGTGGGTGCCAAAAATGTGTGTGTGAATATGTGGAATAAACTAAAAAGTTAAACAAACATACCAATGCAACATTATATTAAAGAAATAAAAATTAGAGATAAGAAAACTCTAAACAAAATAGATTCTTTAAAGACGTCCCATTGTTCTCTATCTCCAAGGATTCGTTGTAAGTTGTTTTTTCTCAGATTGTGTAAACAGTAGCTTGGCCAAATGACAACCTAGAGAATGAGATTATGCAACATGCATTTCTATGCTAAATGATATGAGATGATGAAGCTAAGATATGAAACTAAAATGGCTTATGAAAAATAACCTACCATGATTATAAAATGATAAACTACAATACTATTCTATGCTCAAGAAATCTAGAAAATAAGATTTCTAAGTGCTCAATAATGCAATTATAATGCTCACGCTATATTCGATTGGATTCTAGATCCTTTTCAAAGCACAAAGAAGCTATATTTATAGACTTTTGGAGGCAAAAGCCTAGTTGGCAAAGATTGACAATTGAAATCAAGCTTGGTAAGATGAATGGTGGAAGATTGGGAAGTTGGAGAGAAAGATGGAAGCTAGAGAGAAAGAGGGGGAATGTTTCCTCCTACACAACCTCTTCCATTCAAAAATGAAGGAAATCAACCATTTGGCATTTTTAGTTATGAGGAGTTAGTTGGTAGTTGAAGTTAAATCCATAATTAAATAATTAAGTTATTTAATTATATGTGACATGAATTTAGAAGCTTCCATAATTAAATAATTAAAATATTTAATTATGTGTGAGAAGTGAAAAAGGTGTTTAATTAAATATTTGGAATATTTAATTAAATGTGAAGTGAAGAATTAGAAATAATGAATTTAGAAGAATATTCTTTTATTTGAATTTAAAAATTCAAACTTAAAGTAACATGATAATTAGTTTAAATAAATTATAAAATTTATTTAATTAATTAAGAGGAAGATCGAAAATGGTAATAATTAAATAAAATTATTTATTTAATTAAATTAGAAGAATTAGAAAGTGAACAATATAAATAAATAATTAAACTTACTTATATGTAGATGACATTTAAAAGATTAATTAAATAATTCATATTTAATTAATTATCAGGCTTGATTTAATTTGGCCATTTATAGATGTATACACAACCCACAATTCCAAATTGTTGAAGACTCAGAATATTGAGAGGGGGGTGAATCAGTATTCTCTTAAACCACTTAAGAATGTAAACATTCATTCCACACATCATGTTCAAATTACAATAAGGAAATAAATCATGAAAGCAATCACCAAAGCACATAACACATGAACACTAAATTTTTACGTGGAAAACCCAAAAAGGGAAAAACCATGATGAGGATTAGCTCACAATATATTATAGTTGGTCTAACATATTACAAAATGGATCACTTTCTTTTGGACTCACTGTCTAGAGAATACGAGAGATAGAGAAGAGGGGTGGTTCACTGCCAAGATTTGAATTGCTAATAATGCATCTACAATATGGAAGAGATACAGTTCCATTGAAGCTCAAAACATTGAATCAACACACTTTATACTACACCACTTCCACACTCTTCTATCCTTTACATTTGTATCACATTCACATTCTCTACTTATGAATTCACATCACATCTCTACAACACCAAAATGAACTTATATTTATACACATTAAATCTATAAACACTTGCAACATCAATTAGGCTGGCCTAATTAGATGTACTATACAAAATAATAACTTGTTGGCTCAAAATTTAAACAAACACACTTCATTCCTTAATTCAAAAGTTGTAACACATCAAAATATGTTGGAGGGACTCATCATAACTCCATAAGGCTGATCAACACTTCCTTTAACTCCACACAACCCCAAACATATTAGGTCGACACTATTGGTAAGACAATACCAAAATATACCAACTCATTATCCACAAACTGATAGGTAGAACTCCAAAATACATGTCACTTGGAGTACACAATCTTCTAAAACCTATAAACACTCCCATAAATCCACATAACCAAATATGCTTCCCTGGTAAAATATGGACCAATCCAAATAGGTACTCTGTATTGGCAACACTGTCACTAGAAAACCTGATATTCTGTCAACCATAAATTTTGCACCAAAGGACATAAAGACATGAAACTTAGGATTTAAGGTCCTCAAACATGTAGTAAAATTTCCTTAGAATTGTAGACATAAATACATCAAGGATAACCAATGCGGATCAAAAGACTGATTCTCTGTACATTGAAAAACTATATTCTAGACTTAGTCAAATATTCAACATATCTATTTTGCACCAAAGAAAAACCTTTACATCTCTATGCTGGATTACCATTTCAATTCTCACTCATTCTTCACTAGCCAATTTTACCTCAATGTAGATGTCCATTCAAATCATAATGTTGACATCAATGAAAACACTGTATAAGCTCATGCTCATTTTGCCAACAACCATACCAATGACAATCTCCCCCTTTGTCATTGATGGAAACATGCATCAACTCTTCTACATGTCTTCTCCCCCTTTGAAGTCAAGGGAAAAGGGTGCACACATATTTTATGTTCTATGCTCCCCCTTTGACATTATTTAAATATATTTTCTGCTTTTTTTCCTTCTCCCCCTTTCATATATATAGGATTTTACTTGACTTACCCACATAATCCCCCTAACAGTGCTATCCATCAAAACTGATCAAAATTTTCACTAGTATATTATTAAATATCTTCCACATATATACAATGAAATATGAAATACATAAATAGATAAATATATACATAAATCAATTGGAAGAAGTATATGACACCTGCAATTTTACAAGGTGTGCTTGCTAGTCCTTTTTCCCATCCTCCCAATCTTTCTTGACCAGCCCAAGCATGCGGTTTTGAGCCTTAAAATCCACGAGGAGTTTTTCTCCTTCATATAGGGTACTAGCTACTAGATCCAACTTTATTGATTTATTTATATTAACCAAAGCACAGGATATGGGTGTGAACTTTGCATTCACCAGGTCTTTGAGCTGTCCAAACTGCACTGTTATATTTTATTTTTATTCTTGAAACTAGAAGAATTATTCATGCAGATTTTCAATTGATAATCTTGTGGATTCATCTACATCATTTCCAAATCATAGGCACCGTATTCCTTGTTGATCTATTCCTCAATATAACCCATCTCACCCTTTATGTTTTTAGTGGAACTAGGCCACTTCAAGAAAAATTGAAATAGATCCTTGGCCTCTTCAACACAACTCTGTACATCCTTAAGGTTGCTTTGCATTTTTCTGTATGTAGTGGCACATTTATCTAAGATATCTACCAATGTTTTCTCATTCACTTTCTTTCTCACTTCCTTCTCCAGTTTCTCCTCAAGGCCACTAGAATACTCTTTGAATGAATCAAGGAATAGTTTTAGATTCTACACATCAGATAAGGAATTATCAATACTGGCACTAGGAAAACTCTCCAACAATAGCTTCAATGCCTCATCTATCAAATTTTCACTCTTTTTATGTTTTTGTGAAGTCTCCTTTCTGATGGACACATGGAATGCATCACCTCGCTATAATTTGTGTTGGGGGGACATCTTGTCCATATCTACTTGACTATGTTGCATCAGAATTCATAACAATTATGTAGAAACAATTAGATGAAATTGGAGTTGCATGCTCAATAAGCTCTTTAGGGAATATCTAGAGGTTTCGAAAGATTCACCATCTGTCTTCACATTTTCTTCAACTCTCTTCTCCTTTACTTTTTCGTTGTCACCAATGTTATCTTCTTCTTTTTCATATTTCTTCTCCTTATTAGTAGTACTGGTCACATTCTCATTCTTCTTTTTAGATTCAACTAATTTACCATTTTTATTTAGAGAAGGCATATTTTATGTATTATGTGCCTCAAAAATCTCTGTGTTGTCTTGTACGACCTCTTTTTCTTGTCTTTCATTCTTCCCTATTTTGGGAGGAGGTGTGATTTTTTCTATTTCTATATCCTCCTTCTACATCTTACCAACATTTTTTTCTTGAACAAAATTTTCTTCTACAACCAAAGGGGTATCCTCTTCTTCATTCTCCTTTTCTACATCATGATAATTTTCTAGGGCATCTACATATTGTGCATCTTATAAAATATTAACTTTCAGGATAGATATCATTATGTAATTATTCTTCACTATGCAGAGTCATACCTAAGCCCTTTACCAAATTACCAACTTTCACAACTATTTCATTCTTGAGCCTTTCAAAATAATATGTCTCTGCTCATTAATGTGGTGACCCTTTCTTTGGTCCTAAACTCTTTATTTTACAATTGAGATAATCTAGATCTATCCTCATATGGAAAAGAACAACTTTCTATAAAGAAAAATGCCTCAATTTTGCATCTTAATTTATTGTTGTGTCATGAAAAAATGTAGTATTTGGCACTTTTTCACTCATCTTGGCCTTTTCCCTTGGGTTTTGGCCTTGTTTTCCCTTGATTCAATCTTGTAAACTTATAATTCAACAATAACCTAATGGTGTTTTACTAAGGTGTTGTGAAGTGTTGTAACACATTTCCTCACTTTTCTAAGACGCTTTCAACTCAATTTACCTAAACAACACCCTTTTACCCCTTTCCAAGCCTTGTGTCAAGGTGTTATAAAGTGTTGTAAAGCATTTTCACATCTTCCTACGCTCATCATTCATTAATTAGCCATTTTCTTGTGTTGATTTGTCCCCTTAATGCAATTTTAGTCTTGACTTAAGTGTGTTTCGAGAGGAAAACCTGAGAAACATCATTAAACATTATTTAATTCCCGACCACCACTTGAAATTTCCCAAGTGGACTAGGTCACCACCTTGGGCGACCTAGTCCCTTTTGGCATAAAATTAAAAATTAAAACAAAATCTAATAAGAATATTGCCTCCTAAACCCTAGTGTTGGCATATCATGTTGTATTTTGGGAAAATCAAGGTTTTGCATGTACAAATAAGGGTTTTCACCTTCATTTCTCTCTCTCCCAAGATCATTTTTACATCTCTTCACAAATACTCTTGCACTCAAGACTTCCAAAGTGAGCAATCAAGCCTAAGGGTTTCACAAGAAACCTCTAGTGGAGTTGTTCTTGCATGTTGCAGACCTCAACAACAAAGGATTTGGTGAGAATTTGCATTGCTAATCATTCAAGCATCTCTCCTTTGATTTGTTTCTCATTTGGGTTTAGTTACCATAAAACAAGTTTGAATTAGGCAAACCCCTATTTCCTAACCCCAACATTTTCTTGGTCTTTGGATGTGCTTTGTAGGTTGTACTCAGATTTAGCAACGTACAAAGTGCTGGAGAAAGAACAATCATTCCATTCAAGTCACATCAAGATATCAAACCCTAAGACGAGCAAAAAGACAAGTTACGGGTCATTTTAAGGATATTCAGACACATGCTATTGTAGAGAAGGAAAGTACCAATTTGGACCCATAGAATCAAACCTTCAGGCTTCAGAAAGTACGAGAAGGACTAGGTTGCCATTAGTGGTGACCTTTTCCCCGTACCGTGCTTGAAACATGGTTTTTGTATTTCTAGGTACCCTTTTTCCCAAAACCCAATCCGAAAGAATTTCCCGACAAGAGGACTAGGTTGCCCAACTTGGTGTAAGTGTCCCTCTACTGATTTTAGACAACTTCCAGAACATTCTGGGGCCTCCCATCCACAAATCTCCATTCCTAGGTGTACAAGTCTTGAACTTTCCAGTTTCTTTTATGTTTTGCATACATTTAGGTCATTTAGTTTAGCTTGCACATAGTTTATATTTATATTACTTTACATTTCATAGTTATCTTAATTTCATTACTATACAACATTTAGACACACTTCAACACACACAACACAACCCTATTAAACCCCTATCCTTTGAGTGAAATCACCAAAAGGCATATCACTAGGTGAAAGATGTTAGAGTAAAGTAATTAATTAACTTTACTCTCCTCTTAAGATTTCGTCTTGCACACATATTAGTCATTTAATAATTAATATTAATTATTAAATGCACTCACCTTTAGGATTAGGTTTTCCTTTTAGGTTTTGATCTCCTTTTATAAGGATTGATCTCTTGTATTTCTTTTATGCTCTATTTCATTTTTCTGGAATACATCTTGCACATTGTGAGAGCCAAACCCTTGTCTTGATCTCTCTCTTTCCCTGTGACAAGTTTTTTGCATGTAGGTATTAATCGAGGTCTGTGGATTTGCATTTCTCAAATCCTACATGGTATCAAAGCCAGATCTGCTGCAGCTTGTTCAATTTTTGAAAGGTTTAGAGATCTAGGTTTGGTTGCATCAGATCTGTGTTTGTTTTCTATTCTTTATTTGGAATAGGGGGTTTATTTTTTTGGTGCACTTTGAGCTCAAACGGACCTCACCGTTGAGCTCGCAGCATCCAAAAACCTCTATTTTGATATAAAATTCATCAAATTTGGCTTCACGGTGTTAGATCTACGAGGGTTTGATGTTTTTTGAGGGTTCCTGATCCAGAGCGTACCTACAATTTTGGAGCAATTTCAACCCAAACGGACCTTACCATTGCATTCAGAGTGCCCAAAGACCCCTAAATCAACTGTCAAATCGTCGAAATCGGACATAGTGACTCCGAGAGGCAATTTTTTTTCATTTCTGGGTCGTACGGCCTGGTACGGCACGCAATCCGAGAAAAAAAATTAAAAATCAGTTATGGGCGCTGCCGTCAGTTAACCGCTAGTGGTTAATGCTAGTGGTTAATGCTAGCGGTTAGCCTAACCACCAGCCTTAACCTTCAAACTTTTTTGGAGCAGTTTTGGTATTTTGGCCATAACTTAAACATACGAACTCGGTTTTTCGAAAACAAAATATCGTCGGAAAGCTGGTTTCGACGCCGTTCCAGTGGTACTGGTTATTTTTTCTGATTTTTCCTTTTTGCAGTCGTTTTTTCTAGTTAAAATCAGAACTTGAGTTTTTCACTCCCGAGGGCGTATCTTTTGCGTCCGTGCTCTGTTTTGTGCAAACGAATAGGTGTTGGAAAGGTATTATAGAGTTCTTTCCAGATATATAGTTTATTTGATCAGATAGTTTACCAGGTATATTTAATTCAGCCTGTGTGTTTTTACACTTTGCATAATTACTTGGACATTCTGGCACCTACATGGGATCTGTTTGTGTGGGATGGATTATGTTGATATGATTTATTATGGTTGAGAGTTTCAATTTCTGATATTTTCATTTGAGTGAGTATAATGGGTTTTTCTACTCACCCTTCAGTTGTATTTCTGGATAAGGATAATTATGAGTCATGGGCAAAGGGCATACTTACACATTGTAAGTGGCTCAATATTTTGCCTTATTTATATGATCTCATACCTACACCAGACACATCAAGGGGTTTATCAGCATGGGTTATTATTCGAGATCATATTGTAGGGGTTATTGGTTGTAGTGTTGATTTTGAAACTTTGTGTGCTTTATCCGACATTCGCTGTCCTCACACACTTTGGCAACATCTTTGGGAGATTTTTGGAGACCCTAATATCTCTCCATTCCCAAAGAATCCCACTGTAGATTGTCTCATCCCTCTTGCAGATGTAGATTTCATACCCTATGATAATTGTACTCTAGAGGAGCTTGAGTATCTTACAGGTCTTGCATGTGCCGATGGTTCAGAGACTTGTATTCATGTTCCCACTCTTCAGACTAAGACTTCATCAGCATCTCCTATTGTTCCTGATTTAGTGCAGCAGGGCATCATTCACCTTCTAGACATAGCTACTTTGGACTCTTATCTTGCAGACATATCCTTCTTGTTTGTTGAGTCCTATATTGTAGATTTGGAGGATTATTTTGAGGATATTCATCTCCTCTACCTTGACAGTCAGGTTATTACTGTACGCCCACCATTATCAGTGCATTCAGAGGTTGCATTTCAGGATTCTCCACATCAGTTTGGATTTGACATCATTTGTTTCAATTCAGATAGAGAGTTTCTTCAACATCCTATCATGGCACACATCTTGAGACAGATTGGTTCATCACTCTTCACAGGGTTTCTTCGACATCGTCCTTTGGATCCGTTTCTTCCCAAGGGGAGGAATATCATCTACCGCTTCAGGATCTCTTTTTGGATTCTACATCAGGCATCTACCATTGTGACAGGAGTTTCTTCATTGTGGGGGGGCCTTCTTCTCTCTTTCTATCTCTCCTATAGAGACCATTGTATATGTACTTATATGATAGAAGTTGTCTATGGGGGGTATCATGTAATCCACCTCCTATCCTTCTTTCATTAGTACATCACATTCCTTTCTTTGCATTCTATTTTGGGGAGGATTTTTGTTCCCACTGGGTTTTCTCCTTTACCCCGTTTCATTTAGTTTGCATTGCTTTTGTAAATGGGTACCTGATCAGGCCTAGTTGCCGGGACCCATGTTTATTTTCATGCATTGTAGTTACCTTTGCTTTCTTGCACATGTTTGTAGCTGCACTCTTGCTCATCTTAAGGGAGGGTGTTAGAGTAAAGTAATTAATTAACTTTACTCTCCTCTTAAGATTTCGCCTTGCACACATATTAGTCATTTAATAATTAATATTAATTATTAAATGCACTCACCTTTAGGATTAGGTTTTCCTTTTAGGTTTTGATCTCCTTTTATAAGGATTGATCTCTTGTATTTCTTTTATGCTCTATTTCATTTTTCTGGAATACATCTTGCACATTGTGAGAGCCAAACCCTTGTCTTGATCTCTCTCTTTCGCTGTGACAAGTTTTTTGCATGCAGGTATTAATCGGGGTCTGTGGATTTGCATTTCTCAAATCCTACAAAAGAGTGTCATTCTTCCATCAAGAGCTCCTAGGTGAGAAACCCTAGGGGCCTATTTAGGGAATCCTCTTTCCCTTGTCTGCATATAGATTTGGTGGTTCATTTTGGTGAACCTGACTATAGACCACTTGATAACTTTTTGATTTTGTATTTCATCTTAGAAAATAGCTTGCATTACATTGAAATTTGGCATTGTTTGCATCCTAGGGTTTGTAGAAAAAGTGCATTAGTGAAAGTTCATGCTAGAATTGCACTTTGCATTAAATATTTAGTAAGAAAATACAAAAAGAAAAATTGCATTTTCAGTCTCTATTTGTATCAAGAAATCGAAAAAGCATAAAAAGTAGTTAAAATTTTTTATTTTTTATTTTTTCAAAAACACTATTGGGACTAAGTCATCACACTAGGTGACCTAGTCATCTAGGACTATTCACAGTGAAATTTCTAGCAATTTTCTAGTATTTCCTGCATTACAGTTCCCTGGTTTTGCAATTTTGTGTTTTGTTACAAAATTTTAGTTACAGGTAGTTTTATCTCTTTTGCTTACATAGCCTTAGTCTCCACCCCATCCTTAGGTAGCCTTTAATGAGAATTTGGTGTTCCTTTGTCAATACAGATGTGAAATAAAGTTCCAGAATCATGGCATCTAACAATAGTACTATTTTTGTAGATCTTGGGATCTCTCAGACTTCAACTCCTAGTATTGACAATGCTACACTAGGCTTAGAAACTATCCTTAGCAACTTGTTGCACCTAGTTGACACAACCAGTGATAACCATGACCTCCCACATGATAAGGTATTTCACATCCATGTTGATCTAGTTGATTATTAACATGAAATAAGCCTTGATCCCATATCTGGAACCACTATCCCCACCATTAAGAACTTTCATTGCTTACTTCTCCATGATGATGGCTTGTGTCATGAAGAGGATCGCAAAAAACTATTAAAAACATGCACCTAAGGTATCTCACTCACCCACCCCTATGATTGGCTAAGGAGGACCTTCTATTCCTCCCCATCAACCATTGTTTCTATTCCCACTTATGCATCTCCTAGTGTGACAATCATTGTTCAACAGGTTAGTAATGTAGTACCTTCCCTCTACATCCCTACTAGCATTTCTACTTCCCTTGTGGCATCACACACTTTAACCTCTTCCATTGTCCCTACTCTTACTATCCCTTCCACTTCCCCTTCCATCACCTTCACCCCTTCACCTCTCTCCCTTCCACCTCAT